>SJXQ01008789.1:319400-425079 GCA_006408695.1 Aepyceros melampus
CTCTATTTCTTTGCACTGATCGCTGAAGAAGGCTTTCTTATCTCTTCTTGCTATTCTTTGGAACTCTGCACTCAGATGCTTATATCTTTCCTTTTCTCCTTTGCTTTTTGCCTCTCTTCTTTTCACAGCTATTTGTAAGACCTCCCCAGACAGCCATTTTGCTTTTTTGCATTTCTTTTCCATGGGAATGGTCTTGATCCCCGTCTCCTGTACAATGTCACGAACCTCATTCCATAGTTCATCTGGCACTCTATCTATCAGATCTAGGCCCTTAAATCTATTTGTCACTTCCACTGTATAATCATAAAGGATTTGATTTAGTTCATACCTGAATGGTCTAGTGGTTTTCCCTACTTTCTTCAATTTCAGTCTGAATTTGGTAATAAGGAGTTTTAGCATCTCCAAATCAGCTTGTCAAGATCTTGCTGAGGTTTTGTTTAGGACTGTGTTGAACATGTAGGTCAATATTGTCTTTTGTGTCATTATATGGCATTTGTATGTTATTAATTTAAAAATATTTTCTAATAAAATTTTCTTCCTAGAAGTCTTACACTTCTGCTAGATTTATTCATAGATACTTGACATCTTTCTGCAATTATATCTATGTAATTTCAAAATCAACTTTCTAACTGCTTGTTATTAAGATATAAAAATAAATGGAAACTTTGCCAAAAAATTCTAATAACTTGTATGGAGATATATAATTTTGTATGGACGTAAATTTATAAAACATACACAATGATGGCTTTGTTACTTCTAATCTAATCCTTATTTTTCCTACTTCTCTTTCTAGCCTTTCTGTGTGGGCTAGAACTTTGGGTATGGTGAACACAAGTAATAGCAGTAATCTCTGTTTTGATTCTAGTCCCAAAGGGAAGGCCTTTATCATTGTACAATTATGAATGATGTTTGATGTAGGTTTTCTTTTTTAATAAAAAGTCTTACAAAAAAAAAAAGGCTTACACAGCTTAAAGAATTTTTATACTTGACATCTGACACTTTCCATAAATGAAGTGTTTGTGGCCGGCCCTGTTTTCTCTTGTTTCTGCCAGTTCTCACTCACAAATTTCATTATTTAAATAAACTTCTTATTTTGGAATAACTTTATATTTACAAAAAAGTTACAAAGGTATTACAGAAGTTTCTAAACACTGCACACCCAGTTTCATATCCTGTGATGTTACCCTCTCATATTATTATGCTTCAGTTCAGTTCACTTTGGTCGCTCAGTCGTGTCCGACTCTTTGCGACCCCATGAATCGCAGCACGCCAGGCCTCCCTGTCCATCACCAACTCCCGGACTTCACTCAGACCCACGCCCATGGAGTCAGTGACGCCATCCAGCCATCTCATCCTCAGTCATCCCCTTCTCCTCCTGCCCCCAATCCCTCCCAGCATCAGAGTCTTTTCCAGTGAGTCAACTCTTCACATGAGGTGGTAGCCAAACCACTGGAGTTTCAGCTTCAGCATCAGTCCTTCCAATGAACACCCAGGACTGATCTCCTTTAGGATGGACTGTTTGGATCTCCTTGCAGTCCAAAGGACTCTCAAGAGTCTTCTCCAACACCACAGTTCAAAAGCATCAATTCTTCAGTGGTCAGCTTTCTTCACAGTCCAACTCTCACATCCATACATGACCACTGGAAAAACCATAGTCTTGACTAGATGGACCTTTGTTGGCAAAGTAGTATCTCTGCTTTTCAATATGCTACCTAGGTTGCATAACTTTCCTTCCAAAGAGTAAGCATCTTTTAAATTTCATGGCTGCAATCACCATCTGCAGTGATTTTGGAGCCCCCAAAAAGAAAGTCTGACACTGTTTCCACTGTTTCCCCATCTATTTCCCATGAAGTGATGGGACTGGATGCCATGATCTTCATTTTCTGAATGTTGAGCTTTAAGCCAACTTTTTCACTGTCTTCTTTCACTTTCATCAAGAGGCTTTTTAGTTCCTCTTCACTTTCTGCCACAAGGGTGGTGTGATCTGCATATCTGAGGTTATTGATGTTCTCC
Source organism: Aepyceros melampus (assembly GCA_006408695.1). Lineage (NCBI taxonomy): Eukaryota > Metazoa > Chordata > Mammalia > Artiodactyla > Bovidae > Aepyceros > Aepyceros melampus. The sequence goes on from SJXQ01008789.1 coordinate 321,414, forward strand.
TGGCAATCTTGATTCCAGATTAGGTTATTAGGTTACTATTAACTAAACATGGTGGCTCAGACGAGAAAGAATCTGCGTGCAGTACAAGGGACCCGGGTTTGATCACTGGGTCTGGAAGATCCCCCGGAGAAGAAAATAGCAACCCATTCCAGTATTCTTGCCTGGAGAATTCCACAGACAGAGGAGCCTGGAGAGCTGAAGCCCATGGGGTCACGAAGGGTCAGACATGAGTGACTAAATCAACACTAAATATACCTAACTGAACCCCAGACTTTTTTTCAGTTTCACCAGTTTTTCCACCAGTGTTCATGTTCTGCTGTAGGACTGAATCCCGGGCATCGCAATGCACTGAACTGTCCCATCTTCTATTCTCTTCTGGTCTATGACAGTTTCTCAGCGTTTTCTTGTCTTCCATGACCTTGACAATTTGAAGAGCACCAAGCAGGCATGTTGTAGAATGTCTTTCAAGCTGGGTTGGTCTTGATGTCTTCCTCTGAAGTAGGCTGGGGTTACAGGTTTTATGAAAGAAAACCACAGAGATGAAATGTCCTTTTCATCACATCCCATCAGGGAACATGTCAACTGACTTATCACCAGGGGTGTTGACACTGATCATTCAAATTAGGTGGTGTTTGCCAGGCTTCTCCACCTATCAAGTTACTAGTTTTTTCCTTTTTATGCTCTATTCCCAGGATTATTTTGCTTATATAGCTGGTTATCTTGGACTATATACTAGCACTGTATTTGGAAAATTATTTATAGGTAACATTTGGGGCTGCAGTGAAGGTACTAGGCTTTGGAAAGGATTTCTGTTTGTTACATCCAGGTGCCTCAATGCACCCCCTCCGGGATCTCTTAGGTACAAGCTCAGAGACTGCGAGAACCTGGAGGAATCCAGGTGATTTCAACGGGAATGCAATTCAGTAAATCCAGAGCGTTCCTTCTTCACTTTATTCTCTCTATGAAGATTTCAAGGTCAGGAACTGGACTCCCATTGGACTCTGCACCCTGTGTGGACTCTAGACTTTATTTCTGTCCATCTCACCCCTTAAGGCTCTCAAACCTGAGGTTCTGATTTTCTGGGATCAGCAAATACCCTCAAATCAAAAGTATCTCTGTGCTTTGCTTACCTCTCTGGTTTGTCCCTCCCCCTTTGCTTTTGCTGGCAAATCCTTACTGCAGTTTCATCTCTTCAATGATTGATACCATTTTAAAATGCTGTTTCCAACTCCTATGGAACAACAGACTGGTTCCAAATAGGAAAAGGAGTACGTCAAGGCTGTATATTGTCACCCTGCTTATTTAACTTATATGCAGAGTACATCATGAGAAACGCTGGACTGGAGGAAACACAAGCTGGAATCAAGATTGCTGGGAGAAATATCAATAACCTCAGATATGCAGATTACACCACCCTTATGGCAGAAAGTGAAGAGGAACTAAAAAGCCTCTTGTTGAAAGTGAAAGAGGAGAGTGAAAAAGTTGTCTTAAAGCTCAACATTCAGAAAACGAAGATCATGGCATCTGGCCCCATCACTTCATGGGAAATAGATGGGGAAACAGTAGAAACAGTGTCAGACTTTGTTTTTTTTGGGCTCCAAAATCACTGCAGATGGTGACTGCAGCCATGAAATTAAAAGACGCTTACTCCTTGGAAGAAAAGCTATGACCAACCTAGATAGCATATTGAAAAGCAGAGACAATACTTTGCCAACTAAAGTCCGTCTAGTCAAGGCTATGGTTTTTCCCGTGGTCATGTATGGATGTGAGAGTTGGACTGTGAAACTTATGGCAGAAAGTGAGGAGGAGCTAAAAAGCCTCTTGTTGAAAGTGAAAGAGGAGAGTGGAAAAGTTGGCTTAAAGCTCAACATTCAGAAAACGAAGATCATGGCATCTGGCCCCATCACTTCATGGGAAATAGATGGGGAAACAGTAGAAACAGTGTCAGACTTTGTTTTTGGGGGCTCCAAAATCACTGCAGATGGTGACTGCAGCCATGAAATCAAAAGGCGCTTACTCCTTGGAAGAAAAGTTATGACCAACCTAGATAGTATATTTAAAAGCAGAGACATTACTTTGCCGACTAAGGTCTGTCTAGTCAAGGCTATGGTTTTTCCAGTAGTCATGTATGGATGTGAGAGTTGGACTGTGAAGAAGGCTGAGCGCTGAAGAATTGATGCTTTTGAACTGTGGTGTTGGAGAAGACTCTTGAGAGTCCCTTGGACTGCAAGGAGATCCAACCAGTCCATTCTAAAGGAGATCAACCCTGGGATTTCTTTGGAAGAAATGATGCTAAAACTGAAGCTCCAGTACTTTGGCCACCTCATGCGAAGAGTTGACTCATTGGAAAAGACCCTGTTGCTGGGAGGGATTGGGGGCAGGAGGAGAAGGGGACGACTGAGGATGAGATGGCTGGATGGCATCACGGACTCAATGGACGTGAGTCTGAGTGAACTCCCAGAGTTGGTGATGGACAGGGAGGCCTGGCGTGCTGCGATTCATGGGGTCGCAAAGAGTCGGACACGACTGAGCGATTGAACTGCAAGGAGTCTGTAAAAGACTAAACTTCCATCAGGAATAATTGTTGACTGTAATGCAAATGGATAACCAACTGTTTGAACATGCTAGAGAGCTGCACTGACATCCAGAACTTGAAACAGCCTACACGACAGACAGGATAGAAACACTTTGATGAGGCCATGACATTCTCTGCCCTGTCTCTCCTTGAAATATTTGCCAGTACATAATTGCTATCGGGGGCTTCTTAAGTGACACAGTGTTAAAGAATCCACCTGCCAACACAAGGGTGCAAGAGACAGAGATGCAAGTTCAATCCCTTGGTCAGGAAGATCCCCTGGAGGAGGAAATGGTAACCGACTCCAGTATTCTTGCCTGGAAAAATCCATTGACAGAGGAGCCTGGTGGGTTGCAGTCCATGGGGTCACCAAAGAGTTGTATGTGACTAAGCACACACACATAATTGTTGTCAACCTAGAGATCTTTCAGAAAGCAGCAATTCTAACCCTTTAACATTCTCACAATGCTAGGAAGACAAATGGAGTTTAATGCTACCATCTCAGCAAGGACTTGAGAGACCAAAATCGTGGAGTTTAAGAAACTACAGAGATTAAGCCTGACATTCTGCATGTCTTTCTCTCAGATACATTTTCCTAATCCCACACTTTGTAAGATGGGAAATCTAAAAGCTGAGAAACTAATTCTCTTATAAAATTCTCCCCTTTGACATTTGTTTTCTTGAATATATTAATCATAATTATTTTAGAGGTCACATAAAATACATTGCCTTTTTTTTATCATTTTGTCACTTAGCTAGTCTCATACATTTTTAATACTGAACACTGTATATAACATTGTAGAGTGTCTGCTGCAGTTTTTCCTCTAAGGGAATTTAATTTTCTTTTGTCAGGCAGTTAAGACTAAGGCCACACCTTATTTCCAACAGAAACATTTGCATATTGATGAAAAGTTTAAATCAAAAATTTAAATCAGAAACATAACTTTTCTAAATTTGTATATATCTAATATGCGTGTGTGCCTCAGTCACTCAGTTGTGTCCCATTCTTTGCGACTCCATGGACTATCCCTCCAGGCTCCTCTATCACAGAAATTTCCAAGGCAAGAATACTGGAATGGGTTATCATTTCCTCCTACAGGGGACCTTCCTGACCCAGGGATCACCCAGGAATCGAATCTGTGTCTCCTGCGTCTCCCGCATTGGTAGGCGGATTCTTTACAGCAATATTTAAAAAGATACCATGCAAAAAAATAAGTAAACAGAACAGCAAAAAAGTAATTCCACCATTTAACATTAGTCATTTATAGCTCAAGAAAACAATCCCCGGTAAACACAAAAACTGAACAACAGAACTACTAAGTTCAAAGGAATGAAAATTATAAACACTATAAGCCATGTATACAAAGCTAGTAATATTCCTTACAAACATACATTTTAGGGGAAAAATGGGAGGAACAGACTGGGAGTTTGGGGTTGGTAGATGCAAGCTATTACATTGAGAATCGACAAACAAGGTCTTACTCTATGGAACAGGGAACTATATCCAATCTCCTGGAATAAACCATTATGAAAAAGGATATATGTATGTATATAACTGAGCCACTTTGCTGTACAGCAGGAATTATCACACTGTAAATCAACTCTACTTTAATAAAACATATATATATATATATATACACACATATGTACAGTTACACATTTTGCACTGAACCTAGAACGTTTATTAAAACTGGCCACACTTTAGGCCATTTTATCAAGTCTCAGTAAATTTCAACACAACAGGGCATTTTCTTATGAAAAGTGAAGAGTTAGTTGCTCAGCCTTCGATAGTTAAGGTGCACATCAATGAAACGATTCAGTGAGCCCAGACTCCTGCATCTTCCCAAACATGGAAAAATGCTAAATTTACTAACTCGAGATGTCTGATTTTTCTTTAAATAGTAACCTCTTAATGCTCCGATTACCTAGGATTTTTTTGTTTTGTTTTGTTTGCAAAACTCATATACTGGCCCTTCCCTTACCTCTTGGGAACAGTCCCCCAGAGCTATCTGAGAGGCTGTCTCCCAGGTTTATGTCCTCAGTAAGCCTGTGGAATAAAATATCATTTTGAACATCTAGGTGGTACTTTTTTTTCTTTCAGTCAACATCAACAAAGCTGAATTTTGGTCTAAGGAGAGACGTAGTAAAATTTCTAAATCTCAGACAATACTGATGAAGAAACAACAACAACAAAAAAGCACAAATAAAAATACTTAAAAATGAATGAACTGTTACAAGAAAGATGCACAAAAGACAAAAAGAATATATTTGAAACTAGGTCAAAAATTCCAGGGAAAAAATAACTTCACTAAAGCAAAGCATAGAAAAGGTGAGTCCTTAAACTGTTTTTAAAAATTAAATGAGAAGTTAATATATACCCACAAATAAAACACCAGGTTCAGATGGTTTTAAGGTGAATTCTGCCAAGATTTAAAGGCAGTTATGTCCATTATTTCACAAAGCCTTCTAGAAGTTGTAGAAGAAGGCATTCTCCATAAGATAAATCATTTTAGGAAGTCAGCATTAACTTACCCTTAAAAGTGGATAAGAAACTTATGAGAATTAAAAAATATAGACTAATCTCAATTATGAACATAAATCTGAAATCTAAATAAAATATTAAGAGATATAATCCGTTAATGTGTTTTGAAAAAGCTGTATGTATTTCAGATATTCACAACTGAATCAACATTAGAAAGTCTGTTTATGTTAATCTTCACTTTACATTACATGATCACCTCCATAAACTCGGGTGGGAAAATCAATACAATGAAACATTCGTTTGTGTTAAAATTAATTTAATAAAAAACTAAAACAAACAGCATATTCAATATGAATGTAAAATCAGTCCTTTAAAATCAGGAGTAAGACAAAAATGTCCATTAATACCACATCGGTCCCATACTGTATTGAAAGTACTAGGCACTTCAAAAGCACAAGAAAATGCTAGCACATAAAAGAAATAAATGGAAGAAAAGCTAAATAACTTGTAGTTGATATAAACTGCCTATTTAGAAAACCCAAAAGAATGCAAAACTATTCAAATTAATAGGAGAGTTCGATGGGAATACTAGACAGAAGACCAACATGCAAAAATCAGTTGCATTTCTATATCAATAAACAAGGTATTAGAAAATGTAATTAAAACAATAGACACTGTTTTCAATAGCAACAAAGGCTATAGGGTGTTTATGGCAAATATAGGAATAAACCTAACAAAAGATAATATAAAAATACTTTTAGATGATATTAGGGGTCTGCTGCTGCTGCTGTTGCTGCTGCTAAGTCGCTTCAGTAGGTCTGACTCTGTGCAACCCCATAGAAGGCAGCCCACCAGGCTTCTCCATCCATGGGATTTTCCAGGCAAGAGTCCTGGAGTGGGGTGCCATTGCCTTCTCCAATTAGGGGTCTAAATAAAAGAATAAACAGAGCACAGAGATGAAGCTGACAAAAGATGAGGATGGAGACGCAGCCAGGGCCACATCATGATGGGATCTGGGGTCTTATTAAGAAGTTGGAAATAATTCTGAGAACAATGAGTATCCCCTGAAGGAGTGTAAGTGGGGATACACATGAAAGACCTAGACTGTGATTATTCTGGCAATAGTGTGGTAAACAGACTGAAGGGATAACATTTGGGATCGGGCTTCCCTGGTGGTTCAGCAGTAAAGACCATGCCTGCCAATGCAGGAGACTAGGTTTGACCCCTGGATCAGGAAGATGCCCTGGGGAAGGAAATGGCAACCCACTCTAGTATTCTTGCCTGGGAAATCCCATAAACAGAGGAGCTTGGCAGGCAACAGTCCATGAGGTCACAAAGTCAGACACCGCTTAGTGATCTAGCATGCCCACACGCACACACAAGAACCCAACATTTGGGATCACGAAAGAAAATAAGACTTTTTAAGCTATCCTATTAATACTGAGGGCTTCCCTGGTGTTGGTAAAGAATCTGCCACCTTTCAGATGGTAAAGAATCTGCCTTCAGTGCAGGAGACCAGTGTTTGATCCCTGGGTCAGGAAGATCCCCTGGAGAAGGGAATGGCTACCCCCTCCAATATTCTTCCCTGGAGAATCCCATGGACAGAAGAAGTGGCCTGAATTAGGGTGCCCAGAAGGTCCTTCACGGTCTAGTCCTAGACTGCCTCTTCAGCTTCACCCTTCATCAAGGCCATCTCATCCTCTGTGTTCTTGCAGTCCAACGAGCTCCAAGTGGTTTCTCATACCTCCAGACGTGATATGAAACCTTGTCTCCTGGGACACTTTCCAGACTACCTTTCTCTGACATTGGCCTGGGTTGGTCTTTCAGTTCTGAGCTTACCATTGTTCCTCCAAAGCTGAGGCAGTTTGTTCGTAAAATATAATTTCATACTTCTACTGTAATATCTCGATTGTTTTATGGAAATGGTCTCTTTATTAACTTCCTCCCCTCTAAGTCAGAAACCTAGATCTTATTCAACAAGGTATCCCTAGAGCCTTACATATATCTTGGCTTCAAAAAATATTTATTGGTATGAGAAAAAGAGATGGGGAGACAGGGAAGAGAAAGAAGGAAGGAAGAAAGGGCAAATGAGGGACAAGAAGAAATTCCATCTATTGTGTGGTATTGCAAAGGTCTTTTTCATATCCTAAACAGAAGACTGGTGATAATTTGTTTAGCAGCACTAAAAACCTTAGTCTTGTCTAGAAAATGTATCTCATGGGATTTCTACTGCACAATCTTAACATTGGGTGGAGGAAGGGGTGAATCTTGGCCCAAGTGACAGTACAAAGCAGAAACTGGCAAACCTGGAGGTCATATATATCTCTGTTCTGTAAGTAAAATTATATTGAAACACAGTCCCATTTTAAAAACTCATTTGCATATTGTCTGTGACCACTCTCATTCCACAACATCACAGCTAAATAGTTGTGCTATAGACTATATAACCCAATTGTCAAAAATATTTATTATTTCGCCTTTTACAGAAACACATTGACAATACCTGGTGTAAAAAGCCAGAGCTCACATGATCAACTGGGAGTGGATTAACTGAATAATTAATTGATCAATTATGTACTTCCTGGTGGCAGCATAGCACAACAGAACATCCACCCTTCTAAGTTCAGTCCTGGGTGTAGTGAATTGGGTTAGGTAACATGACAACATCCCTTGGGGTACTAAATTATTATTTATGAAATTTTTAAAAAGGAGACACAGAAAAAGAGAAAGATTATGGAGAGAGAGAATAATTGATAAGAGTTATTGGCAGCACATCTTCCTGATACAGCAAAAGAAATTCTATTCAATTGCATGAAATAATTTGTCCAGACATAGTCATCATACCCAGCCTATGGTATTTTCATTTTAGAATATTTCTTTTTCTTATGAAAAATACAAGACCAGTAGTCCTGAAGGCGGCTATATTTTTATTTCAGAAAAATAGTTGATCTTGACTGAGGCTATGGAGTTCTTATTATCAAAGTGCTTCCTCTTATAAAGATTTAAGGAATTTTTACTTTTTGTGGCTATGGCATATTTATATCAACTACAGTCATTTCTCAAGATAGGTCTCATTATATAGATAGTTCCTTAAGAGATCTTGACTCAATCAAAATAATTCAAAAATGTGTGTATATATATATATATATATATAATATACACATATATATTTATTATGGCTATAAGTTACCATTTTCAAGAATTCTTATGGAAGTTTAAAACTATTTTATGATTGGGAAAGTCACATAGTACTATTTATTAAAAATCAGAAAATGATGACTCTAGAAATATCATGGTGATTAGTTTTACTTGGATGCGTCAAAGGGTAATTAAACAAACCATCGATTAATCATTTTGCAGTGACATAAAAAATAACTTCATGAATAAAAATTATCATAGTTTTGTAACAAACTATTCCTTTCTGCTGTCCTTCTAGAGGTGCAAAATTACATCTTTCACTATTTCAAGAAAAGTATTTGTTCTTAATTAGGAAGAGTTTACTTCATTCACAGATGTATCTTTTGTATATCTTAATGTCTTCCTAAAAAGCTGGGTAGAAACAGAACTTTTAGTAACAAGTGTCAAGAACATATGTGCGCATATATACACACACACAAATACACACACACACAAACACACACACACACACATATATGAAAACCCGATTAAAATCTTGGCTCTTGCATCGTGTTTTAAGAGGTTTTATAAATTACCTAATCTCTCTATAAAATGGGGATAATGATATTTATCTCATAGGATACTGTGAGGATTTGAATGAGTTAAATGTAAAGCTATTTCACGTTGTCTGGAATATGGTAAACCCTGGGGGGAAAAAATTTGCTCAGTCATGTCCAACTCTTTGCAACGCCATGGATTGTAGGCACTAGGCTCCTCTGTCATTGGGAATCTCCAAGCCAGCATACTGGAATGGGTTGCCATTTCCTTCTTCAGGAGATCTTTCCAATCCAGAGATCAAAACCAGGTCTCTTGCATTGCAGGCAGATTCTTTACCATCTGAGTCATGAGGGGAGCCTGACAATGTTAATATCATGCTATTTGCACTGGGGAAGCTAACCATGGTGTTACCACCAGTAAAAGCCCCTTGGTGAATCAGTTGTTACACCTATAACCTTTCTGCCGCTTGACTGAGCTTTGATTTTCACGTTTGATATTTGAATTTGTTTTCTTGATTTTAGTAAGTATGCACTTCCTCAGTGGGTATTCTTAAAGTAGGCTAGGTTTACTAAGTATTACTGGCAGACTGAGTCTTAGGAAATAGTTACTTGGCAATACCTTTAAACAGACATGGCAAATCTATAGCACACACATGACTACTTCACTCTCCCATGCCAAGAAAGATACCATTAATTGATGACATTTCTTTTCCACTTGAGTTCTAATGCAAGCCCAGAATACTCCTCAATACACCACTCCTGAAAGGCAAGAGCAGTAAATCAAGGATTATATATGAACTGAAATCTGGCTAGCATCCCTGATGGTGCCAGTTCTGTTTTTTATCCTCTAATAACTTCCATTCCATTTAGTTCTTATATTTCATGCCTACCTTTTTACCTGCTTAAATCTTGGGTCTACAGTGGCTGCCACCCATGCCACCGTATCTAAGATCTACTGCTCACACTGATACTAAGGTATTGTTTACTGAATTTCTATAAAGCAGGCAGCTGCCTAGAAATTCATGCCTGCCCTTATGGAGTTTACAGTCTAGTACATTATATGAATATTGACAAATAGCCACAACAAAAATCTTAAATTACAGTTGAACTGAATGGTATGAAGAAAATGTATATAACAGAATTCCTGACTGAATCTAGTGAGTCAGAACTTCCTGGTGGTCCAGCTGTTAAAAATCCACCTACCAATGCAGGGGACATGAGTTGATCCCTATCTGGAAGATCCCACATGCTACAGGGAAACTAAGTTCATGTGTCACCACTGCCGAAGCCCACGCACCCTAGAGTTCATGCTCCACAACAAGAGAAGCCACTGCAGTGAGAAGCCTGGGCACTGCAACTAGAGAGCAGGCCTCACTCACTGCAACTAGAGAAAGCCCGTGCAGCAGTGAAGACCCAGTGCAACCAAAAATAACAAATAAAAATAAATAAAAATTTTAAAAAATCTAGTGAGTCAAAAAAGGCATCCCTAAGGTAGTGATGGTTGTGCTGAGGTATAAAGATAAACAGGACTTAAGTAGGAGTTGCTGAGAGGGAAAATATTCTAGATTGAAAGTCCATTAAGAATGAAAGTTTAGGGCCAGAAGGAGCTCAGTATGCTTAAAGACCTGAGAAGACCAGTGGTAGGGACTTAGACTGACAGGAGAGAGAAATATGGTTGGACAGGCAGGCAGGGACCAAATCATTTAAGGACATTTGGGGGTACATTAAGTATTTGACACTTCATCATAAAAACAAGTTGAAAGCACTAAAGGGGAGAGTAGCATGATTAGATTTATAGTTTTAAAGATTATTCTGGGCACCATTTTGATAGACAGATTAAAGTCAGTAAGACACGCATGCCAGAATTCCAAATGGGAGTGACAAAGTCTAAATAAGAACATAGAGTATGAGATGGGCTTGACAAAGAAGTAAGGGCAAAGACTTCCATCTCCAAGAACTTGTTGATGAAACTTCCCTTCTTCTTGGGTAGTTCCCCTTCAGTGTCTATTTAACAGAAGAAAATCACATATTTAAACTACTTTACTACATTGTGGGGTGTTCTCAGTAAATAGTTTAAGTACATAACTGATAAGCAGTATCTCATCATTAAATCAGCCTGATGAAGTTTCATTCATTAGATTAGGTTATTAAGGTGTCTTTGCTCTGGACTTCAATCTCTGGTCAGCTAAAACTCCCAACAATCCATTTACCTCCTCTTTCTTGATGGCTCAGGCCTTACTTTTTTCCCAGCTGAGACTGCTTGTTCAGCTACCTATGAGATTGCTTGTTCAGCTATCGTAACTCACTGTGTCTGTCTACATGATTTCCAAGTAAGTAAAGACCTTCCTGTCTAATTTATTCCCAAATCACTCCCTCCATCTTCTCTATTCTCTATATTGCCTCCAATTTGAACATTCAAGTGTCTATGAAGGATCAGCAGGGATCACAAATAGAAGTGACTGAGTTCTGACTGAGGTACAGGAGAAGTGATTGAGTTCTGACTGAGGTACAGGAGAAATAGTAAGCAGAAGGGGCTTAGTTATTTAGCTCCACCCTGATGCAGTCACAGTTTTGCTAAACTCTCCAATTTATCAAGAAAATCCAGAAATCCAGAGTATGCAAAATATCTTGAGCACTGCATGCATGCTAGGTTGCTTCAGTCCTGTCTTAACTCTTTGAAAGTCAATGAACAGTAACCTGCAGACTCCCCCATCCATGAGATTCTCCAGGCAAGAATACTGGAGTGGGTTTCCATGCCCTCCTCTAGGGGATCTTCTAACCCAGGGATTGAACTGGCATCTCTTGTGTCTTCTGCATTGGCAAGCAGGTTCTTTACCAATAGCACTACCTGGGAAGCGCATCTTGGGCATTAAATGCAGAAAAACAGCTCAAAATGTACTACAGGACAAACAGATGTATACACAGATTTGGGCCACTGGTTGTAGCTTTGTTGCCTTTGGCCATGATGTTCACAGAAAAGGGCGAGTTCTGACACTGGGTGGCTCAGACTCAGAGGCCCTTAGGACCCAGTTGCAATTCAGCCTGTACTCGGTGGAACCAGCAAGAACCTAACCCTAAAGGTGAGGTCCAGAGAGCATTGGACTGTACAGGTTCAAGCTCTCAACAGCAACTTTGTGTGGTGCCAAGAGGCAGCAGTAGTACACTGGTAAGTCTTTTTAGACTTCTGTTTATTCGGTACTTGGAAAGAGTACCAATTCCTCTTTACCATTGATTGGTCAATCCAATCTAAAATAAAACTAAGAGCATAGTCACTTTCTGAGTAAATAAGGATTTTTATTCAACTAGGCACTACTACCCCTCATCTTTGTCTCTGCTGAGTTTGCCCTAGGAAATTGTCTTTTTATATCACGTATCATTACCACTTGGAATAAACTTTTTAAAGATTTTTTTTTTGATGTGAACTATTTTTAAAGTCTTTATTGAAATTGTTACAACACTGATTCTGTTTTATGTTTTGGGTTTTTTTTTTTTTTTTTTTTTGTCGCAAACACGTGAGATTTTAGTTTCCTGACTAGGGATTGAACCCACATCCCCTGCCTCGGAAGGCAAAGCCTCAATCACTGGACTGCCAGGGAAGTCCTTGGAATAAATTTTTAATCTTGGCTTATGGAAAATCTCATGGATGGAGGAGCCTGTTAGACTGCAGTCCATGGGGTCGCCAAGAGTCAGACATGACTGAGCGACTTCACTTTCACTTTTCACTTTCATGCATTGGAGAAGGAAATGGCACCCCACTCCAGTGTTCTTGCCTGGGGAATCCCAAGGACAGGGGAGCCTGGTGGGCTGCCGTCTATGGGGTTGCACAGAGTCAGACACGACTGAAGCGGCTTAGCAGCAGCAGCAGCAGATGATAAAATAGACAAATAAACTACCAAAGCTCACTTACAAAGAAATAGATAACATAAATATCCTTATATCTATAAAAGAAATTGAATTTCTAGTTTAAAATCTTCTTATAAACTCCAGACCCAGATGACTTTGCTGGTGAATTTCAGCAAATATTTAATAAATAAATAATATATATTCTACAATATCTCTTTGATAAATTCAGAGAGGAAATATTTCCCTACATTTTAAGAGGCTATGTGTACCCTAATAACAAAGAGCTGAAAAAAAAACTATAAAATAAAAACAACTACAAATTAATAACCTGGATAAATAGAGATGCAAAACCTACATAAAAATTAATAGAGTTGTATAAAATATGAAAACGTCAATACATCAGAACAAGTAACAATAATATGTGGAATACAAAGTTGATTAAAAAATCATTGAAAATCAGTCCTTATAATTCATCATATTAACTACCTTAAATAGAAATACTCACAGATCATTTTAACTGAAAATATCCACCTTATAATCATAAAAAAATCCCTGCAAGCCAGGAACAGAAGGGAATATATTCAATCTGATAACAGACATCTAAGGAAATCTTACAGTTAACATTACACTTGGTGTTTTTGCCTCAAGGTCAGGAGCAAGACAAGGATAGTCAGTGCAATAATCAGGAAAGAGAAGTGAAGGGGATCAAGACTGGAAAAGAAAAAGTGAGATGATTCTTATTCACAGATGACATGATCATCTATGTTGAAATACTGTCAAGGATAAGAAGAAAATAAAACTTCATTTATTGTTAACAGGAATGTAAAAAAGTACATCCTGTTTGAAAAACAGTTTGAAAGTTTTTCAAGAAGTTAAAAATAAACTTACCCATCATTCAGAAATTCCATGCCTAGATGGCTCAGATGGTAAAGAATTCACCAGCCAATGAAGAAGTCCCGGGTTCAATCCCTGGGTTGGGAAGATCCCTGGAGAAGGGAATGGCAACCCACTCCAGTATTCCTGCCTAGAGAATCCCACGGACAGAGGAGTCCATGGGGTGCAAAGAATCAGACAAAACTGAGCAATTAACACACACCCAGGAAAAATATAATCATGTGTGTAAAGACTCATACACAAATACCCATAGCAGCATTACACAAAATAGTCCCAGAATGGAAGCAATCCAAAGTTCATTAACATATGAATGGAAATCAAAATGTATATTCCTACAAGCAAGAGAGTTTCAGAAAACATCTATTTCTGCTTTATTGACTATGCCGAAGCCTTTGACTGTGTTGATCACAATAAACTGTGGAAAATTCTGAAAGAGATGGGAATACCAGACCACCTGATCTGCCTCTTGAGAAATCTGTATGCAGCTCAGGAAGCAACAGTTAGAACTGGACATGGAACAACAGACTGGTTCCAAATAGGAAACGGAGTACGTCAAGGCTGTATATTGTCACCCTGCTTATTAACGTATATGCAGAATACATTATGAGAAACACTGGGCTGGAGGAAGCACAAGCTGGAATCAAGATTGCCGGGAGAAATATCAATAACCTCAGATATGTAGATGACACCACTCTTATGGCAGAAAGTGAAGAAGAACTAAAGAGCCTCTTGATGAAAGTGAAAGTGGAGAATGAAAAAGTTGACTTTTTTAGCTCAACATTCAGAAAATTAAGATCATGGCATCTGGTCCCATCACTTCATGGCAAATAGATGGGGAAACAGTGGAAACAGTGGCTGACTTTTTTTTGGGGGGGGGGCTCCAAAATCACTGCAGGTGGTGATTGCAGCCATGAAATTAAAAGACGCATACTCCTTAGAAGGAAAGTTATGACCAACCTAGACAGCATATTAAAAAGCAGAGCCATTACTTTGCCAACAAAGGTCCATCTAGGTCAAGGCTATGGTTTTTCCAGTGGTCATGTATGGATGTGAGAGTTGAACTACAAAGAAAGCTGAGTGCCGGAGAATTGATGCTTTTGAACTGTGGTGTTGGAGAAGACTTCTGAGAGTCCCTTGGACTGCAAGGAGATCCAACCAGTCCATCCTAAAGGCATCACTAACTCAATGGACATGGGTTTGGATAGACTCCAGCAGCTGGTGATGGATAGGGAGGCTTGGCATGCTGTGGTTCATGGGGTCACAAAGAGTCAGACACGACTGAGTGACTGAACTGAACTGACTGATATTCCTACAATGGAATACAATTTATGACAAAAAATTGACAAACTCAGTTCAGTTGCTCAGTCGTGTCTGACTCTTTGCAACCCCATGGACTGCAGCATGGCAGGCTTCCCTGTTCTTCACAAACACCCGGAGCTTGCTCAAACTCAGGTCCATCGAGTCAGTGATGCCATCCAACCAACTCATCCTCTGTCGTCCCCTTCTCCTCCTGCCTTCAATCTTTCCCAGTGTCAGGGTCTTTTCCAGTGAGTAAGTTCTTTGCATTAGGTAGCCAAAGTATTGAAGCTTCAGTGTCAGCGTCGTCCTTCCATGAATATTCAGGACTGATTTCCCTTAGGACTGACTGGTTTGATCTCTTTGCTGAGACAAACTACTGATACATATTTAACATAGATGAACCTCAAAAATACTACAGTAAGTGGAAGTAGTATATTACATTATTTATATTAAATGTCTAGAAAAGGCAAATCTACAGAGACAGAGAAATCAGTACTTGCCTGGGGCCTGGGATAGGAGTAGTGATTGACTACAAAAAGGCATCACTACAAACTTTTTGGAGTGGTAGAAATACCCTAAAAACTGCATAATGGTAATATAACACCATACATTTACTAAAAATCAGTGAACTGTACAGTTACCATGGGTGAATTTTATGGTTTGCAAATTATATTTCAATAAAGTATTTTTTACAAAGTCTACAAAGGGTTGGGAGCGGGAAGTTTTGATGAAGGAAATTTGGCAATATATTCATAATTGTTGATGCTAGGTGAGGGGTAATGGAAAGCCATTGTACCATTCATTTTACTTTTGTGTATGTTTGAAATTTTTCAGAACAGAAAGTAAAAACAGAAAGAGAATAAGTGATTCATATTTACATCTAATGAACAATTTCTTTTACACCATCTGACAAGTGTGTTATTATATGTTATTCATACCCCTAAGCTTTCACATTCATTTTCCACACACAGCTCTGTTGATCCAAACTTCCTAATATTTCCTATCTTGGTCATTTGTCATTCTTAGTAAGTCTAGAGAAGCACTTTCTATTTAACTTCTCTCTTCAATTATAAATGAGCCACATGCTTGATTTTCGTGCACTTCCACAATTCAACGATTTTGTTCAATACACTATGAAACGACCAAGGGCGCGGGTTCTGATGCTCTGTGGCAAGAGAATGGAAAGAAAGAAGCTGCTTTTCATATGGCTTCCAAGTTTCCCTCTCACTCTTATTTTAGCCATTGATTAATAGTTCCCTATAAAGTTATACTATGCCTTATTGCATAACCTTTTTCAATAAGGAAATTATGAATGCTTGAATTTAACCCATTTCCCCAGCTGCTGTGTTGGGAGTTTCTGCGAAGAAGCTGCTGGTTTCTCACTCAGTTCTGCCAACACCCTGTAGTGGGATGGGTAGTAATCTAACTTCTCTTTATTTGAGTTGTATCCAAGATTAGGTTTACGATTCTTAAACCCTACTTCCCTTCCTTACCGCAATTTTTCTGGAAATACGACATTTATACAGACTAAATGTCACCTCTTTTGGAAGTCCTCTATGTTATTACTCTACAATTAGAATTAGCCATTCCTTCTGAGTTTTTATATCATTTGAAATATAATTCATGCTCAAATTCATCATGACTTGTATTATACGAAGAGAATCTCATGCCTGTCTTTCTAGTGAGTGTAGGCACCCATTGAAATCCACGACTGGAAAAACCACACTCTGTTATTCTCTGAGTACCAGAAGTTAGTACAGTGATCTCTCAAAATGTTTAAATTCAGTTGAGCTGAATTGGAGTTCATTTTGTCCAGTGTCTGCATTTTAGATATAAAGTCCAAACTGAACAGTGTTTACTCATGGTTTTCATCTTTCATATCACGGCGCACGTAGAAAACATTAACACCTGTGCCATATACTAAAGTAATCGGAGGAAGCAACTTCCCTGGAAACTCCAGAAAGTCCAGGCACTCCATTTCCATCCACACTGCCCTTCTCTAAACTCTTGAAAATTAAGCAGATTATCTCACCCAGTTTGTAACCCATCCACGGCATACCCCAGTGCCAAGTCGTACCATCAGGGAGGGAGGCCCTGTTTGTATGTCTGCCTCAAGGTCATCCAACTTTCTAGCTTCAGATACTTTCTGTGTTCAACTACAATTAAATGTGCAACTAAATTTGCATAGCAAGAAACTTATTTCTGAATAAAACATTTCCTTTTCCATTCAGATGGTGGCCAAACCCTCTTGGCTTATTTGTGTGTAACACTCTACAATCAAAATCAACTTAAGCTATGCTCTCCAGAATCTAAGTGGGATATTTTGAATACATATTGGCTTTTATTTTTGTATTCCCAAATATAATGGTTCCATTCATCTAGTTTCCAGTCATGGACCCTTTCCTTCATTAAAAAATGAGGGAAAATGACAGATAAAAATGATGTTTTTTGGTTGTGCTATATAAAGATGAATGTGATCCAGGCTGGATTCATTATTATATATTCATTACTATAATATATTTTTCTTATTTTAAAAGAAATTATAAATACAACATTTTCTTGGATCCTAGGCACTGTGCCTAATGGAAAAGTTGGCTCTACCCAATCCATTAATGATTTCTGGCTTTGAAGTTCACCCACTCAGAGACTCTTTAGTTAACCCGCCTATAGGCTAAAATTTTAATGTCTCCAGCAGCAAAACAGCTGGTCTTAGCAATGATTGGAAAGAAATGTAGCAGAGTTGAATGTACAAGTAAGACTGAAAACAATATATTCTAATATCTATTTGATGGCACATTAATGTGCCCTGAACAAGTCCATTGAACTCAGTCCAATTACCTCTGTTCAATTAAAAATAACTCATGGGAGGCCAGGCTGTAACATTTAAATCATTACAGAAGACTTCATATGGTGAATAAAGTTGCCTGCCTGACCACTGTTGAGTAGTTGACATCTGTCACAGAAACTGAAAAGAGAACCTGAATTCATAGGTTGTATAGAATCTGATCTCTCATGCTTCCGAGTGCATAATTATTTTCAGTTGGGAAAAGTTCTAGTGTTTTCCAGCCAGCAAGTGGCTCTGAATTCATCAAAAACATGATAAATTAAGGCTTCCCTGGTGGCTCAGTGTAAAGAATCCACCTGCCAATGCAGGAGACATGGGTTCGATCCCTGGTTTGGTTCCTTCTCCACCAGAGAAGAAAACAGCAACCCACAGCAGTATTCTTGCATAAGAAATCCTATTGACTAAGAAGCCTGGTGGGCTACAGTCTATGAGGTTGCAAAGAGTCAGACATGAATTAGCCACTAACCAAGGATAGATTCAGAGGAACCAAGTGGTTTAGTTCCTATTCCTATCGGCATCACAGAGCAGAAAGCTCTGCTTTTTTCTTTCACATGCATTTCATTCAAAACTCTTTCTCACCAGTGTTCCCAGGTAAGAACTGATGCTAGACAAGGACTTTCTTAACCTTTACTCAAATTCCATTCTGAAATGTATCACTTTCCATTGGGTTCAAATCTGACCAAACTCTGAAAGTCAAGACCCCTGATAGATCTCTTTTCTGCATTCTTTGATGTGTAATAGGGCAACAGCATATTAAAAAGCTGAGACATCACTTGGCCCACAAGGGTCCACATAGTCAAAGCTATGGTTTTTCCAGTAGTCACGTATGGATGTGAGAGTTGGACCATAAAGAAGGATGAATGTCTAAGAATTGATGCTTTAGAATTGTGGTAGTGGAGAAGACTCTTGAGAATCCCTTGGACAGCAAGGATATCAATGCAGTTCAGTTCAGTTCAGTTCAATGACTCAGTTGTGTCCAATTCTTTGGACCACAAGACACCAGGCCTCCCTGTCCATCACCAGCTCCTGGAGTTTACCCAAACTCATATCCATCAACTCAGTGGTACCATCCAACCATCTCATCCTATGTCGTCTTCTTCTCCTCCAGCCCTCAATCTTTCCCAGCATCAGGGTCTTTTCAAGCAAATCAGCTCATCACATCAGGTAGCCAAAGTACTGGAGTTTCAGCTTCAGCAGTCCAAGGGACTCTCAAGAGTCTTCTCCAACACCACAGTTCAAAAGCATCAATTCTTCAGCACTCAGCTTTCTTTATAGTCCAAATCTCACATCTGTACATGACTACCAAAAAAAAACACATAGCCTTGACTAGATGGAACTTTGTTGGCAAAGTAAGAAGAGAACCTCTTCTCTGCTTTCTAATATGCTATCTAGGTTTGTCATAACTTTACTTCCAAGGAGTATGCGTCTTTTAATTTCATGGCTGCAGTCACCATCTGCAGTGATTCTGGAGCCCCCAAAAATAAAGTCTGACACTGTTTTCACTGTTTCCCCATCTATTTGCCATGAAGTGATGAGCACTGAAGAATGATGCTTTTGAACTGTGGTGTTGGAGAAGACTTTTGAGAGTCCCTTGGACTGCAAGAAGATCCAAACAGTCCATTTTGAAGGAGATCAGCCCTGGGATTTCTTTGGAAGGAATGATGCTAAAGCTGAAACTCCAGTACTCTGGCCACCTCATGTGAAGAGTTGATTCATTGGAAAAGACCCTGATGCTGGGAGGGATTGGGGGCAGGAGGAAGAGGGGACGACAGAGGATGAGATGGCTGGATGGCATCATTGACTCAATGGACGTGAGTGTGAGTGAACTCCGGGAGTTGGTGACGGACAGGGAGGCCTGGCGTGCTGTGATTCATGGGGTCACAAAGAATCAGATGCGACTGAGCAATTGAACTGAACTGATGGGACCAGATGCCATGATCTTCGTTTTCTGAATGTTGAGCTTTAAGCCAACTTATTCACTCTCCTCTTTCACTTGCATCAAGAGGCTCTTTAGTTTTTCTTCACTTTCTGCCATAAAAGTGGTGTCATCTATATATCAGAGGTTATTGATATTTTTCCCGGCAATCTTGATTCCATTTTGTGCTTCATCCAGCCCAGCGTTTCTCATGATGTACTCTACAAATAAGCTAAATAAGCAGAGTGACAATATACAGACTTGACGGACTCCTCTCCCGATTTGGAACTGGTCTGTTGTTCCATGTCCAGTTCTAACTGTTGCTTCCTGACCTGCATATCAGTTTCTCAAGAGGCAAGTCAGGTGGTCTGGTATTCCTTTCCTTTCAGAATTTTCCACACTTTATTGCGATCCACACAGTCAAAGGCTTTGGCATAGTCAATAAAACAGAAGTAGATGTTTTTCTGGAACTCTCTTGCTTTTTTGATGATCCAGTGGATGTTGGCAATTTGATCTCTGGTTCCTCTGTCTTTTTTAAATCCAGCTTTAACATCTGGAAGTTCACAGTTCACATATTGCTGAAGCCTGGCTTGGAGAATTTTGACCATTACTTTGCTAGCGTGTGAGATGAGTGTAATTGTGTGGTAGTTTGAGCATTCTTGGCATTGCCTTTCTTTGGGATTGAAATGAAACTGATCTTTTCCAGTCATGTCACCGTGCTGAGTTTTCCAAATTTGCTGACTTATTGAGTGCAGCACTTTCACAGCATCATCTTTTAGGATTTTAAATAGCTCAACTGGAATTCCATCATCTCTTCTAGCTTTGTTCATAGTGATGCTTCCTAAGGCCCACTTGACTTTGTATTCCAGGATGTCTAGCTCTAGATGAGTGATCACACCATCATGATTATCTGAGTCATGAAGATCTTTTTTGTACAGTTCTGTGTATATTTCAAGGCCAAATTTGCCTGTTACTCCAGGTGTTTCTTGACTTCCTACTTTTGCACTCCAGTCTCCTATTATGAAAAGGACATATTTTTTGGGTGTTAGTTCTAAAAGGTCTTGTAGGTCTTCATAGAACTGTTCAACTTGAGCTTCTTCAGCATTATTGGTTGGGGCATAGACTTGGATCATCATGATATTGTGTGGTTTGCCTTGGAAACAAACAGAGATCATTCTGTCCTTTTTGAGATTGCAATCAAGTACTGTTCTTGTTGACTATGATGGCTACTCCATTTCTTCTCAGAGATTCCTGCCCACAGTAGTAGTTATGATGGTCATCTGAGTGAAATTCACCCATTCCAGTCCATTTTAGTTCGCTTATTCCTAGAATGTTGACGTTCACTCTTGCCATCTCCTGTTTGACCACTTCCAATTTGCCTTGATTCATGGACCTAACATTCCAGGTTCCTATGCAATATTGCTCTTTACAGCNGTTATGATGGTCTCTGAGTGAAATTCACCCATTCCAGTCCATTTTAGTTCGCTTATTCCTAGAATGTTGACGTTCACTCTTGCCATCTCCTGTTTGACCACTTCCAATTTGCCTTGATTCATGGACCTAACATTCCAGGTTCCTATGCAATATTGCTCTTTACAGCATCAGACCTTGCTTCTATCACCAGTCCCACCCACAACTGGTTGTTGTTTTTGCTTTGGCTCCATCCCTTCATTCTTTCTGGAGTTATTTTTCCACTGACCTCCAGTAGCATATTGGGCACCTACCCACCTGAGGAATTCATCTTTCAGTGTCCTATCTTTTTGCCTTTTCATACTGTTCATGGGGTTCTCAAGGCAAGAATACTGAAGTTGTTTGCCATTCCCTTCTCCAGTGGACCACACTTTATCAGCACTCTCCACCATGACCCGACTGTCTTGGGTGGCCCCATACAGCATGGCTTAGTTTCATTGAGTTAGACAAGGCTGTTGTCCATGTGATTAGATTGGCTAGTTTTCTTGATTCTGGTTTCAGTCTGTCTACCCTCTGATGCCCTCTCTCAGTGCCTACCATCTTAGTGGGGTTTCTCTTACCTTGGATATGGGGTATCTCCTCGTCGCTGCTGCTCCTGACCTGGGACATAGGGTATCTCCTCACAGTTGCTCACCACTCCAGCACCGTGCAGCCAGTCAATCTTAAAGGAAATCAATCCTAAATACTCACTGAAGGAGTGATGCTGAAGCTGAAGCTCCAATACTTTGGCCAAATAATACAAAGAATCTACTTATTGGAAAAGACCGTGATGCTGGGAAAGGTTGAGGGAAGGAAGAGAAGGGGATGACAGAGGATGAGATGGTTGGATGGCATTACTGACTCAATGGACGTTACTCAGTTGTGTTCAACTCTTTGTGACCCCATGGACTATACAGTCCATGGAATTCTCCAGGCCAGAATACTGGAGTGGGTAGCCTTTCCCTTCTCCAGGGGATCTTCCTAACCCAGGGATTGGACCTAGGTCTCTCACATTGCAGTGGATTCTTTAACAGCTGAGCCACAAGGGAAGTCCAAGAATACTGCAATTGGTAACCTATCCCTTCTCCAGAGGATCTTCCCAACCCAGAAAATGCACCAGGGTCTCCTGCATTACAGGTAGATTCTTTACCAACTGAGCTATCAGGGAAGTTTACGCAAACTCCATGAGATGGTGAAGGACAGGGAAATCTAGTATGCTGTAGTCCATGAGGTCACAGAGAATTGGACACAACTGAGTGACTGAACAAGAATAGGGCAAAGCTGCTATTGCTAGGGTCATAAAGCACTGATTCCCACAAGGAATATGATTATTGCCAATCTTAATGCCTAATTAAGATTGAAAGTACTTACTGAAGTACTTTACACCATTGAGTATCCCATTTTCTTCAATGAACTTCTTTCTTAGGAGAGCTCAGGACCTCTTCACTCTTGGGGCTCAAATTAGGTGCTGACTACCCAAGGGCTCTTTCTCTCTTCAAAAGCCTCAGAAATTTTGCCTTTACACCCAGGGGGTTGTTCCGACAGCATTTATACTTAATTGGACTGCAATCTTTTCTCAGTCTCAGTATCTCGTGGTGGGAGGGGAGAGTGGAACTGGTTATCAGAGGAGTAGCTATTGTATTTGTGGATTTTGATTTATTTATTCACAACGTATTTATGGAATGCTTACTAAATATCAAGTTTTAGATTTCAATACACAAAGAAGAAAGACAGTTTCTGTTCGAAAAGAGTTCATATAATCCAAGGGAAGAGACAGGAAGAAACAAGAGACAAGAGATACACTGGAGATATGCTAAAACATTTGAGAGAGATAAATGCTATAATTAAAATGATCAGAAAAAGATCTGCGCATGCTCTGTATTCATGTGTGTGCATGCATGCTCAGTTGTAACCAACTCTTTGTGATCCCATGGACTGCAGCGGCCAGGCTCCTCTGTACATAGGAATCTTCAGGCAAGAATAGTGGAGTGGGCTGCCATGCCCTCCTCCAGGGGATCTTCCTGATCTAGGGACCAAACCTAATCTCCTGCATTGGCAAGTGGATTCTTTACCATTGAGTCACCTAGGAAATATCAACTTGGAGACAACTCATGGTTAATTAATACCACATACATTCAGACTGTTTCTTTATTTGGACTTAACATGTTTTTCTTACTTCCTGGTTTCTGTTGGTGGTGGGTACTATTCTCTGATTTATGCAGTTTCAATTTTGTTTAATATCATCTGGTGTCCTCAACCCTGTTCATTTTAAAACTCATCTTTCCCCAACACCATTTTCTTATACTCCTCTAGACCTTCCATCAAAAGAGTAAAATATTGACTTTAAAAGTTACATAGAGAAAATAGATATGCTTTAAAAATGAAGAGGCAAGGTATTGTATTAGTTTCCCAAGACTTCAGTAACAAATTAACACAAACTTGGTGGCTTATAACAACACGTGGTTTCTGTTTTGTTTTCTTCTTCTTCTTATAATTCCAGAGGCCAGAAATTTGAAATCGGTTTCACTGTGATGAAGTCAAGATATCCCCTAGGCTGTGTTCCTTCTGAAGACAAGGGAGAGTCCATTTCCAGGTCTTTTTCAGCTACCTTTAAAGGCCCCTTATATTTCCTGCCTTGTAGCCCCTTTCTCTATCTTCAAAGCTTATCAATCCAACCTCTACTTTAATGTCACATGGCCCTCTCTCTGATTCTGTTCCTTCTACACCCTCCTTATAAGATCTATGATTACTTGGGTCCACCTGCATAATTGATAATCTCAATATCCTTAACTGCATCTGCAAAATTCCTCCTGCTATATAAGGCAATATTTACAAGTTTCAGGGACTAGGCTGTGGACATACTCTTAGAGCCATTATTCAACCTAGCATAGACATTTCGAGTCCAAGGAATTTATGGAATCCATTTGGGGCTTGTGTTCCCTGGTGGCATTTTGCTTGCCACCACCACACATTTCCCCAGGCCTCAGTCCACGCCTGGACCTTGGTTCTATATCAGAAATAGATAACATTGCTATAAGTGATCACTCTTATTAATGTTTTCCATGTAAACATTTCACAGTTTTCTCGTACTTTTATTTAAAATGTATATGAACATTCAGAAATGCAACTGAGGATGACTGTGCTTCATTGATGTGTAATTGATCTAAAAACTTCATTTAGGAAAATGCTCATACATTCACAAAACTGGCAATGCCTTAAAAAATAATGATGATTGACAATAAGTCAGAGTTGAGAACCATGAGAAACACAGTTTCCAGAGTTTCATTTCTAGTGAGATTGACCTTTGCTCTAATATTACATTTAGTTAGTCTTCAGGGAGGAAAAAAATTTTTTTTCTGAATTAACATCATCAGTTTGAGCAAGTTCCAGGAGATGGTGAAGAACAGTGAAACCTGGCATTCTGCAGTTCATGGGGTCACAGAGTCAGACATGACTGAGCAACTGAACAAAAACAAAAACAAAAATAGAGTTAACAACAGAAGAGAGAGTATGTATGTGAATGACTGTGTGTGTGTGTGTGTTTCAAATAGATACAAAATGCTTCTTGGGTTTTCACTGAGCAATTGCCCATGAGGTTATGGATATAACCAGCAGTTGATAAAACCAACACTATTCAAGCTATTTAAACCTCCTCCCACCAGCATCTAAGTAACCTTGCAATGGAGAGATCAAGGTATGTAAAACAGTTCAGGTCTTAGGCATTCTCCTTTTTCTCATTTCAATTTAATATTTTTTCTAATGATAAGAAGCATTAATAGAAGTGCTATGAACTGTTAAAAACCAAAATGTTTATTCCACATCACCAGTGATGTGAGGAATGTTAGTGATTTCTATAAGCAGTATGCTTACCAAAGATTAGGATGATAAAATATGGACAAGGACATCCAGTATTTAAAGCTAAAAATTACACACATATTGGTACTTTCTTGGTGGTCCAGTGGCTAAGACTCCATGCTCCAAATGCAGGGGGCCTGGGTTTGATCCCAGGTCGGGGAACTGGATCCCACTTGCAGCAACTAAGAGTTTACAGGCTGCAACTAACAGCCCCACATGCTGCAATTAAAGCCAGCACAGCCAAATACTACTGTGCACAAGATGCCTCAGAAGAAATGGAGTAGCCATCATAGTAAAAATGCATAGTCCAAAATGCAGTACTTGGATGCAATCTCAAAAACAACAGAATGATCTCTGTTTGTTTCCCGGGCAAACCATTCAATATCACAGTAATCCAAGTCTATGCCCCAACCAGTAATGCTGAAGAAGCTGAAGTTGAACAGTTCTTTGAAGATCTACAAGACATTCTAGAACTAACACTCAAAAAAGATGTTCTTTTCATTTCGGGGGACTGGAATGCAAAAGTAGGAAGTCAAGAGATACCTGGAGTAACAGGCAAATTTGGCCTTGAAGCACAAAATGCAGCAGGGCAAAGGCTAATAGAGTTTTGCCAAGAGAACACACTGGTGATAGCAAACACCCTCCTCCAAAAACACAAGAGAAGAACATACGGACATCACCAGATGGTCAACACCGACACTTTGCAGCTGGAGATGGAGAAGCTCTATACAGTCAGCAGAAACAAGACTGGGAGCTGAATGCAGCGCAGATCATGAGCTCCTCACAGTCAAATTCAGATTTAAATTGAATAAAGTAGGGAAAACCACTAGACCATTCAGGTATGATCTAAATCAAATCCCTTATGATTATACAATGGTAGTGACAATAGATTCAAGGGATTAGATCTGATTGATAGAGTGCCTGAAGAACTATGGACGGAGGTTTGTGACATTGTACAGCAGGCAGGGATCAAGACCATCCCCAAGGAAAAAAATGCAGAAAGGCAAAATGGTTGTCTGAGGAGGCCTTACAAATAGTTGTGAATAGAAAAGAAGCAAACGGCAAGAGAGAAAAGGAAAGATATACCCATTTGAATGCAGAGTTCCTAAGAAGACCAAGGAGAGATAAGAAAGCCTTCCTCAGTGACCAATGCAAAGAAATAGAGAAAACAACAGAATAGGAAAGACTAGAGATCTCTTCAAGAAAATTAGAGATACCAAGGGAACATTTCATGCAAAGAAGGGCACAATAAAGGAGAGAAACACTGCAAATAGTGACTGCAGCCATGAAATTAAAAGACGCTTACTCCTTGGAAGAAAAGTTATGACCAACCTAGACAGCATATTCAAAAGCAGAGATATTACTTTGCCAACTAAGGTCCATCTAGTCAAGGCTATGGTTTTTCCTGTGGTCATGTATGGATGTGAGAGTTGGACTGTGAAGAAAGCTGATCGCTGAAGAATTGATGCTTTTGAACTGTGATACTGGAGAAGACTCTTGAGAGTCCCTTAGACTGCAAGGAGATCCAACCAGTCCATTCTGAAGGAGATCAGCCCTGGGATTTCTTTGGAAGGAATGATGCTAAAGCTGAAACTCCAGTACTTTGGCCACCTTATGCGAAGAGTTGACTATTTGGAAAAGACTCTGATGCTGGGAGGGATTGGGGGCAAGAGGAGAAGGGTACGACAGAGGATGAGATCGCTGGATGGCATCACCAACTCAATGGATGTGAATCTGAGTGAACTCTGAGAGTTGGTGATGGACAGGGAGGCCTGGCGTGCTGCGATTCATGGGGTTGCAAAGAGTCGGACACGACTGAGCAACTGAACTGAACTGAACAAAAACAGAAAATATTAAGAAGAGGTGGCAAGATACACATAAGAACTATGCAAAAAAGATCTTCATGACCCAGATAATCACAATGGTGTGATCACTCACCTAGAGCCAGATATACTGGGATGTGAAGTCAAGTGGGCTTTAGGAAGCATCACTATGAACAAAGTTAGCGGAGGTGATGGAATTCCAGTTGAGCTATTTCAAATCCTAAAATATGATGCTGTGAAAGTGCTACACTCAATATGCCAGCAAATTTGGAAAACTCAGCAGTGGCCACAGGACTGGAAAAGGTCAGTTTTCATTCCAATCCCAAAGAAAGGCAATGCCAAAGAATATTAATACCAAACAATGGCACTTATCTCACATGTTAGCAAAGTATTACTCAAAATTCTCCAATTAGTCTTCAACAGTACATGAACCATGAACTTCCAGATGTTCAAGCTGGACTTAGAAAAGGCAGAGAAACCAGAGATCAAATTGCCAATATCTGCTGGATCATGGAAAAAGCACAAGAATTCCAGAAAAACATCTACTTCTGCTTTATTGACTATGCCATAGCCTTTGACTGTGTGGATCACAATAAACTGTGGAAAATTCTGAAAGAGATGGGAATACCAGACCATCTGACCTGCCTCTTGAGAAATCTGTTTGCAGGTCAGGAAGCAGCAGTTAGAATTGGACATGGAACAATAGACTGCTTCCAAATAGGAAAAGGAGTACATCAAGGCTGTATATAGTCACCCTCTTATTTAACTTATTTGCAGAGTACATCATGAGAAACGCTGGGCTGGATGAAGCACAAACTGTAATCAAATTTCCCAGGAGAAATATCATTAACCTCATATACACAGATGACACTACCCTTATGGCAGAAAGCGAAGAAGAACTAAAGAGCCTCTTGATGCAAGTGAAAGAGGAGAGTGAAAAAGTTGGCTTAAAACTCAACATCAGAAAACTAAGATCATGGCATCTGGTCCCATCAATTCATGGGAAATAGATGGGGAAACAATGGAAACAGTGAGAGACTTTATTTTTCTGGGCTCCAAAATCACTGCAGATGGTGATTGCAGACATGAAATTAAAAGATGCTTGCTCCTTGGAAGAAAAGCTATGACCAACCTACACAGCATATTAAAAAGCAGAGACATTACTTTGCCAAAAGGTCCATCCAGTAAAAGTTAAAGTTTTTCCAGTCGTCATGTACAGATGTGAGAGTTGGACTATAAAGAAAGCTGAGTGCCAAAGAACTGATGCTTTTGGCTTTTTTTTTTTCACATATAATCAGAATTTACTTTTAATCACATTTTAAGCTTAGGTTTGTGAGTTAGTATTAAGAAAACTATAACTTGCAAATTTACATAACACATTTCATTATATGATTTCAATATCATGCTGGTATATATTTTTTTAATTTTTATTTTTACTTTATTTTACTTTACAATACTGTATTGGTTTTGCCATACATTGACATGAACCCACCACAGGTGTACATGAGTTCCCAATCCTGAACCCCCTCCCACCACCCTCCCCATATCATCTCTCTGGATCATCTCCATGCACCAGCCCCTAGCATCCTGTATCCTGTATCAAACGTAGACTGGCGATTCATTTCTTACATGACAGTATACATGTTTCAATGCCATTCTCCCAAATCCTCCCACCCTCTCCCTCTCCCTCAGAGTCCAAATGTCCATTCTATACATCTGTGCTCTTTTGCTGTCTCGTATACAGGGTTATCATTACCATCTTTCTAAATTCCATATATATGTGTTAGTATACTGTATTGGTGTTTTTCTTTCTGGCTTACTTCATTCTGTATAATCAGCTCCAGTTTCATCCACCTCATTAGAACTGATTGAAATGTATTCTTTTTAATGGCTGAGTAATACTCCATTGTGTATATGTACCACAGCTTTCTTATCATTCATCTGCTGATGGACATCTAGGTTGTTTCCATGTCCTGGCTATTAAAACAATGCTGCGATGAACATTGGGGTACACAAGTCTCTTTCGATTCTGGTTTCCTTGGTGTGTATGCCCAGCAGTGGGATTGCTGGGTCATAAGGCAGTTCTATTTGCAATTTTTTACTTTTGAACTGTGGTGCTGAAGAAGACTCTCAAGAGTCCCTTGGACAGCAAGGAGATCAAACCCATTAATCCTAAACGAAATCAGTCCTGAATATTCATTGGAAAGACTGCTACTAAAGCTGAAACTCCATTACTTAGGCCACCTGATATGAAGAGCTGACTCATTGGGAAAGACCCTGATGCTAGGAGAGATTGAAGGCGGAAGGAGAAAGGGATGACAGCAGATGAGATAGCTGGATGGCATGACCAACTCAGGGACATGAGTTTGAGTAAGCTCTGGGAGTTGGTGATGGACAGGCAAGCCTGGCATGCTGCAGTCCATAGGGTTGTAAAGATTCAGACACAACTGAGCAACTGAACTGAACTGACAGTCAAATAAGTTAATAAAATATTTTTTTAATTTTATACATATTTACAATTACTTTGGAAAAATTTGTTTTTTATACTATGTATACTTTTGATTTTTAGTTTGGAGACCCACCACTAACCAGAGTTAACTGAGTGTTGATAGTTTGTGCAAAATTTGAACTTTAATTAAAATTGACTATTGCTACAAATATATTGTCATTTTCTTTCTTGTATTTCAGTTCCAGGCTTCAGGCAGGTAATATGAGGTAGCTAGAGCCAAAATAGGAGGCTAGATTTTGCCTTCAGTTTACTGAAACCATTGGGTAGGTTATTCAGAAAATACACTGCAAAACATTCTTGTTTCCAACATCATAGTGCTGGATGAGATGCTATTACCAATATGTTTTACCTGAGGGTAAAAGTCCTGATAAGATTCAAAGCATCTACATTTATATTTAAACTAAACTATCATATTTTCTTTAATATTTATTCTACTCTACTTTCATATACACTTCAATGAATGACTTGGACATGGCCTCATTTTAAAAAGAAATATGGAAGTAAGTGATTCACAATTGGCTTTGATTCTGACTCATTAAGTCCTCAGTTGAACTGATACCAGGATCTACCCTTTTCAAGGTAATCAGTTTTAGGGGAGAAACAATAAAATCACCTTGGTCTCAGATGTGGTGTCATGATTACCATCTCCATCCTTAGTACAATTTCACTATGGCTGTCTATACCTAAAATACTGTCAGCATAACACCAAAATGTTTTGAAAGAGAGTAAGAGGTTTTTATCTTTATAATATAATAGTATTATTAATTTTACTGCCACCTCAAAGTCTTACAAGTTTTGTTAATAGATTGCTTCCTCCATTTTTAACTTCTCTGGTCAGGTGAAAAAAATATTATTGCATATATTTCTCATTTACTTTTTCTGTTTACTTTGTTAGTTAACCCCAGTTTTACCATAGATTATGTAACTGATTAGCTTTCAGATGGTTCAACAAACACACAACTAAGATTTTGCTCTCCCTGCTATGGAGTTACCACTCAATCCCTCCCTTAAGCATATATTTTAACACTGTCAGTATAAATACAAATATGTGCTAACACGTAAGTGCAGTGAGTATAATAAGAGGAAAATCCATGATGAGAGAATAAGAGAGAATGTGACAAGTTACTTAATTTCTGAAGTCTGGCTTTTCAGATATAATGTGGGACGTGTACCTACATTGTAGAATTGCTGTGAAGATGGGATAAAATATACTTAA
This sequence comes from Aepyceros melampus, assembly GCA_006408695.1. Taxonomy (NCBI): domain Eukaryota; kingdom Metazoa; phylum Chordata; class Mammalia; order Artiodactyla; family Bovidae; genus Aepyceros; species Aepyceros melampus. The sequence goes on from SJXQ01008789.1 coordinate 351,793, forward strand.
ATGTCTCATGCAGTACCTAAGGTTAGGATCAAGCCCTCAAAAGGAGTAGTTCTGGTTATTAACAATAGAGGTAGCATTATCAAAATTATTATTTCAGAGTCCTCCTAGGGAAATGAGTGAAATGAATCCTGAGGGAAATTGAAACGTGCCTAATTATGATTTAGTTGCAGTAAAATGGAATAAAGTCAAGAGTCTTTATAACTACATGCACAGGCCCCTTTACTCCTATGAAATTCAATTATTTCCCTCAAGATTCTGGGTAAAATGGACTCTGGGTACAGGACTCTGTATATGATGGTTTAATAGTTTTCTTTTAAGTGATCACTATCTTATGATATCTTTTGATCGTCTGTGGAAGGAAGCTGTGCAAGCAAGCTTGTCACCTTGTCTTTCGTACTTATTTTGCCTCCTTTATTTTTCATGAGGTGCCTAGAGAAGGACACTTTCAATTTCAGCCATTTATTATTCTACAGTAATTTCTGAAACATTCATAGGAACGTGGTTAAGGAACTGAATGCAAGTGTGACTGAAGAAAGCAAGTAAGGTCATATTAGGACTTCTGGCTATAAATGACAGAAACTCAAGCTTTTTTCAAAAATAAAGAAAGATAACTTATTGGCTCTCTTAACTGGAAATTTTAAGAGCTGACTTTTTGAAGTTGAGATTGTTATGGAAGAGAGAAAATTCTTATGATGATTAAAAATGAGTTTGAGAACCTGCATTAATATTGGTAAATACTTATAAGCCATGAAAGTTTCTGCTGAAGCAAGTACAATGGGTGAAATTTGAAGATACTCTTTCCAGTAAGGAAACAATGCATTTATTCAGCAAATTTTGATAATGTCCATGGCTGGACTATATCTAATTGCCCCTCTAAACAGACTTTCTTTCTTCTTCACCCTACTATGTGCTTCAGGACTGACTTGCATAAACTGGGCTTCTTTGTCCTCTACTTTCTGATTTGTTAAGCACTGTTTTAGTTTAAGGATAGAATTAAAGAATTCAGGGTGTTTACTCCTGTATTCAGGGTATTTACTTCTTCCTTTTCTGCTGTGGGTTGGCTAACACACTCTGTTCCTTGACCAATTCCTCAGTTTCTTTTAGATTGGTAGTTCCTACAACTGGATATCTCAGAAGCTTCCAGCAAACGTTGTGTACTCTTTGTCCTTTCAAGCCTACAGATGATGGCAGCTTTCTACTTTTGCTAGCTTGTGGGTATTCTACAATCTTTATTGCCTTTCTTTCAACCTGGCCATATAATTGTAAAAAACTGGTTTCTTTAACTATTTTCAATAACTCCTTATGATATCACTATCTCTTTTTCTGTTGATTTCATGCCTGATAGAATAATTTATACAGGTCTGGCCCCTGAAAAAAGACCTTCAAAATGTATTTCTGTAATTGATTTGTCCTCCCAGGTGATGCTAGTGGTAAAGAACCCACCTGTCAATGCAGGAGATGCGAGAGACATAGGTTCGATCCCTGGGTTGGGAAGATTCCCTAGAGGAAAACATGGCAACCCACCCCAGTGTTCTTACCTGGAGAATTCCATGGACAGTCTGTGTGTCCTGATGAGCTACAGTCCATAGGGTCTCAAAGAGTTGGACACAACTGAAGTGACTTACCATGCATGAGCACACACATATTGGATAGGTACACTAAGCTTACTGTGCAGATGGGAGGATGGGCTTTATTGATCCCAATTCATCTCCCTGCAGTAGAAGTGGGCAACAATTCTCTTGCTATGGACATGAACTCAAGGTGGGCAGAGTGAACTTCTCACTCTTCTATGAAAGTACCCAAGGTTTCAGAAGCATGGGCCAAACACCACTGGGGTCACAGTGGTTTTTGTGGGTTATGCATTCATAATCTTAAAGAAAACAGTAGCATCTACCCTGTATGTCCCCTCGAGGTTCAGGAAGGCTTTATTCTATAAATCTTTACCCAACAGAATCATTATTTTTAGATATCAAGTCCACAGAGAAAGAATTTCAAAAATTAAATATTAATAACTGCCTTTGCTCTATGTGGAAAGTATCTAAATACTCAAAGCAAGATGAAATTTTCCAGTGATCACTTATGTAGAAAAGTGAGTAAATTGTTTGAGTTAGATAGTGTTTGATGAATGCTTTTATACTTCTCCAGTTATGAGAGGACAGTGATGTGAAGGGGAAAAGCCCTAAATCAGGCATAATGTCAACTTTGTTATAATCCTCACATTAATATTTAGTATAATTTCCATTGGGAAAATCACTTAATCTGTGTCATCTCAGTTTATCTTTTTAAACTGAGAGTCTGAGGGACCTCTAAGTTTGCTTCTATTTTTATATTTCAAATGCCTCAGGCGTTTTTAAATCTTTTTGAAATCTGTGTCTTCTAAGAGATCTTCCAAAGACTCAGCAAGCTGGTGAAGTCAATCAGGAACCAAGTGTTCCAAGGAGGAAATGGACTATAAACACAGGCTGAGTATCTCAGTGACCTTTAAATTAGCGGCATCATGCTGGTTGCAGTAATATCATATCACAACACTGTCAAGACCATGAAACAAGACATTTAAACTAAATACCAACAAATCCAAAAAAAGGTAGTGGGGAAGAGTACTACCGAATAATCTCCTTCACTGCATTCCATCCAGAATCCAAATAGAAATTTTTTTGTAGTTACAGACTTCTCACAGGCAATTTCAACCTCTTGCACAGGGCAAGTATGAGTAGTCTATTGGCAGTATTAGAGAAAAAAAACTAAGTATTTCCCTCTGACATCCAAGTAACTCGCAACACTGGTTGGGAAACTCTGAGCTAACAGAGAAAAGGCTGCAAAAACACAGAAAAGGCCACCAAAAAATGAGGTTTGGCTGCTATTGCTGGGCTTTGTTTGCTAGAGAATATGCCAACCTCCCTTATCAGGAGGAAGGCCTGGTTAGAGTAAGTGTGCTGACCATTTGGGATCCCTCAAGGCTAGTGTGGGGGGTCATCGTTCTCCTCTTCAAAGTCAAAATGGAGTTGGGGTCCCAAATGGGTTATAAAAGGAGAGGAGGCTTGAAAGGAGCAAGGGGTCCCAAAATAGAGACAAAAACCGGGGCCCAAGAACCAAGAATACTGGAATAAGGAACACTCGGCTAAAATGGAGAAAAACGGTGAGGGGAACATGAACAAATTCTGGAGCCAGATGGTCACTGCTCATGATAGAACTTTTAGATCTTCCCAACATATGTGTACAGAATTCTGGGATGGGAGAAAGGGGTAAAACAGTAAATATCACATTTGTTCACTGTTCAGGTTCTAAACAAGTTGAAAAATAAACAGTAGTTATGGAGAACAAATTATCACTTTCATTAAGCAGTATCTAGGTAGGAGGGCTTTTAGGTGGAGAGTGAAGTAGAATCACCAGTACTGGACCCCTGAACTAGACAGGTATGAGTACTCAGCTGCTGAGCCCACCAAGACCTCCTTGCAATGTAGAAACCTGACTCAGTAGGACTTACAGTATGAAGAATAGAGGAGGACCAGTCTTGTAAGCAGCTTGGTCCTAGAAAAAGATGGAGAGCTGAGTCAAACCTATCTAGGAACTCTACTCAAGTTTGTTTGTTTTTTAATTAATTTTTATTTTTTAATTTGTTTTGCTTTACAATACTGTATTCGTTTTGCTACACATCGACATGAATCAGCCACGGTTGTTTAGTTGCTAAAAGTCATGTCCGACCCTTTTCGACCCTTTTGCAACCTCACGGACTATAGCCCTCCAGGCTCCTTTGTTCATGGAATTTTCCAGGCATGAATACTGGAGTAGGTTGGCATTTCCTTCTCCAGGGGATCTTTCCAACCCAGGGATCAAACCCACGTCTCCTGCATTAGCAGGTGGATTCTTTACCACTGAGCCACCTGGGAAGCCCCTATCCAAGTTCACTTACTCAGATAAATCATTCTGTTAATAAATTCCTCAGGGCAGAGCATGTAAAGCAGAGGAAAGAGATCTATGCTTTCTCTGATTGAATTTTATTTGCAGGAAAAAGGGAGTAGAAATAGGGAAACACATTCTCTACTAATAGGAAGTGGCTTCATTTGAATGGACTGGTTTGGGAGAAGGTAGAAAGAGCTCAAAAACATATGCAAGTTATCAGTCAGGGAAGGTAGAAGTCACAGTGTTATGCTCCAAGACCTGGAACGAACAGTGACTATCTCAGTACAACCCCTATGGAATTAATATGTTTCTAAGAGTCTTGAAAACTGAGCCAAGGATAAAAAAATTTTAATCAATGCCATTTCCATAGCTATTTGTGCATTAGTACTTCCCTGTAGTTATTTGTTACCTAATACTTTTCAAAATACCTCCACATATTGTCATTTATTTATGCTCATAATCACCCTTTGGGGGGAGGCAAAACTACCATATCATTTCTATTTTAAAAAAGCACAGAGAGCTAACATGTCATTTGGAGGGAAGATATTTAGTAGAAGAACTAAAACATGGGTTTCCCAAAATTTGTACGCATGGAATAAAAACTTTTAATTTACCGCATGGTACAAGTAGAAACTAACAAAGGAAGTTAAGCTATGTCTTGACATATTGGCCTTATTCTCAGAATATGAACATTCAAATACATTCAGGCTAGGACAAAGTTATCAATAAATATCTTGTGTGAAAAATCTTTGACCCATTCAGTCCATGAGCTAAAATTTTAAATAGTATTATAGAGAGAAAGGAGAAGACAATGGCACCCCCACTCCAGTACTCTTGCCTGGAGAATCCCATGGGCAGAGGAGCCTGGTGGGCTGCAGTCCATGGGATCGCTAAGAGTTGGACACGACTGAGCGACTTCACTTTCACTTTTCACTTTCATGCATTGGAGAAGGAAATGGCAACCCACTCCAGTGTTCTTGCCTGGAGAATCCCAGGGACAGAGGAGTCTGTTGGGCTGCCATCTATGTGGTCACACAGAGTTGGACACGAATGACGCGACTTAGCAGCAGTAGCAGCATAGAGAAAAAAGTCAGTTTTGTTTTGTTTTAACAGATCTATTAAAGTCAGATTTACAGATATTTCAGATTTCCATTTGCTAAACTCATGGTAATATAGAGAAACTTTCCTAACTATTATTTTTAGGAGAAAGAGAACATTTATGTGTAAGCCAATCACTTACTTATGCTGAGTGAATAGTAAATATAAAGCTCTATGTTTAGATGCTTATTAAAACAAAGAAGATTAAGACTTGTATTTAATTGAGTATATTCATGTCAGAGAAGGGTTTCCCAGGTGGTTCAGTGGTCAAGAATCCACCTACCAATGCAGGAGACTCGGCTTTGATTCCTGGGCAGGGAAGATCCCCTGGAAATGGCAACCCACTCTAGTATTCTTGCCTGAGAAATCCAAAGGACAGAGAAGACCGGTGGGCTACACCCATGGGATCACAAAGAGTCAGACATGACTTAGCAACGAAACAACAACAAAGTCAGAGAAATGGACACACAGATGAACCTAGAAAATTATTACAACTTAAATAATTGGGGGATATATAGCCTGCAATGGGAGCACAAAGGGTAAAACAAAGAGAATTTGTTTAAAGTCTGAACTCTTAAATTTTCTTGGAAATTTTATATAACATATAAATTCTTTTATGCTAGGATCTTACATTACAAATTGTATGGGAGCTTGGTTTGCCCAACTTAGCTTACACATAAAAATGGTTTATCTTTACTACTCAAAAAATGTTTTAAAAGAAAGAGTAAAAACTCAGTATTAATTATCACGGCATGATTGGTCACTTCGACATTTCTTTCATTATCACAGTATCATGAGGGTGAGGATTAGGAGAGGAAAACAGCTGGATCTCAGAGCAGTAAGAATAAATAAGGACTGAAAGATACATTTCTGAAACTCAACATGTTCCATTACTCTAGCTGAGAACAGACTGACAAGTCCCTATAGGATCTTTACACTCACCTGAAAATAACTTAATGAATCAACAGAAAGAATCTACTTTTATGATTTTCTCTCTGCCCACTGGGATATTTTCAATGAAATACAGTATGTCCCTAATCACATAGAATTATATGGAAATGACTGATGTCATGACTGAAATATTGAGTTGTCTTTCAAAAAAACAGAAACATTTTAGTAGTATTTACCTTGCAACACACGTCATCTATGAAAAGTTCTTTAGAAAAGTCTTATTCTGGATAGGAAAATGAGCCTGTGTTAAGTTTGTCTGATGAAGCATTCTAAATCTCCCCTGTCAATTGAGTAATTCATTCCATTCAAGCAAAGAAGATCCCAGAGGGTCTTTTTTATCTTATGATGAGAATGTAAGCCATAGTTACAACATAACTATCTGGTTCTAAAGAACTCAGTTCTAAAACTATTAGAACTCAGTTCTAACTCTATTCACCTCTGTCAATAAGGAACCCACCTTAGAAGACATACCAGGCCCAGTTATCACCGTTTTGTAAGGGTTCTTCATTATGATTCCTTTCTCTTTTCCAAATGGGTTTATACCTCATCATTTCCTTCTGAAGTGAAACATCTACCCAACTGTGTATTTTTACAGACAACTGAGATAGAAACAAGTAATTCATCTGCTTGATGCCCTAACTTTAGTAAAGTGCTTGAGACAATCACTAGCTTTAGTGTTAATAAATGTACTACAATACAGGGCATGAGATTGTAGCAAGCTCCGGTGAGGTCATGAGTGGCCCCACAAAGCCCTCTAGGGAAATAATATGTGTGGTACAAAGTCACTAGGCAGCATTTCTAGAAATGACAGGTCATTCATCACAGTGAGGAGTAAACATTGGGGGGGCTCTCCAGGTGGCACAGTGGTAAAGAATCTGCCTGCCAATGCAGGAGACGCAGGTTCAGTCCCTGGGTCGGCAAGATCTCCTGGAGAAGGAAATGGCAGCCTGCTTCAGTATTCTTGCTTGGGAAATCCCATGGACAGAGAAGCATGGTGGGATGGTGGGCTACAGTCTATAGGGTTACAAAGAGTCAGACACAACTGAGCGACTAAGCAGAACAAATAGCATCAGGCTATAAGACTGGCAGCAGAAATGCAGAAGCCTCAGGAAGGGCAGAGAGAGAGGTAGGAAGGCTTAATTTGGGATATTCACTAGCAGTCTGATAAAATCAAGCCTCACAGAGCCCAAATAAGAGAACTTAATAAGTAGTCACTTAATCAACATTGGTTGATGATGCTAATAAATTCAGAGGACAGAACCAGCTAAGAGTCTGAGCTAGGTAGTGCAGGTAAAAATACCACAGGTAGCACTGAGTGTATAGATAGCATGAAGGTTAGTATTGAGGGTCCAGGAAAGGAAACTCTTGGGTCAGGAGAGGGATGAGGAACTAGGAGATCAGCAAATGTCATGGACTGAATGTATGTGCCCTCCCCTCAAATTTACATGCTGAAGTCCTAAGCCATAAGTGTAGCTGTATTTGAAGTAAGGAAGTAATTAACATCAAAGAGGTCATGGGGGTTGGAAGGTCTCGATCCAATAGGTTCCATGTCCTTAGAAAAAATAAGGCACCAGAACTCCCTCTCCTCCTCTTTGGTTTCTCCTTCTCCCTCTCCTGTGCACACACCAAGGAAAGGAAATGTGCAAGAAGGTGGTTGTCTGCAACCCTAGGGGAGACGGACCCACAGGGGTGAGGGTTTGATCCCTGGTTGGGGAGCTAGGATCCCACATGCCTGGTGGCCAAAAATCCAAAATATAAAACAGAAGCAACATAGTAACAAATTCAATAAAGGCTCTAACAGTAAAAGAAATAAAAAAGAAAGAAAGGGAGTCACATGATTTTAGTGAAACTTGTGATCTGAGGAAATTGCTATTACATCTTTAGATGTTATACTTCTCAATAGGATGTAAGCACCTGGAGAGCAGGGACTCAGTCACTCACCACCACATCCTCAATTCATAAAATATAGGAAATGTTTAATAAATATTGGCTGAGTAAATTTCACCTTGCCAAAACTGGCCAGAAGCCTCCACTAAGGGCAAATAGAAACAAATCAGAGGATAAAATAGCTCCCAGTACACTGTAGCCTACCAGGCTCCTCTGTCCATGGGATTTTCCAGGCAAGAGTACTGGAGTGGGTTGCCACTTCCTTCTCCAGGGGATCTTCCCAACCCAGGGATCGAACCCAGGTCGGCTACATTGTAGGCAGACGCTTTACCCTCTGAGCCACTAGGGAGATTTAAAATATAGGAAATGTTTAATAAGTATTGGCTGAGTAAATTTCACCTTGCCAAAATTGGCCAGAAGCCTCCAATAAGAGCAAGTGGAAATAAATCAGAGGATAAAATAGCTCTAAGTACACTGTTTTGCATACAAAAGACACTAGACTAATATTATACCCCAAACAGTCAGCTGCAGAGGCCAACACAATAACTTGTCCAAAGGGTCACAGTAAACGTCATGCTTTAGGCTCCTAAACAAATGCCTCTAGGCCCTTTTGGTTGCCCTTTGAACAGCAAGAGGTAGAAATACTAATGATGAAAGGCAGCTCATTCAGGATGAAAATAATGGACTTTCTCATTTTTCAAGAAAACAGCCAGTAAGTGATCATGGCCCATCACTGAAAACAAACATGGAAGCAATGTGCAAAGGCCACAAGTGTGTGTGTGAGTGTGTGTGTGTGTGTGTATTTATGAAATACCTCATAATTCACAGATTGTTCAGATAACTCAAATCAAAATACAGATTGTTAATATTGCAAATGCCATATGCTATATGTACATTTAAAGTAACTTAATAGGGAACTGCTGGAGAGCTTAGAAGCCAACTCCACAGTGTAAGCTTAATTTAAAGCACTATTTATTTCATGTACACTTACATGCCATTAGTCAAAGCAAATCCTAAATAACAAGCACAAGATCAAGGAGTGAAGACTCCTTGATTAATTTTATACACCAAGAAGTCACAGCAATGACGTGCATGTGTAATCATATTACAGGGGAAATAAAGTGTTGGAATAAAGGGTATGTTGTCACCCTGTTTATTTAACTTACATGCAGAGTACATCATGCAAAATGCCAGGCTGGATGAAGCACAAGCTGGAATCAAGATTGCCGAGAGAAATATCAATAACCTCAGAGATGCGGAGGACACCACCCTTATGGCAAAAAGCAAAAAGGAACTGAAGAGTCACTTGATGAAAGAGAAAGAGAACAGTGAAAAAGTTGGCTTAAAACTCAACATTCAGAAAACTAAGATTATGGCATCTGGCCCCATTACTTCATGGCAAATAGATGGGGAAATAATGGAAACAGTGAGAGACTTTATTTTTGGGGGGCTCCAAAATCAATGCAGGTGGTGACTGCAGCCATGAAATTAAAAGACACTTGCTCCTTGGAGGAAAAGCTATGACCAATCTAGATAGCATATTAAAAAGCAGAGACATTATTTTACCAACAAAGGTCCATCTAGTCAAAGCTATGGTTTTTCCAGCAGGCATGTATGGATGTAAGAGTTGGACTATAAAGAAAGATGAGCACCGAAGAATTAATCTTTTTTGAACTGTGGTGTTGGAGAAGACTCTCAAGAGTTTTGTGGACTGTAAAGAGATCCAACTAGTCCATCCTAAAGTAAGTCAGTCCTGAATATTCATTGAAAGGATTGATGCTGAAGCTGAAACTCCAATAATTTGACCAACTGGTATGAAGAACTGACTCATTGGAAAAGACCCTGATGCTGGGAAAGATTGGGCAGAAGAAGAAGGGGATGACAGAGGATGAGATGGGTGGATGGCATCACCAACTGGATGGACATGAGTTTGAGCAAGCTCCGGGAGTTGGTGATGGACAGGGAGGCCTGGTGTGCTGCAGTCCATGGGGTTACAAAGAGGTGGACACGACTGAGCAACTGAACTGAAAGTGCTGGAAACAACAGTTCAGTCTAACACACTTGATATTTTCTGATTTTAACTTTTTGAAAACCTTTATGATTGTGTATGCTATCACTGTAACATTATTTTGTGGGAGTATTATGTATATATTCCCAAATCAAGCCAATGGTCCCTTATATGTTTTGAGACTATCTTCTCTCACATCTCCTAAACTGGTTTATCTTCACTTTTTTCTAATACTTGGAGGACTAAACAAATTCATGTTAAAGTAATTGACTTTATCATTTTAATATGGATGCTTTTCTTTTTTTAAAGAAGTTCTTGAAGATGGTGGAGGAATAGGACAGGGAGACCACTTTCTCCCCTACAAATTCATCGAAAGATCATTTGAACACTGATTCGTTCTGTTCTGTTCAGTCACTCAGTCGTGTCCAACTCTTTGCGACCCCATGAATCACAGCACGCCAGGCCTCCCTGTCCATCACCAACTCTGGGAGTTCACTCAGACTCACGTCCAGTAACATATATTAAAATAAAAAGTTACATGCTATGTTTTTGGTTTACCACTGTACTTTGGATAACACAACATTCTTAAAAGTGAAAAAAAAATCTTTTAAAAATAAAAATCTTAATAAAAAGCTTAAAACACAAAAAAACTATGATAAATCTAAGTTCTTAATCTGTTAAAATCAGTTTTTCAAAAACATCTTTTATCAATTTTCTTATAAGAGAATACAGTACTTCTTCATTAAAAAAACATTTCCAAACTTTAATCACTGATGCTTGATTAAGCTATTAATATTATATTATTGGAAACCACAGACAGTAAATGATTAATATCTACATTTATAATAGAGTAAGATAACAATTACAGCAAATCTATTCAAAACACATACAAATTTTATATACCTAGAACAACTTTAGGTCCTGAGGTAAAGTTGAGTTATTTAAAAAATGAATTTTAAAAGAAAATAATTTAATTATCAACATAAACACTGTGAAACAGAGTTGGTATCTTTTGAAAACAGAGTCTGGCATTTTCTCATGTCATTAAACACAGAGTTAAAATACAATCAACAATTTCACCCTCACACTTACACCCCAGAGAAATAAAAACGATGTCCACTCAAAAATAAGGACGAAAATGTTCATAGAAGCATTACTCACAGTATATAAAAGTGGAAACAACTTGCATGTCTATCTGAGGTATAGTCATACAGTGGAGCATTATTCAGTAAAAAATAAAAGGAACAAATGACTGACACATATTACTATATAAATGAACCTTTAAAATGGTATGCTAAGTGAAAGAAGACAGTTACCAAGGGCCTCAAATTGTGTGATTCCATTTATATCAAGTGTCAAGAATAAGCAAACCTACAGTATCAAAAAGCAACCAAAAGTGGTCACCTGGGCTTGGGAGTAACAGAGGACCAAGGTGGAGTCCAGGGGTGCAGGGTTTCTTTTATGAGTGACACAACTTTTCTACAATGGTGGTGATAGTTGCACACCAGACTAACTATAACCAGACTAACAACTACTTACATTCTTTAAGTGGGCAAACTGTATGATATATTAATTATATTACAACAAAGCTGTTTTTTAAAATATAATTTATTTTAATTGGAGGGTAATTACTTTACAATATTGTATTGGTTTTGCCATACATCAACATGTATCTGCCACAGGTATACACGTGTTCCCCATCCTGAACCCCCCTCCCTCCTCCCAACAAAGCTGTTTTTTAAAAAAGAAGAGAAATAAAAAAGTGGGTCACTCTTAGATAAGAGAAATTTTCATTTCCCTCCATATTTGTTTAAAGATCTTGCCAAAGTGTATTGTATATAACATATTGAATTAATATAAAGGATTTGAATAATACCAGTTCTTAACCATACTGTAATAATTCTTAATAAAAAATATATGCTAGATGAATGCTGTTCAATATATAATTACTCTTTGTATGGGTTATAATGTTTTTAAATAGCATTCAAACACTGTAGTTATGAAAAGTCTTTGAAATGAATATTCCCCTTACAGAAATACATCCTTTGGAAATAATTAAGCATATGTATAATTATTTCAGTTCAAATTTTGTTAATATTGTCTACAATAGTTAAAATTTAAGACAACCAAAATGTTCAGCAATAAGCATTAGGTTAGACAATCTCACATCATTCATTGATGTAATATGTACTCATTTAAAAAATATTATGGGAAAAACTATTGAAATAAAAATTCATATAATACAAAATTGGGGACAAAAATGGGTTTTAAGTGAGTATATACAGTATGAACCTTTTTTCAAAGATATGCATAGAAAATTATCTGATATTATTGGGGTGGCATAATCATGTGATTATGAATATATATCTTTTCTTTTGCTTCTCTATACTTAAAAGTCTCTCCTATAATGGTTTTCTGTTGATTTGTTAATCCACAAGATATTTTTCATTGCTTTTTAAATAACTTAATTTTTACAGCAACCAGCCCAAGGCACTGTGTCCCTTCACAATATTTCGGCCAAGAGGTTAACTCAAGTTACTCTGAAGGAAGATGATAGAAATGGTGAGCCTGATGGAATATATACAAAGTCAGAGGGACATTCTTACCCACCTGTCTTTCCATGAGAGACGAATATTCATCATGAACTGATGAATGGTACTTACCATTGCTCAGGCTGTTTTCATCCATCATTGTCCAGTCAATCCCGACCTCATACCATCCTAATCCTGTGGGGAAAAAGTGACAGACTGTATATCAAACAAGATTTCCAGTTGTAAGCAACAGAAAATGAGTTTGGCTCTTCTAAGCCCACGAAAGAGTCTGGAAGTACATAGGGGACTCACAGAGGTAAGAAGACCTGCTTAGAAAACCAGCAAGAACCAAAGGGCTTCTAGAAGCTAAGACACAATAAATTCCAGGATGGGATACCACCATCCACTACTGCCTTCATGTCCAGTGGGAAGGTTAAAAGGCCTATCTTGGTCCTTTACTGAATATGACCTTCCTGAAGCAAAAGTCTGTGAAGTTCAGGAAACATACCTGCTCAGAATCCATCCCTGCCTTCTTAAGCAAGCTCTGGCTGGATACACAGGACCCCAGAATTCCCTTAAATACCCTGAGCCTGCACAGATCTCTTCACAGCCTCGACCCACTCAAGAGTGGACCACACACGGGAGTGGCCAACATACAGCTTTAGGTTGGGAAATCTGAATTTCCCAAGGAAGATTAATTAAACTGACCCTAGGATTATTAGCTGAGTAAGGATGGTCCTCTTCCTCCTGACAGAATGCGTATTTGCATCTGCAGGCCAGGGTGTCCACGTGCATGGGCACGAAGCTCCTAACAAAGCAGGACAGAGCCTGGAGCAGGAAGAGAAAGAGGGGGTCAGCAGACCAGGGCCAAGCACCAGGGTCCACTCTCCCCAAGCTTTCAAAATCCAGCCCGCCAACTCCGAGGGCTCTCAGAATTCTAATTCAATCCTGGCCAGCTGGGTTTTAATGAAAATTACATTTGTCAAGGTATAAGAATAGAAATACATTATTAAGCAGTTTCCTTAGATGGATTTACAATGTTTAAAATTTAGTTGTACAGGATGTGGGCCTCTGTGTACCGCTGGGTCTAGCAAACGCTGCTGGCAGCAGACACAGCTCACAGAACTATATTCTCATCATTCCTTTATTTTTTTTTCCTCAAGATTCATTTTTCCTCAGATTCAATTAAATTGACTGAGCCCAGGTAATGAGCTACACTCTTGCTGCCAGGCACTAGGAAGAAGGGGACTGACCAGGCCCTTTATGGTTTCCATGGTGGGAGGCGAGGCCCTGTGACACCCAGGACCACAAATGACAGTGACATTCCATGCAGTTCATCCGCAGCAGCCAAAGGAACCAAACACCAATACACATTCTTTCAGGAAGAAGAAGACCATCCTTACTCAGCTAATAACCCTGGGTCAGTTTAACTCATCCTCCTTTCCTTCATATATAAAATAACCGTCATAATTCTTGTGGGTCTTGGGATTGCTGAAAACATGAAAAAGAGGATTCTTTGAAAAATGCTCTGGGACTTCCCTGGTAGTCCAGGGGTTAAGACTCCAAGCCCCCAATGCAGAGGGCTAGGGTTCAATCCCTGGTCAGGGAACTAGATCCCACATGCTGCAACAGATACCAAATATCCGGAGTGCCCCAATGAAGACCTGGTTCAGCCCAATAAATTTTAAAACATTTTAAGAAAAGAAAAATGCTCTGCAGACTTACTATCGGAATGATCACAGTAGTGTTATCACAGTCGAGAGAGAGAGCTCTGACAGCTGCTAATCAAGAATTAAGAGAAGCAGTCTCAACAGGCGAGACTTGACTGATGGACAACAGGCATGCTGTACCTGCTGAAACACTCTTCCACTCAAAGCTTTACATTTTTGTGCTTCAGTTCCACCTTTCATCAGAAGGACTCTCTCTCATACAATCTGCACAATTTCCTCACACTAAATGTGCTGGCTTCATTTGGTCATCCCCATCAATCCAATACACTTTAAGCGACCTGTTAAATACATCCAAGGATTTCACAATGAACACCAGAGATCCAGTTACCATTAAAATGAGTGCTGACACTGGAATAAGGCCACAAGGAAGTATTTACTGCTACTTTCCTGGAATTATAATGCTTTCCGTGCTTGGCCTTTAAAAGACTGAATTATCTGATGCATATCTGTCTTGTTTACTAATAAGATGTTTGAAATAAAAATATTAACATGCCCATGTATACATGACTGTCAGAACTAGAAACAATCTTAGCACTTAGTTTACAAAAAGATAGCTTCTTTGTCGGTTGTGGGGGCGAAGGGGGGAGGTGGGGAAGGGTTGAGGAAGGGAAAGGGAGTTTGAGATCAGATCAATATATACACACTGCTATATTTAAAATGGATAACCAACAAGGACCTACAGTAGAGCACAGGCAACTCTGCTCAATGTTACCTGGCAGCCTTGGTGGGAGGGGCATTCAGGGGAGAATGGATACATGGATATTTATGGCTGAGTCTCTTTGCTGTGCACTGAACCTATCACAACACTGTTAACCGGGTATACTTCAATATAAAATAAAAAGTTTTTAAAAGATAGCTTCTTTGTTAATTACCTACATTCCCTATCTCTGCTGGATGCATAAAATTTTATGAGATGATATTCATTTTCCAACCTCACAGAATATAAGCTAAGAAGTATTGGAGAGTTTGAGAGGAAACTTGACATCGAGTAGGAGGTAAAAGATAAAAAGTGAAGGATTTTTACAAGATGCACATCCAAAGAGATTTCTGTCATAGGAGACAGAGAATTTTCCTGAGAAGCTCACCTCCAGGCAAAAGAGACTAAAGACAAGCATCCCAGCAATTAGAGATTACATATTCGAAAGAGTATTTGAATCAGGATGGATTTAAGACACTTAGAAAAAGTCGGGGAAATGAACATTGCACTTTGCTACTTTCCTCTTTTTTTTTTTCCTCTTTGATCTCAAAATACAGTTCTTTTCTGAAACAAACAAGTCTATGGGCTACTGACAAAATCTTATAAAATAAATGTCAGAATAAGAGCAAGCAAAGGTATGTCAATTTACTGCCAGAGTCTTGGTTAAATTCCCACTTCTTTTCCTGAATTTTCACATCTATGGTTTGGAGAAGTAGTTCCATGAGTTGTTACTAACAGTAATTAATGTCTGGTAGTGTATTTTAAGTATGAGTTTTAAAATACCACTTTGTAGGGAGCAAAAAGAGCTTCTGAAACTCATAATTCTCAAAAGAGTAAGGGCCTAAATGAAACAATGCTATGAGGAGCTAGCTGACAAATAGCTGTGTGTGGTGTGTGTGTGTGTGTGTGTGCGCACGCACGTGCACTCATGCGCTCAGCTATGTCCAACTCCTTGCCATCTTCTCCAGGAGATCTTCACAATCCAGGAATTGAACCCACCTCTCTTATACCTCCTGCACTGGCATCTACCAGTGCCACCTGGGAGGACTGACAAACAGTTATGGGGCAACTAAAGTAACTTGATCAAACCTATGCATTTTACTTGCTATGGAGCATTTTATTGATTTTGCTCAAATCACTTCAACCTCATTCTTTCTTATGTCTTAGCTTTTTTCTAGGGATCTCAAACTCAGTATTTCTCAAGAAGAACTTGCAGACTCTCCAACAGAAAGGGCGATGTGACATATATTATCTACTTCAGAAAGCAACACTTTACTGAATAAGATATAGCATTCAGTACCAACGAGATCTCTCCAGTTGAGAACAAATCCTCCAACGATAATCAAGGTTCTCATGAGGCAGGCCTCTGTTGTTTCACTTTCATCCTTCTGTGTTTCCCTACCTGGACTCTCCTGGCCAGGTGTGAAAATAGTCTTTCATTTCTTATGTTGTCTTGATTTCATTCTTGCTTTTCCTTCACCTTGAACATCCAGCCCTTCCCCCAGCACACATACTAGGCACTGCTCAACACCTCTGTCCACATTTTAACATTTTCTAAGATATTTCTGCTCAAATTGGGGTTGATGGATCACCTGCTTCTGAATCACCTGGAGTCCTTGTTAACAATTCAGATGTTTGAGCCCAAGGCCAAGCTCCTGAATCAGATCAACTGAGGAAAGGGCCCGAAATCTGCATTTTAAACAAGATGCCTAGCTGAGTCTGATGCACAGCTAAATTTGCAATCAGTTGTTCTATAATTTCTGTAAATCCCTTCTTGTTCACTCAGTTCCCCAGTGATTCACTAATAGCCCTGTCTAGCTTAGAACTCTTATTTCCTAAACCACCTACAGGGGAAATGTATGGCATCCTGCCTGGTGATATTTCTTACTTTGCTTAGTGGTTTTGTGAATTTGTATAATAATTTTGACTGTGTATGTGACTTTCTTCCCAACATCACTTCTGTAATTTTGGGAGGAAATTCTGATGTCACACTAGTTTCGTGCATCAACTACAGGGCCCAAGGCAGGAGCTTGTGTACATAAAAAGCATAGTTAACACTGACAGGCTGACTTTACACCAGACTCATCTTGGATACCATTCTGATTTCATTCATGGGCTTCTCTTCTGCTTAGTTCTACTTCCCAGTGTTTTGTCTTAACTTGCCAGTTTTTCACTTTATATTTCTTTGTGAGTGAGTAACCATTTATGTGATTTTCTGTGATTGGCTTGTAGATGGTTAGCCTGCCCAGACCCTCTCAAACTCCAGATACATATATACCTGCTCAAGGGACATCCCTCTTTAGATGTCTAACAGGCACCTCACATTTAACATATTATCATATTATCCACATATACCTCATTACTTTTCTCCCAAACTCTGTGTCTGCACCTTAATTTTTTCTGGTGAATGGCCCTTAAGATCCTCTCACCATTGCCCTTGGAAGTATTATCTGATGCCTCCTGGTACATATATTCTAAAGTCGGATAAATATGATTCTGTTTGTCCAAATTCTGGTTTACCAATATCGGTGCAATCTCAACCAAGGTTTCCAAATTCCCTGAATCTCAGCTCCTTTATCTTTAAAATAGGTATCTGGTACTTATTCTGTAGGTGTATAAGGATTAAATGAGATGCATTTACAAAATACTTAGCATCCTACTGGTTTATGACATATTTAAAGTTAACGACTAGTATTCACGGTGATTATTCTTGCATTGATTCCATGTTTTCTAAAGTCTTCTTATACTGTTGCAGGAATGTAAATCGGTACAGTCACTATGGACAAGAGTATAGAGAGTCCTTTTAAAAAATAAAAAGGGACCTACCATACAACCCAGAAATCCCACTACTGTGCACATACCAGGAAGAAACCATAATTTCAAAAGACACATGCACCCCAATGCTCCTCGCAGCACTATTCACAACAGCCAGGACATGGAAGTAACCTCCATGTCCATCAGCAGAGGAACGGATAAAGAAGATGTAGTGCACACACACAGACACACACACAAACAAACACACACACACACAATGGAATATTACTCAGCCAGAGAAAAATATATATTAACACATATATGTGGAAACTAGAAAAATGGTATAGATGAACTTATTTGCAAAGCAGAAACATATACTCAGATGGAGAGGACAATGTATGGATACTAAGGGGGGAAAGGGGAGTGGGATGGATCGGGAGATTAGGATTGATATACATACACTATTATGTATAAAATAGGCAACTAATTAAGACCAACTGCATAGGACAGGGGGCTCCACTCAATGGTCTATGGTAACCTAAATGGGGAGGAAATCTAAGGAAGAGAGGATATAGGTATTCATGTGGCTGATTCACTTTGCTGTACAGCAGAAACTAGGACAATATTGTAAAGCAGCCATACTCCAATAAAAAAATAATATATAAAAATATTCTTCTTGCTCTGGTCTTGGTTCCCCACATGTATCTTCCCCACAGCCACCAGAGGCTATATTTAAATCACAGATATGGACATGTCAATCTTCTGCTTAACTAACATCCTTCAGTGAGTCCACAGGGCTTACCTGATAAACTCTTAACTCCTTGATCAGCACACGGGTCCTCTCACTGACTGGGTACACTCTGTTCCTCTAACCACCTCTTTGTTACCCTGAACATTTGCAATTTTTGCTTTAGATCCTGCTTTGTGTCTGTCCAATGAGTCATGCAGCTCAAGCATCCATATATTCCTCCTGGAGTAAAAGGCATGATGTATTATTCTCGTCACTCAGACCTTGGGGAAACTTCCTTTATCACCTAGATTCTCCTGTGTTATCTCTTAGCACTGTGGCTGCATGTTGGTCATAGAGCTGATTGCATTTTGGTGTGGATGTGATCTGCTTGTTTACTTCTCCCAAGTAATTAAAATGTGTCCAATTCACCTTTTGATCCGACAACACCAGACACTGTGCCTGGCGCATAATGGTGCACAATCGATAGGTGTTAAGTATGCTGGTAACAGTTAAAATGAAATCTCTTTTCTTTCCCAGTTCTCTGTGATCCTCCTCTCCTTGCTGACTCTGCTAGGATCCAACTTAGCATTTTAAGACTGGCTGAGGTGTTAGGAAAGTGGTCCACCTCTCCTTGGAACCAAGAATCTCTACCACAACCTAGCCTCAACTTAATTTCAGAAATGAGTGAAAAGAAAAAGTCCTAGGAAAGACTATCTGTATTCCTGTCTCTTACCAGCAAGATATAATCCACAGCACTTTATTTAGCACATGGCAGGAATCTGCTTCTAGGTGAAAGATTCAACTGCTATTTTATACATGCGGTGCTGATAAAACTCAAAATGGGTCATGAGGCCAACTATCGTGATGATGATATCAGATTTGAGGAGACCCAGGGACTTCTCTCTACACAACATTATCCCTTGGATGAAAACTGGGCTTCCACTCCCTTTATCAGTAGGGATCAGAGGGGTTTGGGGAGTGAATCAATAGACTGCCCTCCTTCTCCTACCACATCAATTTACCCTCCCACGGAAAATAGACAATTCAGTTAAGCTCTGCATTTCCTGAACTTCTTTCAGATCAATAGTTCATTACCTGCTATATTTGCTGATATGTAAAACGTTCACCAGAGTTTCTACAATTAAATGAAAACCTATATTTACAGACTGTGAGATGATTTAAAATTCAAAAGGTCTTCTTCCTATTTTTATTTTTTAGAGTACTAGCTTTGACTCTCATTCGGCTTGTCAGTTTTTCTTTAAGGAATTGCAGTTCTAAGTGCTTCTCCTTTAGACAATAGCCTTGACATATAACACAAGCGGACCTCTCACCTTTTATAAAACAAAAGCTGCTTATCAGATTTCCTGGCTTCTCAAACCACTGTTTGCTGTCAGGTGGGAAGGACTATCTTGTGGGAGATCAAGGGCCATTAGATATAATTAACTGACTCCATTCCTTTCCTCTTATGAGATGGATTTTAAACAACTACTACGCATCCCACCCTGGTTTGTGATTACATTCTATTAGAGGTGATGAAGCATCTTCAGAGAAAAGAACCATCATTATGAAGTGAATTTAAAAACAAATTCCCATGAGATCTGATAATTATCTCATGGAGTAGAGATTACCTGCCTACAGTAAGAGGATTTATTTTGTTCATTACTGTACTCATAATAATAGCTTGCAGCATGATACCAAAAAATGAGAGGGCAAAGCAGGAGTCTCAGGAGAACAGAGATCTCACTTCAGCTCAGTGAAGGAAATCAGCCACAAGAAGACAAAAACTCAGTGTAAACAACCATCGTTCTCTGGAAGATAACTTGGTCAACTTTCAGTTATCTTTCATGGTTCATACAGATATAATTAAACAGAGGAGCTCACAGTTAATATGGTTTAGTATCTCTGGTTTTCATTTCTACATGCTGTCTACGCATCAGCAACCAAAGCACTTCATCATCTCCCCCAAAATGAGAAAAGTAGTGATGAGAAAATCCACTGAGGAAGGGAAAGAAAGAGAAATAGAGTACAGAAAAGGCCAGCTTAACCCAATAACTGTCATCAGGGAGAGAGGCGATTGTGATTTAGGCATTCAGCAGGGGATAGGGAGCCAGGGACAGCTCTGAGCAGAAGGCAGGAGGAAAAGCTGAGAGTGGCACTTCAGCACTTTGATTAAAGCACATTTCCAAACACTCATATCTGTACATATGTTAAAGTACAAAATGACACCCCCAAGCCAAACATAAATGCACTGCATACCGTGTACAACTTCAAATGAAAACACAAGGAGAGGGATTCTGAGACCTGGGAACAACATACAAGCATTCCCCTAAAGGAATCAGGATCTGAATACATCACAGAAATGAGCATTTTATGCCGCCCGGCAAGAGCATTTGCTTCCATTCTCTCCCTTTGCTGATAAAGACTCTAAGCCAGAGAAGTGACTCATCACATTGTCAGAGCCAGACTGGAGCTTCCCTCCTCATAAAGCTGTGTCGAGGTCATGTTTACATTACGTACAAGTCAGTAGTACGTGCTCGTGTATGTGTGTCTGTTGGTTTAACCTTTTTTAAGAACAGTGCTTCAATGGTCCAGGTTTAAGCACCATATGTCCTCAAACACGAAAATGTTCAGAATTCTAGTGAATGGAAATAATAGAATAATGTTTATTGCACAGCTGCTATGTTGAAAACTAGGTCTGTGACCTACTGCATTTTATCCTCAAAACAACTCAGGGGAAACATCCCATTTTCCAGCCGAGGCACCAAAACTCAGAGGACTTAGGTACCTGTGGCCACACTGAAGAGGAAAGAGCAGAATCTGAGTTTAAACCTGGGTCATTCGGAACCTACGTGCAGTCTTTCTTACCTCATTAGCTTGGCCTTGGAAAATTCTATTTGTGAAGTTCCTGCTTGTGTTTTTGCAAGTAAACGAGTGGTTGGAAATAACAGCACTGTGACTCCAACTCATGCCTTTTCATGAAATGACCCGTTGGCAGCAGTAAACAAGACAGAAAGTACTGCGGGCTGTCTGAAGAGTGCAGAGCAGACTCAGCCACAACTTCAAACGTCAGGCTTCTTCAGTGTCTCTCTGAACATCACTCACACTTAGACGGCAGCCCGATTTTTCTCAAGAGAAGCCATCATGTCCCTCAAGGATTTCAAGGCTATAATCCTACAAGGACAGGAAAGATGGAAGCTGCCTTTGAAGCCTGTTCACACATGCCTGATGCTGAACTGAAGTTTAGAGCCTGTTAGAACTCTTAGCAGAGGAGTCTGCTAAAGCAGCTGATGAGGTTTCACTTGTGAATAATGAAGAAACACGTGGTGTTTGTCGTCGTTTTTCTGAAGAAGAAAATAAACAGACCGACCTGTCTGATTTTGGAAAGACTAATTTATCAGGTGATCTCATGGTCGGAGCACAAAGATAAGAGTTAAGAACTCTGAAACTTGGCCAGCATTACCTTCCTACCAGCCAACATCTATAGGTGTCCTCCAAAACGCCAGTCGAGGCATTGAATGGGATTCCGCCACAGAAAACAGATTCCAGACATAAGCTCTTTCATTGTCTTTGCCCCACACGTGCGGATACTGGAAAAATCATCCTTCAAAATTAGCTGTATTTATGTTAAGATTATGAAACATAAAAAGAATGATCCAATCTAAAATCACTTAATCCCTCTAGAGCAGGGGTTTGGCAAACTTTTTCTGTAAAGATCCAGATAAAATTTCAGGCCAAGTTTAATAAATCTGTGTCTATTTTTTCATAGTTATTGGCAGCAAAATTGTGGATATGACAGAGTCTTATTTATATTTAAGGGCAAAGTAGAAAGGAGTTTGGGGGAGATTCTTTGCCTGGGCAGGATTGGGGATGTAGCACTACAATGTTCCAGCACTGTTGTCTCCTTGTTGGGGGAGGAGAGGATATTTCTTTTATGCTCTCTTCTTGGAATAGATATTTAATGAGCCTAAAAGTTTTATATGTAACACAGGTGATTTGCCAGAAAATTCAAGGGTGGAAAGGGTTCAGGGACATTCTACCCGGGTAACCATGGTCTGTTCGAGGTGCCCCAGCTACATCTCCATGCAGTGCTTTTTGAAGACACCGACACCTCTTCCAACATTTGACTTCATCTCAGAATGCATCTTTCAGTGCATCAGACAGCAAACCCTACAACAGAATGAATCAAGAGACAGACGAAAGATGGGGGCCTTTAGGGCCCAGCACTTCCACATGCAAAGTGTCTGACCATCATTCCTCTCTGAACCCCAGTTGCCTCAAGGATGAAATGGGTTGGCATTTTCTAACCTCTGAAGTTACTATGGAAATTCAAACTACAGAAGCCAGCGCTTGGCATAAGGCCTAGCTCATCACGGACGCTCAGCAGTAGCTGTTGCTACTCTTTTTAAATTTTGGCTGCACTAGGTCTTCATGCTGCATGCAGGCTTTCTCTAGTTACAAAGAGCTAGGGCGCCTCTTCTTGTTGTGCACAGGCTTCTCGTCGTGGTGGCTTCTCTTGTGGCAGAGAACACAGGCTCTAGGCACGAGGGCTCAGTAGCTGTGGTGCGTGGAGTAGGGTTGCTCCATGGCATGTGGAATCTTCCAGAACCAGGAATCAAATTCGTGTCCCTTTCATTGGCAGGCAAACTCTTACCCACTGTACCACCAGGGGAAGTCCTGCTACGGTGGAGCAGCAACATGCTACTTTCAAATCCACACCCAGTTTATTTCCGTCACTTTGGAAGGCAGATGAATATCATGACAACCTATATATGTAGTCTACTTCTTCTCTGAAGTAATACAACTCTAAAATAATTGAAATTACAAATCTTTCAGATGGACGATTAGAATCTTTCAGATGGAAGTCACTGTCCATGACTCATATTTCTCTTTAACCTCACACTTCTCTCTCTTGACTTGTTATACTTAATAAACTAGCTGAGGCTAAAGCTGAAGTTCCAATACTTTGGCCAGCTGATGCGAAGAGCCGACTCACTGGAAAAGACCCAGATGCTGGGAAAGACTGAGGGCAAAAGGAGAAGGAGGTGACAGAGGATGAGATGATTGGATGGCATCATCAACTCAAGGGACATGAGTGTGAGCAAATTCTGGGCGACAGTAGAGGACAGGGAAGTCTGATGTGCTGCAGTCCATGGGGTTGCAAAGAGTCGGACACAACTGAGCAAATGAACAACAACAAAACTTAAGAGTGATAGTTCCGGAGGCAGTGGACTTTTCTCATGCCTACACAATGCTGAAACGTCAAAAGGCTTCATTTTATGTGACCATACTTTAGTTTTTTTAAACTCTACTTCTGCCAAGTTGACACTGATAGTACAGAAGTTTCCCTGAATTTATTATAGTAAAATGCTTGCTTATGAACATAGATAAAATATAAATAGGAACCCTTAAAGTGCAGTCCTTCTATACAATTAAAATCAACCACCCCACCAGGTTAAAAGCTTTTTCACTTTACAAAGGTTGAGCTAGGTGGCCCATTCACCTCACTGCCACTCATCTGCCTCATGTCAAATTTATTTCAGAAAAAGAAAGGCACTTTATAAGATTCACACATTCAAAATGCTGTAGGAAATTTTCCCTGGGAAAAAGACTAAACACAACTGGCTATGTGCTAGGTTCTATTTGACTGTATCAAATGTACTCAGACAGGACACTTTTATCTTTGGGAATGAGCATTCCTGTCCCTTGCACTCTGACCTCTGAGCCGTGGCAGGAGCAGTCCTAAAGAAAACCTCAACGTCTGTTTCCCACCTTCTCCTGAGAACGTTGTCTACAGGCAAAACGAGAAGAGATACTGTAAGCATTAACAGCAGCCTGGGAATGGGAAAAAGTTACTAGAGAGGAATCTGAGATGTATGTAAAAGTAGAAAGATATAGTCCCCATGGTGTTCTGCAGAAAGCGATGGAAGAGTTATGAGCTAACTGTGTGCACGGGAGCCCCAGACATCTCTTTTATGTTGTAGTACAACATAATGAACCTCCCTGACATGAGGCCCTGCTCAGTTTGTAGCTCTGCGTGGTAACCTAAAACCAAAGGCTTGGGGAAAACAGCCCTGATTTCCATACCCTTGTAAAGACCCCACCTATTAGTAACTGCACGCATTTTTAGCTACAGAAGGCTAGCTGAGGTGTCTGGACACCATCCAAAACGTGGCCTCCCAAGGAAGAGGTGTCAGTGCTTCTGCCTTGGTTCACCACGCTACCTGGGCTCAGGGTGACATGCCCTCCCAAAGCCAGAGGTGCCCTGCTACTCCGCCCACCTAGTGGTCTCCTTTTCAATAGCTTCAGTTTCTCTTTCTCCTTTCTTTCTGTACAGTAACACCCAGACTTCTTCCAAAATTTGCACACACACACACCAAAAAACATCCCAAGATCCTACTGCAACCTTCAGTCCTTTTCACTTGTCTTACTGCTAAAATCTCAGTCACGGCCATCTATGCAATCCTCAACTTCCTATAATAGGGTAACTTGCTCACCATGCTCCAAAAGGTGCTCTCTCGAAGTCACTGAAGTGTTACCTTCTTTACAATCTAGAACATTCCACTTGTTCTCATTTTCCTTCTCATGTTTGTGACAAGGACTTTCTGTCGGCTCTTTGGAGCTATTATCTCTTCTGTGACAACAGAAACAGCAAGTCGTTCAAAGTTTTTAATCCTGGACTTAGATCTGCTTTGTATATACCTATGCTGCCAGTTAGCTTTGGAAATGAACCAAGTAAAAGATGTGGCAAGTGCTCTCTTCTGAAAATCAGGGTGATTAACCAAGAACCATGCCCACTCGGATGGCCTCTGATACCTCAGGGGGCTGTGTTTCACAGCTCAGTGTGACGGGTGCCCTGTGGAGGTGGGCACTGCAAACGACATGGCCATTAATGTGCCCTATGCAGAGGGGTGAACTCAGATAGCACCTATGAAAGGAAAAGCCAAAATCTACCTCAAAAGCAGTTCTGGATCTGCCATAATATACACCTTACCCGGTGACCAAGGACACTTAGGACTATGTAAGGGCTGTACATGGTCACTGAGCAAGCATGAATCACACAGAGAGAGGAGACAGGGAGGGAAGGTGAATGCACCAGCAGCTTGATATCAAGATGCTGCTACAATCTCATTCTTTACAAAGTTAGGTTCAAATAACAGATTTTAAGCATAGGCCATTTTTTGCTTGATTTGTTCTTTGAAATGTTCCCTTTCAGTTTAGTTCAGTTCCTCAGTCCTGTCTGACTCTTTGTGATCCCATGGACTGCAGTATGCCAGGCCTCCCTATCCATCACCAATTCCCAGAGCTTGCTCAAACTCATGTCCAGTGAGCCAGTGATGCCACCCAACCATCTCATCCTCTGTCGGCCCCTTCACTTCCCACCTTCAATCTTTCCCAGCATGGGATCTTTTCAAATGCAGTCAGTTTTTCACATCAGGTGGCCCAAGTATTGGAGTTTCGGCTTCAGCATCAGTCCTTCCAATGAATATTCAGGACTGATTTCCTTTAGGAAGGACTGACTGGATCTCCTTGCTGTCCAAAGGACTCTCAAGAGTCTTCTCCAACACCACAGTTCAAAAGCATCAATTTTTTGGCCCTCAGCTTTCTTTATAGTCCACCTCTCACATCCATACATGACTACTGGAAAAACCACAGCTTTGACTAGATGGACTTTTGTTGGCAAAGTAATGTCTCTGCCTTTTAATATGCTGTCTAGGTTGGTCACAGCCTTTCTTCCAAGGAGCAAGCATCTTTTAATTTCATGGCTGCAGTCACCATCTTCAGTCATTTTGGAGCCCAGAATAATAAAGTGTGTCACTGTTTCCCCATCTATTTGCCATGAAGTGATGGGACTGGATGCCATGATCTTAGTTTTTCGAATGTTGAGCTTTAAGCCAACTTTTTCACTCTCTTCTTTCACTTTCACCAAGAGGCTTTTTAGTTCTTCTTTGCTTTCTGCAATAGGGATGGAGTCATCTGCATATCTGAGGTTATTGATATTTCTCCAGGTAATCTTAATCACTTTAGGAAATGGTTGACGCCACTGATGTTTTCTATGAATTAATCCTACCTTCAAAGCATTCATATATGTGAGGATTAAAACTATTACACATATTTGGTTATACTGCACAAAAGAGTATTTTTCACAACTCACATGTTTTCTAATAAAAATTACATGCTATTCTTTTCTCTAAGGATGCAGAAGCCTAGAACTTCAATGGTAGCTGTGCAAAATTGTTATAAACCGACTACAGACTTCAATTTCCAGATCTTTTCTTCATCCTAAAAATATTACAAATTCCTTGGAGATTTTCTCTAATATTGAACTTTGGGGCGAGAACTTTTGATTTTAAAAGTGGAAACATATTATATGGAAGATATCAGACAGTTCTATTAGAAGATTGCAAGGGAATCCCTTCCTGCAACTAAGGGTGCTATGTTTGTCCTTCGCCTTTATTTCTATTAGCTAAAATTCATGTTTGTAACAGAATCCTTCGCGTAAGTTCTAGCAATTCTCTATTTGTCAGATATACTTCTAATTTTGAACTTATTTTCAATGACCTGATCCTTTCAGAAAAAGAAAGGGATTCTGAACTTTTAAAATACATCTCATTGAATTTGTTTTATGTTCTTCCATTATTCCTTCCCTCCAACACACACACAAAGATGGTTAGCACGTGAATGATCTCTTCCTCTCTTATCTTTGTGTGTGTTTATGTCATCAATGCTGTAAATTCATCCAGAATCCACTTTCTTTCTCAGTGGCCCTTGAAGTGCGTGTCAGAAGCTGTAATCAGTATGTATTATGCCCACCCTCTCTGCAAGATGCTTTCATTTCCATGGTTTCTGTTTATGCATCTCAGCTTGTTACTGCATTTTTCCTTGTAACTTTCAATTCCTTAAAGCTCCTTACATGCTTGGCATATTTCTATAGGTATCTCCCTTTAATTCCCAAATGGAAAGAAAACAAACGCTGACAATGTTTTCTTTCTTTGATCATGCATCCCTCTGTTCTTGCGTCAAGAAGATCTTAAGATTCAAAAGATGAAAGAAAATGAAAATATATTTTAAAAAAGCACTGAGAGTTGTAAGTGAAAAAGCCTCTAGCGTCGTGGGGGAAAATGAGGGATCTGACGGACACATTTTTTATGTGTATATAACACTTGGTTATATGTGACCTGGGGTTTTCTTTATGAGAGAAGTCCTGATTTTCACTAAACTTAAGAATTGCTATGTACAGAATGAGAGGTGGAAAGAGGAAGTCAACATTCTCATGCATGGTTGGTAGTAATAACAATTAGTAAAGCATTTTTTGAGTACAATTGGACAATTTGTGTTGAAAAGCTTCAAATATACATGTAAAGTTACTCGACAAATCCCAAGAAGACAATAAAGCAAGCAAGCAAAGATTCAGCTATAAGGATAGTCATCAAGTGTTGCTTATAAAGCAAAAAACTGGAAACCATTTCCATGCTCAACAACAGAGGATTAGTTAAATTTATGGTGATCTATAAAATGGAGTATGAACCAATCATTTAAAATAGGTGGCTTTAACCTTCGGAATCTAATGTCTGATGCTCTGAGGTGGAGCTGATGCAATCATAATAACAGAAATAAAGTATACAATAAATGTAATGCATTTGAATCATCCAGAAACCATTCCCCTCTCCCCAGTCTGTGGAAAAACTGGCTTCCATGAAACCAGTCGCTGGTGTCAGAAAGTTCGGGAACTGCTGATTCAAAATGATGCTGTATAAAACTAATGATATACTGTAGGATTATTTGGAAAAAGCAGACTTTAAATATCTATTTACAATATGATTCTACTTAGTAAATACACATAAACATATAAATGATAAGAGTATATGCTTCAAAATCTTAATAATGTTTATTTCAGAGTAACCACAATTTCTATTTTCTTCCTTTTAACTTTCTGAATTTTCACAAATGAATAGCAATATACATCTTAAGTTTTCAAATCTTCCTTTAAAATTAAATTTCTTTAGAAATGAGATTGGCAAGGATGAACATGCAAGAAAGGTAATTCAATGCAAGGATAGAGCTTGGACTCAAAGTCATGCCTGACCAATCTCAAAATTCAACTTACTTCCAGTTCTCCTTCTGTTATAGACTTAATATTTGTATCCCACCCCCCAAATTCATATGTTGAAACCCTACCCATCAATGTGATGGAATTAGGAAGTGGGGCTTTTGGGAGACAACTGGGATCAAGATGAGGTCATGAGGATGGGGTCCTTATGAATGGAAATTAGTGTCCTTTTAAGAATCATAAAGCGCTTACTTCCTCATTCTATTTGCCTGTGTGAGGATATAATAACAAACAGCAGTTTGTGTCCTAGAAGAGGGCTTTCATCAGAACTAGACCATGCTGGCACCCTGATCTTGGACTTTCAGCCTCCAGACCATGAAAAATATGTTTCTGTTGTTGATAAGCCACCCAGTCTATCTACATTGTTATAGCAGCTATACTAAGACACCTTAAAACAACTTATGTGGCCATGGGTTTACAAAACTGACAAGCCCTTGTGGACACAATTAGTGGTCCTTTCAATCTCTCGAAGTCCTTCAAACCAGAGCAGTAATTGCATGTGTGAATCCCATCTGAGTTTCAGATAGGTGAGGAAGCTATTTTTCTCCATGTTTGTCAAATAACTCAATGTTTTAGGCAAAGGCTGCTATAGCTGTAAATACAGACTTCCAAATACATTCTTTCTAAAAAGAATAAAGCCCAGCACATGAGCCTAAAAGATGATGATAGCTAACAAATAGAGAAGAGTAGTGCTCCTATGTGTCAATATCCTGAGTGTATAAAAAAAGCTGAATTCTTATAATTAAGGACATTCTGTACATTTTGTCAAAACAGAGGAGACAAAAGGGACTAAATGTTTTTAAGTTTAATATTGCCTACATTTTTACCTGGGATGACTAAGTAGAAAATTGCTCCATGACTCATGTGGAATATTTGGAAAGGGCAAGTGAGAAAATGGAACAAGTCCCATATTTGAAATGAGAAGATTGAGTCTGATCTGTGAGTTCAGCCCAAGAGCTGTGTGCTATTTGGAGGGGATTTCTGGCTTCTCCTTACTCCAGTTTACTTGGCTAAAATATAGATAATAATACTTTATAGGGTGAGCAATGTATGTGCAGGATTTACTTGTAAAATATAAAGCATTCACTCCACAATCATTGTCCTTAACTCACATTTCCACAGTGTTACACCTAAAATGCTTTTATAAGTAGAATTTCATATAACCACACAATATTATAAGATGTTTAAGGCTGTGATCCCATGATATAAAGTTTCTAATTTTAACATTTGAAAACAAGAACTATAATTTAAAATCACAGCATTATAAGAACAATAACATTTCTTTAAGGCAGCTTGTGCCAATTTATTTTTAAGCACATTTTTACTGCTAGCTTCTAATTCACCCCACTGTATTGTGAAACAATTATTTTAGTAATCTTTAACTGTCAGCAGTTCTTTCTTCATTCATTCGTAGAAGTTAGGTACTGTTATGTTCTTAACTGTTCATATTTTTCTACACATAATTATCTTATTGTGACAGATTGTGTTTTTCAAGAAACAGTAAGGTAACTTTATCACACTGCTTACCACAAATTCTAATAATTAGACACTGAAATGAGACCCACCTAAGATGATTAAAGAGCTTTAGAAAATATGGTCTAAGTAGAAAGGTTAACAAAATTATACTGGATAATTTTAATCTTTTTTAATAACTAGCTGTCTCAGATGTCTGCCAGTAATGCTATCTGGCTTCATTTTTTTTACAAATCAAGAAAAACTGAATCTTCATTATAGTATGAGAGATACAGTTTAGGAGGAAAAAGTACTTTTTGACAGTACTTATCTAGAATCAACATGATTTCACTGTAAGAACTTGGAAGTGGAAGACCTGTGTTAATGACCCAACTCTAGGCCCTCATCAGCAACTTGATTATGACCACCTTTGCTAATGAGCCTCCTTTTGCTTATCTGTTACAAGAATAAACTATGTGCTTCCTGTATCACTGGTGGTAAAAATCTAAATGAGAAAATCTATGAAAAGCACTTGGTAATCTGTAAGGGCTAAACAAATAAAGCTGTGATCGAGTGTGTGTATTGGTGGCAGAAATCCTTTTCTTCTAAAAATAGTCAGAAGTAGATCAGAGTCTCATCATGATAAAGTGGTTACTGTTAGTCTTCTGCAAAAGCAGCAAGGAAGATTAGGTCGACACTTAATAAACACTTTGTCAAGAAGGATATTATGCTATTTACATATGCATCATAGAACTTAGAGACTCTCTATGCATTTAACTTGATGACAAGATATCTTATTTCTAATGTCTGATTATCTGGTTGCTGCTACTGCTGCTAAGTCGCTTCAGTCGTGACCGACTCTGTGCGACCCCATAGACGGCAGCCCACCAGGCTGTGCCGTCCCTGGGATTCTCCAGGCAAGAACATTGGAGTGGGCTGCCATTTCCTTTCCAATGCATGAAAGGAAAAAGGGAAAGTGAAGTTGCTCAGTCGTATCCGACTCTTAGCTGGTACAAAAGCCTTATATAAATAGTTGTCTGGTCTCCTAACTCTTATTTTTCAGTTCTTCTCTCTTACAAACGTATACTTCTTTCACGGACCATACAATGACACCTTAGTGTGTGGTATTCATCAGTGTTTCATCTGACATGCCTTTGCTCATTCATTCAATAAAATATTTGCTAAGTAGTGACTGTGTGCCAGCTGTGCCTCCCAGCTGCTCTCTGCCCTGCTCTGTTGAAGTTACATGCCCTATATACATTCTTCTTTCTCTCTCTGCTGCCCACCTCCACAGTAAAGCAGGATGCCCTGGGCCTACCCACACTGCCAACATTGATTTTTTAAGTCTAAGAGGCTGAGGATGACCTACCATGGCTTCAAATTTCATAGGTCACATATTCTGATTCTTTCAGAAATGCCTTATGCTTTATTGGAGAAATTTCTTGTTATGTGGTTAAGTTCTACCAGGAAGATCATCCTCAGAATATCAAACAATTACCATGTCTTAGTCATACGATGATTGCTGTTGTTCAGTCGCCAAGTCATGTTTGACTCTTTGTGACCTCCTGGACTGCAGCATGCCAGGCTTCCCTATCCTTCACTATTTCCCAGAGTTTGCTCAAATTTATGTCCATTAAGTCGGTGATGCTATATAACCATCTCATCCTCTTCTCCTTTTGTTTTCAATCTTTCCCAGCGTCGAGGTCTTTTCCAATGAGTCAGCTCTTTGCATCATGTGGCCAAAGTATTGGAGATTCAACTTTAGCACCAGTCATTACAATGAATATTCAGGGATGATTTCATTTAGGATTGATTGATTTGATCTCGGTACAGTGCAAGAGACTCGCAAGAGTCTTCTCCAGCACCACAATTCAAAAGCATCAATTCTTTGTTGCTCGGTCTTCTTTATAGTCCAACTCTCACATCCGTACACGACTACTGGAAAAACCATACTTTTATATACAGACTTTGCTGGAAAGTGACATCTTTCCTTTGTAATAGGCTGATTACTTTCCCTTAAATCCATGCTACAATTCCTACTGGGCTTCTCAGGTTGGCAAAGAATCCACCTGCCAATGCAGGAGACATTGACTCAATCCCTGAATTGGGAAGATCCCCTGGAGAAGGGAATGGCAACCCACTCCAGTATTCTTGCCTGGGGAATCCCATGCACAGAGGAACCAGGTGGGCTACATGAGGTCACAACAGACTTGGGCACAACTAAGTGACTGAGCAACAATAATCATTCCTGTTATCAACTACACTTGAAATGTTTGTTTTTATTTCCAGCACCAAAGACATTGAATTTTGAAACATTTTATTCATTAAACTGCATTTTATTAATAATTTTGTTTTATTAATCATAAATATTAATCTAAATGCACGATCAGTGTGAGACAACTATTTGTAACAGCACAGAGCTGATAAAATTATAGCAAAGAATTTTGTGGGTTTTATTATCCTGAGCTTCTTTACAGAGGGTAAATTTATGAATCCCACTTCACAGTTTAGACATGTTTAAATCAGCTCTGGTATGAAATGAGTATTATGCTCTTGCTTTAATTCATTTATTGAAGCTAAACCCCCAATGTGATGGTACTAGTCGTGGGACTTCTGAGAGGTAGTTAGATTCAGATCAGGTCAAGAGGGTAAGAAATTCAAGATGGAATCAGAAATAAGATTAGAAGAACAGAAAGAGAAAATGCCCTTATAAGAAGGAGGAGAAAGAGTTCACTTTTCTTTTCATGAGCATGCACCAAGAGAAGGCCCCATTTACAATCAGGAAGAAAACTCTCACCAGAACCAGACATGCCAACACCTTGATTTCTCACTTCCAGCCTCCAGAATTGTGGGAAAATAAATGTCTGTTCTTTAAATCATCCAGCCTATGGTATTTTTGTTTTGTTTTACTTTTCCAATGTCTCAATGCACTACAAAGGTTCTCAAACTTGGCTATGTGGCAGAATCACTAGAAAAGCTTGTTTGCATATGTGGTGTGTGTATTTATTAGTGATATTTTTAAAGTAACATGCAAATAAAAAATACATTAGTGACTACAATTATAGATTTATGTGAGTACTATTTATTAACACAATGCCAGTTTAAAATGTGAAATATATACCAGGATGTAATCTATTGTAAGCAACATGGCATAATATACACAAAATGATAATCTACTGAGAGTCTCTCCATCGCCTTCAATTGTTGTTTATTTTGTACTGTTATTAATTTTTGTCAGTGTGCAATGATGCCATCAGAGAAATGCATTGTTATTCATTCTTCATTACTGATAACTCCTCACATACGTGATTTCTATTATTTCCTTAATTTTGTTCAGATCTATTTTTTTAATTGAAAAATAACTGCTTTACAATTTGTGTTGGTTTCTGCGTCTGGTCTCATACATCAGTATGAATCAACCATAGGTATACATATGTCCCCTCCCTCTGAAATCTCCCTCCCACATTCCACCCCATCCCATCTCAGCCTATGGTATTTTATTACTGCAGTCCAAACTAAGACAAGCTCACTCAACCCCACTGCCCTCTTGTATCCATATCATTGAAGAATTTCAGGACAGAACCATTTTGTGAAAACAAGACCTCTGAAGCAAAATTTGTGTGTCCAGGGTCACTCAGCTAGTTCATGGCAGAGCTGAAACTTACTCCCTAGATTCTCTGATTCTGAAGTCCCCAAATTTTCAACTATACTTGGCAGTCATTTTAATTAACAATCTGAATGGCATTCTGCCCAACATTAGTTTTAGTCTTTGGGAGTCAGCTGGAGTCTTAAGGAAGTCATTTAGATTTCATGCTCCAAACTCAGATGAATGAATTTCTAGTGAAACTGAGACCCTGAATCACAGAGGTGATGGCCTTTGAGTCAGCCCATCCGTTCTGCTCACACCTAAGGTGAGTGAGCCATCATCCCAGGAGACCAGAGGAGTAAGAAAGGTCCTTGCACTAATCCATGAAGAACTGGGGCAGTTTTGTCTGAGAGGAGAAAAATGGCCCCTCCTTTAATCATGAATCAAACTTATCTTTTCATCTGACTCTTAAATAACATTTCTGTTAAGACTTGGCAATGGATTTTATTAACTATAACCTCTAACCACACACACACACACACACACACACACACACACACACGATGGGTATTCCTGACACTGGAACATCATAACTGTGTGACATCTATCTTGGTTTTCTTATCTGTATACTGGAGCTTAATAATAGTACTTAGCAATATTTTATTTAGTAGTATTATGGAGAGTATAGTCCTTAATATAAAATAAACCTCCTAGAAAGTTTCTTGACACAATGAATGCTAAATGATGGCAATTATTATTTTTAGAATGCATGTTGTGATGTTTCACAATAAATATACCAATAGAAAGATATTCTACTGACTTTGAACTGGTTTAAATTGCAATATATTATGTTAATGTACTGATCCATTCTTTCTATAATCACCACTTCTTAAAAGAATGATCCTCCCTTATTTGAGGCTTCTGAGAGAAAGAACTGAAAGAGGGTTTGAAATCACAACCAACAAATCCCCATTGACATAGGTTAAACACTTATAGACAAGTTAAGAAAATAGAAAAAAAAAAAGAAAATAGAGACTACTCAAGTTGATGAGGGTATCAAAGACAGATGAAAAGGTCAAATTAACAGAAAGAAGTGTTGCTAAGATATGAAATAAATATCAGCCAAAACAAAAACAACTTTGAAAAACGCAAACTAGAAATTCTAAAGTGAAAGAAGTGCTGAAGTATGAACTAGAAATATACTTCAAATAATTCAGAGAGGATGAGAATACAAAATGAGCTCGTTCTAAAGCAAAAAGAGTCATATTCTTTGCAGCTATACTGAAGGAGTGGTGAAAGCTTTATCTTAGAAGCTTCTTAAACATATTGAATTTTCTTGGTCTTAATTACATTTATCAATGTTATAAAATGCTATATACATTTTTTTTAGCTTCCCAGGGGCTGAGTAGTAAAGAACCTGCCTGCTAATGCAGGAGATACTGGAGATGCGGTTTGACCCTGGGTTGGGAGATCACACGGAGCTTGAAATGGCAAGCCACCCCAGTGTTCTTGCTTGGGAAATCCCATGCACAGAGGGGTCTGGCAGCCTACAGTCCATGGGGTCACAAGAGAGTTGGACGTGACAGAGGGACTGAGCACATGTGCATTTTTCTGAATTATCTGGCTGAGGTGTGATATTAAGAATTGATTTTATAGCCACAAATCTGTCTTTAATTCTGTTTCCACACACCGTGCTGCTGTGTGCCTGTTAGGGAACGGTTCTGTGTGTTAGTTGCTTAGTCGTGACCGACTCTGCAATCCCACGGACTGGAGCCTGCCAGGCTCCTCTGTCCATGAAATTCTTCAGGCAAGAATAATAGAGTGGGTTGGGTACTGGTGTATTAATCATATCATTTTGTTCTAAACATTTTGATCCAGATGAAAAAGAGCTGGAGACTCAGACTTCAAAATATCAGCTTTCTTACTTACAAACTGAATTAGGGAACTGAGTTTTGGTCAGCAGACCGTTCACTCCTCTTTTAAAGTAGATTCACTCTCCCAGTCTCAGGCACGAGTGTCCAGGTACTGCTTCTGCACATGGCTTCCCCTGAATGACCTGAGGCTACTGCTCTAACTCTGTTGCTGTAATTCCAGGCTATAGAAAAATGCAGTAAGTGAGCTAGGATTCTACCTGGCATACACAGACTGACGTGTAAATAGACTGAGGTATACACAGCCTGACTCTTGTTTACCGGTCTTTTATGATCTTGAGAAAGTTATTCAAACTCTCTGAACTTCGAGTTGCTGCTGCTGCTATTTAGTCACTAAGTCATTTCCAACTCCTTGGAAACCCATGGACTGCAAGCCCACCCAGCTCCTCTGTCCATGGGATTCTCCAGGAAAGAATACTGGAGTGGGCTGCCATGCCCTCCTCTAGGGGATCTTTCCAACTCAAGGATCAAACCCACTTCTCTTACATCTCTTGCATTGGCAGGCGGGTTCCTTACCACTAGCACTACCTGGGAAACTCTGTCCTTGTATACAGGATATTAATAATATAAGATACATTTTGTTGAAAATAATACACGTAAGTGGTGAATTATTTATGCTGAATAAGATGGAAATCATTAGAGTAAAAAGAGAAGACTTCAGACCTGAACATGTCTTTATGTGTGTGTGCACTATTTGTGTCTAAATAAAACTTTAGAATATTAAAAAAAAATTCAATTTAATATTAGCTTACCGACTCCCATACACTGTTTGCCATACACATGATACTACGCTATTATGATGATGAAAGGTATGGAATATGTTTAAGATATATAAATATTTGGGGAACAAATATAGAATTATTTGTCAGAGCAGCTTTGATTTCAGTCTTCAGAAAACTCTCTCTGAAGGCTTGACACTTTTGTCAAATAGATTCACATATCATACCAACATGAACTTGCATTGAGAAACAGCCCAAAATAAGAAAATCATTCTAAACTTCCCTGAGCCTCTAGTCGAATTTCCTCACAGGTAACTGGCTACTCCAAAAAGACTTCAAAGAACTCTCAACATGTCTAAGAATAAAGGGAACATTCACTCATAGCAGGAGACGTTCCGTGAGAAGGACATTTTTCTACTGTGACTCAACATTCTGTTTAGAGAGCTATGGCAAAAAATGAAAACATCAATTGTTTGTGTCATTTGTCCTCTGAGTATTTTCTTTTTATTAAGATAACATATATATACATATACATACACATATGTAATCATTATTATATACTATCAATATATATAATCATTACTATATATATAATTATTACATATTGCTACATATAAATTAATATATTTGTGACCCTATGGACTGTAGCCTGCCAGGCTTCTCTGTCCATGGATTCTCCAGGCAAGAATACTGGTGTGGGCTGCCATTTCCTTCTCCAGGGGATCTTCCCAACTCAGGGACTGAACCTAGGTCACCTGCATTGCAGGCAGATTCTTTATCATCTGAGCCAATAAGGAAGCCATACCTATGTATGTATGTGTGTGTCTGTGTGTGTGTGTATAATCTTTGTATCTGGGACACTTTATTAGAAGTGCAAAATTTTGGCCTCAACAAAGATCTACAGAATGAGAAAATTTATAGATTCGGATCCATCAAATACCTATTCCATGGTTCTTGTGCATTTAATTCTTGCTTGAGATTTCATGATGAGCTTTGACCTTCCATATCTGAGGAGTGCTTCTTTGTTTCATACAACAGTTACTAAGGTAATGATTTTACATAATTGGAGATTACTATAATCTCTCAGTATAATTCTATGTCAGTGATGACTGTAAGATACAGTTCTGCACAGAGAAAAAACATTTGTTGGTTCACTTAGGTCAAGCAAACCAATAATAACAGGTATTAGAAATTATTTTGGGTGCCAGGCACTGACCTGATTAGCTTATCTGTATTAACTAAATTACCCTTCAAAATGATAATCAACTATAGTATCATCGACTCTCTGTTTTTCAGATGAGGAAACTCAGACGGCAAAACAGTAAGAAACTAACTCAAGGTCATAAAAAGGCAGGTGTCAGAGCTATTCTTTAAACTGAGGTGGTCATTCTGTAGACTGTAACCCTAAGGACCACACTACGGTATAGGAAATTGTAAGATACTTATACCAAGGATCTCAGACTGTGGTTTACAAGATTTGCTTCGTCATAAAATCCTTTGAGACTCAAATGCAAGCTGTGGTCCCTCTCTGAGGCAGAGAGAGAGAGAGAATAGCAGACAACTCTTATGTACCAATTAGAGGCAACGAAAACACAAATTCAGCATCTATAGAAAGAAGTAAAGGAACATTTGGCGAAAAGAAATTCAAAAAACATAACAAATAATAGATGACAATCTAGGAAAAAGTCATTTTTTCTCAAAAGGTGAATAGTTAAAAGGAAAGAAGATGACTACCTAACCTATAGATTTCATAGAAATTGTGGCATTTCAAGAGATTCCCACATAAAAAGTTTTACATTATTTCAAATTAGCTGCTCACAAAAATCAAGTTTCACTTTTATGAACTTCTGCCCTCCTGTCCAATTCTTTGTGCTGTAAGATTCTACAGTAGTTTCTTTTAAAAAGAAAAACTGTCTAATGGATTAAAGCTGTAACTTGGGGGTTAATCATCTTATTAGAGAACTTCCCTTGTAGATATTTTATGAATATTCTTTCTTATTTTACTTGTGTCCCATTTCAGGAATTCTGAATGCAGAGAGCAAATGTTGGTCATCTCTTTCCCAAATTTTTTCTCACAGTCAACACCTAGTTTGTGTTGCTACTAGCTTTCAGACTTTGTACTCATCCAAGAAACTGAGGGGAAAATCAGAGTTTTCAAATGGGAATCTCTTTGGGGGCATCCATCTCGCATATATTCACGTATAATCCAGGTCTTGCTTGTAACCAGATGTGGAGAAAGCAAACTGCAAAAATTCAGGAAACATTATAATCACAATGCTCAGGGGCATTTTATTCTCTGTGGACAGAGGCTCACTCCATCCTCACCATGAAAACACCTGCAGATGGTTTCCTGGTATAGATTTACCAGAGCTCATTTCTAAGCCTTAGGGTGAAGAATAAAGTCCTTTGTTACAAACCTTAAATGCAGTGTCAACATGCTGAGTCCATGTCCCTGAGCTCACGTTCCCTACTGCACTGGAGAAAATGACTCTTTAATGTGTACTCAGTCGAAAAAAATATTTGTATTAAGAAAATTTCTCTGAGACTCCTGTGCTGGGAATTAAAGCTATATCCACATACACGAAATAAACAAACTGTCCTATGGCTGATATGCTCATATCAGCTGTCTTAATGATTAACAGGGATTGTCGCACAATCAATTCAACTACCCCAATCAATATTACTCATGAACTCCAAGAAATCTGGTGCAAATAAAATGGCTGGCACATTGGAAAGTGTTCTCACTTATCAGGTAGTTGATTTAAGGATCTTCAATATACTAAAAATCATCAACTTTTACTTTTATTACAACTTGCAATTAACCTTTTCTGAGTCAAAATTTTGGGTCTCTGTATCATTTGAACTTGAAGATAACCTCTTCAAGATCTGTAACTGATTTCTCTAAAATATAGTCAATAAATTATTATGATTCTTGTCATGTTAAATGTATATTTAATACTGTATAAAGAATTCCATCATAATTTGTGAAAGACTAAATGTCTGAAAACAGTGTTTGGTTCAAAAAAGCTTGGATCAAAGTCCTGTATCTTAAGAAAAAAAAATTCCTTTGTAAAATTTTCTCTACTGTGTATCACACACAAATATGTCAAATTTGGCAGCTTTTTCAGATAGTCTCCCAATAATCAGAGTCAGACAGTAACCTAAGAGGATTTAGTAATTCTTATAATCCAAGGTTTTTCAGATTGCCTTGCCAGAATTTTTTTCCTATATTGTGAATATCAAAGAGATTATCTTCCAAAGAAGCCTTTGGTTGGTCATAGGAAACTACAAACAAATGACCTCAAAGAAACCAAGTCTTCATAGTATCAAATGTTCCAAATATAACTGAATTCAAGGTGGATTTGTGTGATAATACTGAGTGCAAAAGAGTAAGGAAAGATCTGTAGGTCTTCCTGAAAAATTGTTCACTAACATAAGTTTACTAAAGTAAACTAAAGTATACATAATTAGGGTTGTTCTGCAGGACACGTTATTCTAATGGACGCATGAAAGCCTGTCCTCCAAGAAAGTTATATTTCTCTATGAAAATAGGGAAGATTCTGGCATCCAAAAATATGTCAGGGAGGCCTGATAAACTAAGATGATCAGGGAATATCTGTATTGCCAATTCATTTCTACTGAAAATATTGATTGATTGTGTTCTTTGTGGAAGATATGGAATTTATTTCTTTAAGGCAGTTCTCAAATTCTTTGGTCTCAGAATTCTCTATACTTTTAAGAATTACTGAGGAACTCTGAAGAGCTTTTGTATATGTAAGCTATATCTACTGATACTTTCCTTTCCCTACTAAAAGTTAATACTAAGAAGTCTTTAAAATACAAGAATGCACAAGGACACATTTTATTATCTGTAACAGTGATGACATAATCACTTACTAAGCAATCTTTGGAAAAACACTATATATCCATGGAAGAATGAGAAAGCAAATGGAAAAAAACTGTCCCATTATTAAAATAGGATGACCTCAAGAACCCCTTGAAGAGGTCTTGGCAACGCCTGAAAAGGTCTTGGGGACCCCCATGGTTTCACAGAGCAGAGTCATGAGAAACACTCCTCCAAATAGAATATGAGATTACACAGAATATGGAGCCAGACAGTCTGATATCTTGGATACTGCACACTAATACAGTGTTAGAATGCATGAGATTTCTTTACAAAAAAGAATATATATGTATATATATTTATATTTATATAAAAAATACATAGTATTTACTAACCCTTTCACCATTCAGGAAAATTACAAAGAATGATTGTCTTACAGCCTTTGACCTCAGTAAGAAACAGCCCTCAACTCTTGAATGCACAGTGTATAAAAAGACCCTAATGGCCTAATATGTCTAAGTAGATTTAGTTGTTCACACTAACTGTGAACACTCAATAAATGCAAAATTAAAATATGATAAATACACAAGCACAACAAAAAACCTCTTCTCCCTCTTGGCCAAATAGAGATTCATAGCCCTTTTGATCTACTTAGGGTCTATTTCCAAGTCTCAGAAGACTGGATATCATGACAACTAACTATTTAAATAATTATGAAGAATTATGATGAGAGGTAAACATAAAACATAATAAACACTTGATAACCAATTTGATAGCAGTTTCTCTGCCTAGACAGCAGACTTTTCTAGACATCACTGCCTCTCATATTCTGCAAGAGATCAGGGGAATTGCCTTTAAATGGGCCCACTTATCAGCCCCTACACAGTTATAAAAAGCCCACTACTAGACCATTTATATAGTATGGCTAAAAGAAAAGCTACATTTCTTCAATTCTGTTTATATATAGCCTGGCTAAATGAAAAGTTATGTTTCTTCAACTCTTCAGAGCACAAAGGAGCGGGCTTTTTAATAGGTACAATATCCTAATCATGTGTTTCATTAACACTATCAGCGAGGCACAAAGAAAATTCGACTGACACCAAGGATGATCAGACAACACTGCCCAACAGGAGAGCTTTATTCACGAATGACTGAAGGTTTTAGACACTTGTCTCTTTCCTTGGCATAATGTCATTCTTTGAGCAAAAATAGTGGCAGGATCAAGTGTAGCATTACGGTAAATTGATCTCAAATCCTTCCTCAAAAACAGTGTCAGAACAAATTGATTTTCCACCAATAGCTTAAGTTGTTTTAGATTCCTAGGCTCCCAGGTCTAAGGTTTTTTTCTGCTGCCGTACTTTATTTTTCTCCAGAGAGGTTTCAGAGGGGAGGAGAATTGAAGTGGCATAGGAGAAGGCAAAGCTTAGTGAATAATTAGTCAGGACCGCTCTTGGCCTAAAACTTCATTCGGAAGAAAGGAGTGGAAAACGTCTGCCTTGGGAGGGTTAATACAACATGCATATTGTATACATGCTTCTGTGCGTGTGCATGGGTGTATGGCCTCCAATCACCCTTCAAACATTCATATTTTATAATTTTATATGTCTCTATCATGACCAAAAAATCTAATAACATATGTGAACAGGTAATTGAGAACTTGGAGAGCATAGATTCTGAAGAAACTTTCCTATACTTGTACAGAGACTGGACAAACTCTATCTTGCTAAGAATCAAGTTAGAACTGAACACCAATAAGTTATGAGTTTTACTTAAAAATGTAACCTATAAAAATTATAGTCAAATTACTTAATCTAAGGAAATAACATTTCAATAAAGATCTTTTCTCCAACCTTTGCCTGTACAAAACACTACAAAAGTAATATATGTTAACGAAAAAATAAAAGAACGATAACAAAATGGACTCAAATAGGTTAAGTACAACTGGGTGAGAGGAAAAGTTTGTAGCAACTATGTACATGTCCACTTCATTTCTTCCATAGGTGGACTTCAATTTACTAATATCCTGTTCTATATAACATTCTCAGAATTGTTAATTTTTAGCATCTAAAATAGCAATAGTTCTAATTACTGTCTGTCTGATTTCATGATGATTTTGAAAACATGAAAACTATTGCAGAAGGGAAGTGGCTACCTGTAATTTCTGACTGATAAAATCTGATGGAAACAATGAGCCAGAATTTCTAACAAGACCTCCTGTGAGCACTGACTGTATTACCAAGTCTTCTTCCTTATTGTTAATTATCTGTACAATGGCTGCACACCACACACACATTCTTTTGGGGTAACTGAATGTTTTAGAAAGTCTAGACTTTTCCAAGACAGTTTTTTATTTCAGATATCCTCTCCTTTGTTAGATTATATTTGACCATGTGTCCAAATATAGCTACTTTATATTTTATGTATTCTTATTACTAGAGATAGAGCCCATTGCTGTATACTTGAACTCAATATTCACAGATTGATAAATTATAGGAAAATCTTTGACAATATTTCAAACAAATATAAATAAATAATAATGATGAAAAGTTCATAATTCTTAGCTACTCTTCTCCTATACTTCCTAACATTCTCCTGCAAGTCACTAGTTATGAAACAATGGCTAAATATAAATAGGAAGTTTCAGAAGACGATTTCAAAATAACCTGCATTTGGGGTTTGTAGAAAACCCTCCCATGTCACATTATTTTAAAGAAATGCTTGAATGCAAATGAGTTGACCTATACTTGATGATCCATTTTGATTTCATTATCCGATGTCTTAACGTGGAAGATCTTGACAGTCTACCAATTTGTCTTCTGTTCTCTTTTGAAATTTCTTTTATTTTTAATTTGGAGGAAGGAAATGGCATTTTATTTCCTGCTTTCTATAGACTCAAAAGTCATAAAATTGTAAAGAGGAGAAAAATTGTCAATTTTTTAAAGGTTAAATGCAGGAAAATTAGAGTGTCTGAAAGGGCAGACTCTGAATGGATCCAGCGCAGAAAGGTAGATAGCACTGGAGGGCAAGCTCAAAAATGAATATTGAACAAAAAGATTGAGCAGAAGTAAGTATGTAAAAAGAGCCTCCCATGTCAGTGACATCTATCCTTCCAATTATGTCTTTTAGCTTTATGTTGCCTTGAGTCATACAGAATATAAGCACCTATTTGATCACATAATGGAAGAACACAACGGTGTTTTGAAGTGAATCACTAACTCTAGGGGCAAATCTGCAGAAAGGTAAAATCTCCCTTCTCTTCTGTCCCAAAGCTTTCCTTCTGAAGCACAGGATGACAGCTTTGCAGGTGCAAGAAAATCTCAGAAGGCCAGGCAGAAACTAGCTTCTTATGACTGAATGTAGCAGAGTTGGTACACTTTTTGAATTTCACACAGAATTATCTAAAACAATCTCTGCAGATAATAAGTTTCTGTGTGGGGAATGGTTCTGGCAGACAAGTAGTATATTTTTTGTTCTTGCCATTCTTTGAGACACTGGAATGATTCCTCCTTGTAGAACACTTCAATCACAGACTATTTTTCCCTTCTCTATGAAAATGCAGGCTCAGGAAGACTTTTCATGAACACGTTTCCACCTATAGCTTTCTCTCAAAGAAACAATGATCAGGATGCTTGGGAATTCAGTCTATCCTGGCAATGTTTGCATATTCATTTATATCCACCTGTTCTCTGCTGTTGGTCCTATTCATTTTCTCAAATCAGTATTGAAAGCATCCTTTGTATTTTAAAACTATTTTTAAAAAGAATTTTTTTTTCTTTAAAGATGCTGGAAGCCACTAAAGTATAATTTGGTGCAAAGTTGTCACTCTATGAATCCTTAAGTAAATTCATCTGGAAATGTGTAAACACTCATTTAATGAACCAGATGTTTCTGGGGTCTAAACTATTCCTTGAGAATAAAAGGAATCTCAGCTGGTAAAGAATCGGCCTGCAATGCAGGAGATGTGGGTTAGGTCCTTGATTTGGGAAGATCCCCTGGAGAAGGAAACAGCTACCCACTCCAGCATTCTGGCTGTAGAGTCCATGGAGTCACAAAAAGTCAGACACAACTGAGTGACTTTCACTTAGGATATTTAGAACTCCTGCATATTTCTTATTCCCTAGGAATAATAATAAACATCCATGTAAGCTGAATTACAAACACTGACAAGGTAGGGGGAAAGGTTTTCAAATACACTTATCAGCATGATCAGTAAAAACAAGATTT
Source organism: Aepyceros melampus (assembly GCA_006408695.1). Classification (NCBI taxonomy): domain Eukaryota; kingdom Metazoa; phylum Chordata; class Mammalia; order Artiodactyla; family Bovidae; genus Aepyceros; species Aepyceros melampus. Next base: position 395,943 of record SJXQ01008789.1, read on the forward strand.
AGAAAATCACTTATGTACAGAAGATTATGTTCCATATACTCAAGGGAAAATTGTAATAACTTGACACAGTGCCTGACTTCAACAAAGGTACTATCTACGTGAAGATAAGACAAACATCTGAAAAGATAAACAACAAGTGAATGCCATAAATGTTACAGGCAAAATGAGCAGTACTGGGATATGGTGATTCATATACAAGAAATATGTATTTGCTCCTGGTCCCTGCTTCTGGCACAGAGCTCCTAAAACCCTTAGAACTTCCTAAGTGCTAAGAACAAGAAAAGTCTCTTTTTTATGTTAATCAGGTGACTTCTGGATACATCCTACAGAGGGGTGTTGATTACCAGGAAAAACAACCAGAAATGGAGGGTTTGAACTTTTAACCCTGCCCCCTGACCTCCAGGGAGGGGAGAGGGGCTGGAGGTCAAGTCAATTGTAAATGGCCACTCATTTAATCAATCAATTAAATCATGATCAGTTCAGTTCAGTTCAGTCGCTCAGTCGTGTTCCACTCTTTGCGACCCCATGAATCACAGCACGCCAGGCCTCCCTGTCCATCACCAACTCCCGGAGTTCACTCAGACTCACGTCCATTGAGTCAGTGATGCCATCCAGCCATCTCATCCTCTGTCGTCCCCTTCTCCTCCTGCACCCAATCCCTCCCAGCATCAGGGTCTTTTCANTCATGATACACCTGAAGAAAAAGAGGGTCCAAAAAGGTACATGCATGCCACTGTTCACTGTACTACTGTATACAATTGCCAAGACATGGAAATAACCTAAATGTCCATTGACAGAGGAATAGATAAAGACGTGGTACATGTGTACAAGGGAATATTATAAATCCATTAAAAAGAATGAAATAACGGCATTTGCAGCAACATGGATGGACTTACAGATTGTCATACTGAGTGAATTCAGACAGAGAAAGAAAAATATCATGTGAAGTTTGGAATTTTTAATTCCATCCCCTGACCTCCAGGGAGAGGACAGGCTGGAGGCTGAGTCAACTGCCAACAGAAAATGATTTAACCAATCGTGCCTATGTAATAATAACCTCAATAAAAGCCCCAAAGGACAGAGTTTGAATCTGTTCTGGGCTGGCAAGCTAGCATACTTCCACATGCCTCCAAGTCCCAAAGTCCACCAGAATAGAAGCTCTTCTCCTCAGGACACTGAGCTGTATATTTCTTCATCTAGTTGCTGCTTCATATCCTTTAATATAATGAACCAGTAATCTAGTGAGTAAACTAGTTTCCCGAGTTCTGTGAGCCACCCTAGCAAATAAATGGAATCCAAGGAGAGAGTAGGGGGACCTCTGATTACAGCCAATAGGTCAAAACACGATAAACTGGATTTACGACTGGCATCTGAAGCAGAAAGTAGTCTTGCTGAACTAAGCCCGTAACCTATGGAATCTGATGATGTCCCTAGGTAGATTGTGCTAGAGATGGATTGAATTGTAGGACACTCTCTGGGGTCATAATTGCTTGGTGCTGTGGGGAAAACCCCCACACACTGAAACGGGATGCAGAATCTTAAGTACAGACAAGTAATTTAAGGAAAAAAATAAAAGTATCATATAATGGAAAGTTTTCAAACTTCTAGCTCAATAACTTACTGATGCTGGAGTCCCTTTTAAAAATGAGAGTTCACACTTAATAAATGTGTATTATTATACCAGCCCTGTGCAAAGCATTTTGATAATATTGAAAATATATATTCACTGTTTTGCATAACAACTTCAAGAGGTGAGTTTTGTTTTATTTTGTTTTCAAATGAGGAAACCAAAATTCAGAAAGATTGTCTAAATATCTTGTTCAAGATTCCACTTCTAGCAAGAGACAGAGCAGTGATCCAAACTCCAGTCTTCCTTACCCAAGGCCTGTGCTCTCCACTGGGGTAACAGACTCTTCAGCATGAAGGGTAACATCGTTGGGTCCTTCACTCAGTTAAGGAGACTCAACACATTCCCAGTAACTTGTTCCACTGATGGTTCCTGGGGAGCCTAGTAAAGGTGTCATGGATGTGAATACTCCAGAAAGAAGGAAACCAAAAATTAATTAAATAGATGCAAATTAAAATTTAGAAAAGTAAATTCCAAATCATGCTTGTAATTTGTAGACTGCAAATTTGTGCTGCACTTGGAATAGCCTTTGATTCCTATTCCACTCTTCAGAGTCAGTTCTACATAGCTAAGAACTGAACTTAGAAAAACTGCACTTTTAAAAACTTGGTTTTTATGACCTTTAAAAGATAACTGAAGTATGGAGGAAAGTATCAGGAGATGAATGCAATATAATCCATAGAGTTACAAATGTAAATTCAGAGAATTTAAATTCATGATTGACAAGGCATACAATGGTTATTACAGACCATTTGACAAAAATCCTTTACTTTTGTGATCTATTTTCCACTCGAGAACAACTTTGTCTAAATCCACTGTTCTCCGTTGAGTTTTATCTTTTATCTGTTCAACAGTTTATTTAATTTCAAAGACAATTAGATAACCCAAAGTAATGGCTCTACAGATGTATAAATGTATCCTGAGATGAATAAATTATAGACATTTCAATAAGTACCAAATGGAAACTGGGTAGCCTATGCCATCTCCAGCGGATCTCCCAACCCAGGAAATGAACTAGGGTCTCCAGCATTGCAGGCAGATTCTTCACCGACTGAGCTATCAGGGAAGTCTATGAAATGAAAAAGGAGCAGCTATTTGCTTGACCACAAATGGGTTTGTTGTTTGGAATAATCATCTTTTTTTTTCTTCTTTTTAGCCAAGCACTTTGGCCCCTTTTGTTACTTATTGAACAATTTAAATGAGTAATTCTTTTAATTAATTTATTTATTGGAGGCTAATTACTTTACAATATTGTAGTGGTTTTTGAAGTGAGTAATTCTTAATGTATTGGTCTTTAATGTCCATCAGTAAATCTAATGATTTTTCTTTCTCAAGGTTTGTCACTGTTTCTCATTGTCCTTTTTCTTTCTCAATGGCATAGGTATGTGGGTTGAATCTTTATATGTGAGGCTTAAAACTGGGGAAAAATATGACCTCATAGAAAAAAATACATATAGGGCAAGTTTTTCTGCAAATGAAAGAAATATTTTTCAATACAATCTTTCCTCACTTTGTTAGGCCTTTTCCTCTATAGAGACATCAGTTCAGTTTGACTATGGTGGAGTTTTTTAAAAATACTTGTGATAAAAAAGAAAAACAGGATTATTGGTTAAAATACCTTTTTAAAAAACTTATACCACTTCACTCCTCCAAACAGCAATGGATTCACCATTCGACCCAAGAAAGAAAAAAAGTTTTATGACATTGTATTAAATACTTTGTATGATCTGACCACAGTCACACTGATTTGGGTTAGTTATTGGGGACCTTAAATGGTATGATATATACAAAGATCATTTAAAGGGAAACCGAACAGTGGAGGTTAAGAGCTGGGACCTAGAGTCCACTACGTTAGGGTTAAAATGTATATTGTCCCCCTGCTTACTTAACTTCTATGCAGAGCACATCATGAGAAACGCTGGGCTGGAAGAAGCATGAAGTGGAATCAAGATTGCCAGGAGAAATATCAATAACCTCAGATATGCAGATGACACCACCCTTAATGGCAGAAAGTGAAGAGGAACTAAAAAAACCTCTTGATGAAAGTGAAAGAGGAGAGTGAAAAAGCTGGCTTAAAGCTCAACATTCAGAAAACGAAGATCATAGCATCCGGTCCCATCATTTAATGGGAAACAGATGGGGAACCAGGGGAAACAGTGTCAGACTTTATTTTTCTGGGCTCCAAAATCACTGCAGATGGTGACTGCAGCCATGAAATTAAAAGACGCTTACTCCTTGGAAGGAAAGTTATGACCAACCTAGATAGCATATTGAAAAGCAGAGACATTACTTTGCCAACAAAGGTCCGTCTAGTCAAGTCTATGGTTTTTCCTGTGGTCATGTATGGATGTGAGAGTTGGACTGTGAAGAAGGCTGAGAGGCTCCAAAATCACTGCAGATGGTGACTGCAGCCATGAAATTAAAAGACGCTTACTCCTTGGAAGGAAAGTTATGACCAACCTAGATAGCATATTGAAAAGCAGAGACATTACTTTGCCAACAAAGGTCCGTCTAGTCAAGTCTATGGTTTTTCCTGTGGTCATGTATGGATGTGAGAGTTGGACTGTGAAGAAGGCTGAGCGCCGAAGAATTGATGCTTTTGAACTGTGGTGCTGGAGAAGACTCTTGAGAGTCCCTTGGACTGCAAGGAGATCCAACCAGTCCATTCTGAAGGATATCGGCCCTGGGATTTCTTTGGAAGGAATGATGCTAAAGCTGAAACTCCAGTACTTTGGCCACCTCATATGAAGAGTTGACTCATTGGAAAAGATTCTGATGCTGGGAGGGACTGGGGGCAGGAGGAGAAGGGGACGACAGAGGATGAGATGGCTGGATGGCATCACTAACTCAATGGACGTGAGTCTGAGTGAACTCCGGGAGTTGGTGATGGACAGGGAGGCCTGGCGTGCTGCAATTCATAGGGTCACAAAGAGTCGGACACGACTGAGCAACTGAACTGAACTGAAAATGTAGCCCAGCACTCACTGGTTTAGCAACTGCAAACAAATTAATTAAAATGCCTAAGCTTTGTTTTCCTCTCTAAATGAGGATAATGATTTTACCTTTTCTATAAGGTCATAAAGAAGATTAAATGAGATAATAAATTTAAATGCTTAGCTGAGTGCTTGGGTTTATGTTCAGTACGTGTCCTACTCTGCTTTTGTAGATATGTTATTGTTGTTGTTGCTGGAATTTTTATCATCTTATTCTCATACATTTGCCCTTGAAGTTCCATCTATCTAGAGCAAGTGCTCTTTCATCATCTCTCTGAATGGTCAAATTCTATAAATCATCCAAGACTCAGCTCATCTACCATCTATATCACTGAATTTTGCCAGTCTAGAGAAGTTAATTCTCATTCCTCAAAAACACTGCAATTCTTATCACCAATGATAGACATGTGTACTGAATTCTTACAGGCTTATTTAGGTATTTACCTTTTCATGTATTTCTCAGCTATATTATAGTTAGCTTCTTGAAGGCAGGTACTGTAGTTATTTCTACATATCTGATACAGTCTCTGCAACTGACAGAGTCGTTAGCAATGCATATTTGTTGTTCATCTCAAGCTCCTTCATCATTGGATGAAATGGCCAGAGTTAAATGGCTACATAATCTACTGTGCTGGCATTTATTATATGTTGCTGTTAATGCTTATTATATCCCAGGCATTTGTTCTAAGCACTTTAATGTTTTATTTCCTTTAATCTTCACACTGACTCTATGAAGCAGGTATTTGCAATTAATTTAGATCTGAAGATACTGAGGTACCAAAGGTTAAAAAAAAATTTTTTTTTTCCTGGTGTGAAATAATAGAAATTATATATATTGGTCTCTGCTGGCAGTTCCTGACACAGACATCCTAAAACCCTTGTAATTTTCTGAGTGATAAGAGCACTAAGAGGATCTTTGTTCTAATACTTGGTCTTTGATCCCAGTTCCTGACCCAGCTCTTAAATCCTTTGGAATTTCCTGGGTGATAGAAGTGTCTTGCTCTAACGAGGTGACTTTTCCTCAGCTCCTAGCTACCTTCAGGATCAAGCTTGGTTACCAAGCCATAATTAGAAGCTAGAAACTTTCCACCTTACCCTCCTACCCCCCATTCTCCTGGAAGTGGGAAAGCAGTGGAAACTGAGTTAACAATAATGGATCATGACTACATGATGAAACATGCATAAAAGTCCCCAAAGTACAGAGTCTGGATGTTCTGGGTTGCTGAATATATGCAGGTGCTGGGAGAGTGGCATACCCAGACTCGGCATGGAAGCTCCATGCCCCTCATCCCACGTCTTGCACTATGCACCTCTTCCATCTGGTTGTTCATCTGTATCCTTTTACAAGCAACAGGTTGATGTTAAGTGTTTCCCTAAGTTCTGTGAGACAGTCTACCAAATTATCAAAGCCAAGAAGGAGGTCATGGGAACCCTAACTTATCTATAGCTGACCAGTCAGAAATACAGCTGACAAGATGGGACTTAAATTGGCATCTGAGGGAGCAAGAGAGACAATCCTGTGGGATAAAGGTCTGATCTTTAGTGTCAGAATAGAGTTCAACTTCAGGACACCCAGCTGGTGTCAGAGAATTGCTTAATATGTGAGAAATCTACACATCGAAAGTCAGAATTTTAGAGTGTGAAGAAGCACAGAGGTGTGTTTTCTTCATACAAAGATTATATGAGGGGGCATTCAAACCCAGGCAGACTACCTCTAGACAGACAACATGCTCTTGACCTCTGTTCAATACTATCCACCTGCTAAAATATCCAGAGATTACCTGTAACTCACATTACTTACAAGAATAACATTTAAATTGTGTTTAAAAGCACTAAAAGGCCTGATATTATCATCCTTTCAACTTCTTCGAAGTTGGACTAGAAACCAGGAAGCAGAGAAATAACAGTGGGAGATGTCATTGTCTTACTTGAGGGCTTTTTTTCGGATCGAGGAAATACATCCCTATTTTTCAAATCAGAAATCAAGTCTAAACATAACAGGACAGAATATCTCAAATAGGACTGTCATAGTGAAAAACCTGGCATCCATGATGAACATAGTAATACGGAACATATTTTGAAGTAACAGGCACCATCCTACGCTGTTAAAGTGGGTTTTCTCTTTAATTAAAATATACTACGGTTACCACTATGGACAAAGAGCAGAGCAGCTGGAAGAGCCGGGAGCTGAAGCTTGATGTTCTCCTGGTGTGCATACACTCTCTCACACAGAGCCATCCGGTGGGATCACACTGGGATGAGGACGGAGCAGGACAAAAGTATCACCACCCCATTATCAAGCCTGAACCCAGACAAAAACAACAGCATTTTCCAAACCACAGAAGTAAGCCAAGGTCCTCTTAGCCTGGCTAAAATGAGGGGTTGCCATTCCTTCACCAGTTACTACTTGAGCCTCCTCCATTCCTCTGTCATAATGATTATGAAAACACCCCACTTCCTAATAGCCTCCAATCCAGAATAAAACTTTGCTTCTTTGAGCCTTCTCACAAATCTCTTGATAGAAGCCCAAATCCTATCACTTCTTTCTAACACTTCCCTGCTGACATGTTCCAGGGTCCCCAGGATGTGTGTTCTTCCTCACTGTAACATGTCAATGAGCCAGCTTTGTTCAATCACAAGTTTCTGGTGCTTTGGAGCTGACATCATTGACACTATTACATCACTAAGTTATTGATGAAGAAACTGGCCTCAGAGAAAATAAATCACTAATTATTCGACTCTAGACTTAAACTCAGTTTCGTTTTTTCCTTTTGTTATTGTTGTTTCTATTTGGGTATGTTTTCGTTATACAAACTCCAGAGACTTCCCTCTGAGCCAGTTACTGCATTATACAGTTCCCCAAAGATTACTGTAAATATACATGAATAATAGGAGGACAAGAGAGAACACTAGTGCCCTTTGCATTATTATGTACTAGCTGCTTTATCTGTATCTTCTATCCAATCTCACAAGTACTGAGTTGGCCAAGACGTTCTTTTAGTATTTCTATATGATGTTGCAGGAAAACCCAGACAAATTTTTTTACTACTGTGTTAGTACAACAATCCTTTGAAGAAGCTCAATTCAACAACTGAAAAAAATCTGTATATGAATGGTAAGTAATTTCTCAAGACTAGTGAGTTTTAAAATTTTAACCATCCTGGGCAAGTACTTAGTCACTCAGTCAGGCCCAACTCTCTGCAGCCCCATGGACTACAGCCTGTCAGGCTACCTGGTCCATGGAATTTTCCAGGCAAGAATACTAGAGCCGGTTGCCATTTCTTACTGCAGGGGATCTTCCCAAGCCAAGGATGGAACTTGTGTCTCCTGCACCTCGTGCATGGAAAGACAGATTCCTTACTGCTAGAGCCACTTGGGAGGCCTAGCTATACCAGATATCTTATTCTCACATGCCCACACCATACTGGAATAGCTCATGTCTGGAAAGGAGTTAGGCAAACTTTCTCTGCAAGCACCATCTGGCCTGGCCTCATGCTTAATCCTGGATAAAGTTCAGCAGCAAACATAAACTCTGCATGCACTTGCTTATATTCCAGTTGCTGTTCAGTTTTTCACACAAGTTTTAGAACTGAACCCTCTCTATTTCTGCCTCTATTAAGTAATCTACTAAAATCAACCTAGTTTTGAGAGCATATTGAGAGTATGTTTGTTATTATGGCAGAACATTTACTCTACCATAAATAATGGCACTGGCTTGAAAGTTTCTAGCCAAGATGGGAACTAGCAAAATAAAATGTGCTATTTCAAGGAACGGTATATGTGCAATATATACTATCAACAACTACTGTATTAAATTATCCTTGTCCTAAAGAGACACTTTCATTCTCTTGAACTATAATTGGAGGATCTTAGGTTACTGGGATGTTTCTGTCCCAAAAGCATACTAAGTCCTGGTTTCATGTATCTGCCTGTTTTTAACAAAATCATTTTCTGTAAGAAATGGCAAAAGAAGAAAAGAAAAAGAAACAAACCATATCTCATATGCCTCATCCTCTATGATATCAATTTTGAAAAGTTGATTCTTTGTTGAAGAACTACTCAAACTTGCATTTGAATGGAGGTTCATTGCAGATAGCAATAAAATCTGTAGACATTATTAAGTTAACTCATTATTTCTTAGACTCTGATAATCTGCACATTAGCATAGCTAAAGTAAATGCTGAAGTTGTAGGCAAAACAAAAGCGTTTGACTTTTCATAGACTTGCTTAAGATGAAATCATAGTACAACATTTTTTAACTATAACTAGAATTCAAGTTCTACATATCTTCAAGAAGACAACATCACTAGTAATGCCAGCATTTCTACACTGATTTTTCAAATTTACTGATGTAGATAGATGGTATAAATATGTACTAAGATGACATTTTCCTGAAAATAAAAACACTACATAAATTTCATGAGGTAGCAAACCTTCATGTCATATATACAGCCATTTATACTTTCTATCGATGAACACTCATATATATATATATTCAATAATGTAACTTTCAATGAAATCATAATTGATTTCTAGGTGTCACTGAGTTGTAAAGTCTGAGTCATGATTTCACTTTAAATTTGACAGTACAATGCAAAAGAAGCACTGGAGCCAAGAGGTCTCACAATTTATGAAGTGTTCCAGGCAGCTATACGGTATTCCTTCCAATAATGAGCACTCAAGATCAAGCCTTACAACTGACATTTTTACACATTTAATGAAGATATAGGATTGTGGAATAGTAAGTTTTTAATTTGTACTTTCATTAATATATTTCCCACTTTTGTTCACTGGTGAATACAGAAAAACTCAATATAAAGGTAGTGATCATTCAGAGACTTGGCAAGGTTTACTGCAACAGAGACCCCACTACTAACATTAAATGGATGGCTCACAGCAGCAGCTATAAAGGAACTGAATTTAATATTCTGGGACTCAACTCTGGGACTGCAGTTCCATAGACTCAGATTTAAGGATCACCTCATTTCTTAAAAGCAATAAGGGGAAAGAAATAGGAAAGGACTACATTAAAAGGCCAACATATTACTGGATTCAGTGTAAGAGCCCCATAGAAATTAAGACATTTTGATTAATGAACACTAGTGACACTAGAAAGACTAGAAAACCTGGAAAGTAGGGTCTGATACAACATGGACATATTTAGAATGATTAGACATTCTGGGATGAAACTTGCTTCAAACATTGAAGAGAACTTAATATTTGGAATTTTGTTCTTATTTCCAGTGTTACCATTTTTTCATATATCAGTAAACTCATAGAAGTTTTTTATTCTAGACATAGGGCTCAATTCACATTCCCACCAACAGTGCATTAGGGCTCTTTTTCCTTTACACCCACACACACCAACACCTCTTAACTCATGTGTTTTGATGACACCCATTCTAACAAGTGTAACGTGGTATCTCATTATAGCTTTGATTTGCAGTTCCCTGGTGATTAGTGATGTGGAGCATCTTTTCACGTGTCTCTTGGTCATTATGTCTTCTTTGGAAACATGTCTGTTCAGATTATCTGCCCATTTCCTTATCAGCCTATTTATTTTCTTGCTATTAAGTTGTATGAGTTACTTATATATTTTGAATATTAACCTTTTATCTGATACATATGTATGATGGTTCTTCCAGTCCATTCAGAGACCACAGTGATAAATGGTAAAAGAAAAATAAAAGGGGGGTGATTCAAAAGGAATGATGGGGAGTAATACAGTAATACAATGTGATAAGTGCTATGACAGAGTTAAAGCAAGATAAGGAGTAATTGGGTATTATCCTAGTTTGGGCAGTTAGATAAACTCCCAAAAGATCATATTCAGCTGAAATGAACTGACAAAAAAAAAGGCAAGTCCTGGAAAATTCTGGAGGAAGAGACCTGTAGGAAGAGAAAGCAGCTAGTGCCATAGATCTCAGGAAGGAAGAAGTTCAGTATATTTGAGAAGAGGAGGCCAGCCAAGCTCCCAAAAGGAGAATGGAGGGCTGGGGGCGATGTGAGATGAAATCAGGGAGGTAGAAAGTGTAGGTAGGAGTAAGATCAAACTCAGGATTTTAGATTCAAGTAGAAAGGGAAATCAATAGAGGGTTTTCCCAGGCTGTAGTTGGATTTTATTTATGTTTCTGATAGAACTGAAGCAGGGAAAAGAGCCTTATCAGGGAGACCAGACAGTAGAAATTACAGGCGTATTAGAGGGAGATGGAATGCCTTGAACCAAGTAGTGGAAATAGTGGAAATGTGGAGCTGGATAGATTTGGGGTGTGTTCTCCAGGTGGAGGTAACAGGCATGGCTGATAACCTACATCAGGAACATTCATTCCTTTTAATTATTTCTGTTTCATAAGAATTAATTTGCAGTGTTTGTGATTTGGTTTAAAAAAAAAAAAACACAGTGCTTCTTTCAGATGTTTTAAATCTGTTTGAAAGCTGGTTAATCCTACTGTATACCTATGGCCAAACTATAAATTATACTCCATGGATGTTTCAGACATTGCAAAGTTACCAATTAAAATATGACTAAACGAAGGTTACTTTGATAATAGTTGTATCTGTATTTATTTCTTTGTTGATTAGTTTGAGGATGTTTAATAGTTTAATAACATACTTATTAAAGTATGTTACGGGAAAAATAGTAACTTTCACTCCGCCAAAAACAATATGTACTGACAATAAATTTTCGACGATTCATAAAGAATAACTAATCTGAAACTCTGCAACAATGAACCTTCAACATGTAGATATGAGAGCCGGTTTTTGTTTTGTTCTGTTTTGTTTTAGTTTTAGGCAAAAACAAAAACAATGAATGGCTAGTAAAACGGCCAAAACAATCTGGTTTTATTTTATTATAAATTACAAAGGAAAACAAAAAACTTTTTCTTTCTTGAGTTCTCCTATCTACACACTAAAAATAGCGAAAGAGTTTGTTTGATAGCATGCCATCCCCATTTAACGTAAGTTTAAAGGCATCCAATAATAGTAATCATTTAGAAGGCATCCATCAGAAAATTTCCCATTGCTATTCATTTTACTAGCTCAGTTGGTAGAAACAATAGCAGCCTTGCATTTAAGAAAGTTAATGATGGGTTTGTTTTCTTTTTAACAAGGAAGAAAGAAAGAAAGCTGAAATGCACACTGTTGTTGGAGTGAAAACAAAGAAAACTCATCAAAGCAACCAGGAAGGCCACCCTGGAAACAAAGGATTCACGACCTAGATATTGGTCACAACAGGATGCCTTCAAATTCTCGGGGAAAAGTCGAGAACACGGAACAGTGAATTTGGCTAATTGTTCAGCACTCCACATACTGATGTCAAGAGCACATTTCTGACCCAAATTCTGATTAGTTAGGATCTAGTTTAGACTTCGAGATAGATCATCAAATTCATCTTGCCAAAATTTCCCAGGCATGGTTATGATACCTTGTTTGACTCCAGACAATAACTATTCTTGAAATCATCAATCTGACTTCCTTTTTTCTATCTCCAGTGCTCTTTAAGTCAGAGAGTGTCCTTTTGTTGTGTCATGACTGAACAACAATAAACAATTGGACTCTTGACTTTAAACAGAGGCTTGCTTTTCACTTGAGTATAGAATTTCAACTTTAAGAAGCCCGGAGAAGTTCCTACCATCTGGGCAGTAGATGCAGAGTCATGTATTTAGAGTATGGACAGGCTGCCGGTTGCAATCAGAAAGCCATGTGACACTGAGATACAGAGCAAAATGTAATAATTCTACATTTAGTAGCACTCTTATCGTGTATTAGAAATCACAGACAAGGAGAGGCTGATTTCATAAGTGCAACTTGGCCAGGAGGAAAAATGGAATTTTAAAATAGCACTATAAGAATTTTTTTTTCCTCTGAGTATTCAATTTATCCTGATAATTTGAACAATGAACCTGGGCAAGCTCAGAGAAGAGTATTAGTACATTTGTTGAATGTGTCAGTGCTGCAGATATTCACATCAAATAATCAAATCAAGAACCTACAATTAAATATACTAATCAAGCCAGTCCATCCTAAAGGAAATCAGTCCTGAATATTTATTGGAAGGACTGATGCTGAGCTGAAACTCCAATATTTTGGCCACCTGATGCGAAGAACTGACTCATTGGAAAAGACCCTGATGCTGGAAAAGATTGAAAGCAGGAGGAAAAGGGGATGACAGAGGATGAGATGCTTGGATGGCATCACTGACTGGATGGACATGAGTTTGAGCAAGTTCTGGGAGTCGGTGATGGACAGACAGCCTGGCATGCTGTAGTCCATGGCGTTGCAGAGTCAGACATGACTGAGCGACTGAAATGAACTGAAGAATTCATAGGCAGAAGTAAAGAGAGTCTTTAGTGACCATCATGGGGCTTCCCCAGTGGCTCAGACAGTTAACAATCTGCCTGTAATGAAGGAGATGTGGGTTCAATCCCTGGGCCGGGAATATCCCATGGAGGAGGAAATGGCAACCACTCCAGTATTCTTGCCTGGAGAATCCCACAGACAAAGCGCCTGGCAGGTCCATAGCATCACAAAGAGTCAGACACAACTGACACTCTCACTTTCATAGTTTTCCTATACTGATGGACACTAAACACTTATGCGCTAGATTTCTTCGATGACTAAACATAACTGCCTTTGAAAACAATGACGAAAACACTAATAATGATCCTTCTTTTCCTCTGTCTCACCAATTTGCTGTAACATTTCCTGTCCCTTCTAGAACATTTCTGTTCCAGTCATTTCTCAAGTTCAGAAAATACAGCATCACTGTGACTTCAGACAGAATGACCTTCATTTTCTTCACTTTGATTGACTGTATTTGTTTATTTCCTAAAATGCTCATTTCACTTAGGAAGAGACATCAGTCGATGACAGGTGAAATTAGTTTCCTTGCATCATCATCTAACAATTTATTCTAGGTCTGCTAATTCTCATGATGCCCAACTAGAGAAATAATTAAAAGACAATGCAATTTTTAGATACGCTAATCAAATCAAGTATACTATATCACGGTCAGATTCAGCATATATCAGTTCTTATTTTCTCACAAGATTTAAGAGGCTCTCTTTCTGTACAGTTTAGTAATAAGAAAATTGCAAAGAACAACAGCCAAGAATGAGAATTAGCAGCCATAAAATTAAATTAGGTTAAAAATTAAAAACTCTAAATGGTAACTAGACTACTCTGCGTAGACATTTTGAAGGGATAAAAGAAAAGCTCTCAGCAGACTGGCAAACTCACAAAGGCAAGTCAGTGGCTAAGGATCAGTAATCAGCTCATTGGAATGCTACCCTCTGGGAAACTTCACCCAAAAGAAGTGGGCCTGGCCACGTGGTTAGGAAGGAACCTGGCCTGGACATGTGGTTAGGAAGGAAACCAGCCTGGCCAAATGATTAGGAAGGAACCAGCCTGGCCACGTGGTTAGGAAGGAACCTGGCCTGGCCACGTGGTTAGGAAGGAACCTGCCTGGCCACGTGGTTAGGAAGGAACCTGGCCTGGCCACGTGGTTAGGAAGGAACCTGGCCTGGCCACGTGGTTAGGAAGGAAACTGGCATTCTGAAAATGCTACTGAAGGCAGCACCAGAAGATGCAAACCATATGGCATTATTTAGAGATGTTTTCCGTTCATATTCATGTATTAAAGGTTCTGAGACTTTCTGCAAAGGAATGTGTTTAACTTTACTTAACCCAATATTTTTCATGCTTATTTCAGCAAGGGAATACTCTAATATTTGGTGAAATACAATTTGGAAAAGTTTGTTGATAAGTCAAAGTTTTGCCCATAGTCCCATTTGGTTCTCTCTAAAATTAATCTGTGTCCTGACATATGTCAGTTGTCTGCCAGACTTTGTAAAAGTCTAATTGGATCCACGAATTGTCACAAAGGTAGTGCAAGATAACAAACCAGTTTTATCTCATTTCTGATATCAAATGTTCCTTATCTGTTACCTTGGCAGAAAAGGAATTAAATGAGTTATTAAAGTGTGAGATGATCATTGCCAGTTATCTCTGAGAACTATTTGAGCTTCTCTGAAAGGTGTGTCCCAAATAACATCTAACAAGAGATTGATCAAGGAAGCCCATAATGGGCCGTTACTTAACAAATAAAAACATGGCTATGGAAAAAAATTAACTGGTTTTTCTCTGAAGTCACAAACCTGCTACTAAGCATCATCACTTTCACAATCAGCCCATCAGGCATCTGTTAATTTTGCCCTGAGCTGAGCACTGCATGTTATAAAAAACATATATATCCTGCCATCCAGTTAGAAAAGCACTGAATAACTTTAACCAGGTTTGACAACGTATTCAAAAATAATTTTAAAATTATTTACTTTAGAATGTAATATATTCTCTTATCATTCTCTAGTTGGTTAAACCTAGAGAATTCCTGGTTCAATTAGGAGCAATCACAAAAAGTGTCATCAAATAGCAACCAGTGCTACCTGGCTTGAAACAGCTTTTTTTTTTTTTATGGTTTCTTACTGATAAATTTTTTAGCTATTCAAGCTCCAGGAAAGCAAATTGGAAGTTGAAAATCTTTAATAAGTATTTTTTACAACAATAAATCATCAATTTTACTAGGCTTACCAAAAGCAGGTAAGAAGGAAAACTTCCTGCCATGAGGCTTTACTCTCATAACAAGTGTGTGTTGCAGGAAGTTAGAGCTAATTAGTTTGTAAAGTACAGAGCTTCAGAAATTATATGTTTCTCATTATTCACATTGAGCAAAAATTCCACTGGAAATAACATTTAATTTTGAAAGGAGAAAAATCCAATGAGAAGACACATTACTTACTATTTTCAAACAGTAAAAACAATAAAGAGCAAATTCTGAGGAAAAAAGCAGCCATACCTAAAATAATGATAATAAAACAACAAAAACAAAATGTATCCCTGGTCAAATAAAAAAAAAAATTTTTTTTTCTTTAAACTTGTAAGTTGTAAAATTAAAGTTAATTATTGCTGACAAATAAGTTCTAGAGAGTTGCTATACAGCATTTTACCTATAATCACATTGTATTGTACACTTAAAAGGTTGTTAAGCAAAGACCTCATGTTAAATGTTCTTACCACAATAAAATATACATATATATGTAATAATAACTTTTAAGACTTAGCTTCTACAGAATGTAGTGGGTTTTTAAAATAGAGATTTTTTGATACATATAATGCACTGATTAAATATTTAGATACCTTGGCTGGTGCCCACATACCACATAGGTAATATTAGTTTATTTGCTAAATGTCTCACTAACAAAGACTTTAGTTAAATACAGTCACTTCAGCTTTATCTTTCCCAAGAAATGTTTGCAAAAGAAATATCATCTCAAAAGAGAAATCACTGCTCATTTTGGACTGTAAATGAAGCATTTTGGCGTTGATACAGATACAAGAAAAGATGTATAAACTATTATGGTGCTTGTTATTTTATTCAAGATACAAGAGAAATAAATGTCTTCCAATAGCTATTGTACAGATTTTTATGTTTCAGAATCTCTCTCTTTCCTAGATAATCTCATGCTCACACACACATATATACACACACAAAGCAAAATAAAACTCCAAATATATTTTAATCCAAACACGTTAAGTCAAACAACAAGATTCTAGTGCAGTTTTGCAGGCTTGGTCATGTTTGGCATATAAAAAAATGTTTGAATACTCAAAATTATTTTGGTATCATCTCTATGACACCAATTCCTAATTTGTAAATATACCAGTAAATATTTATCAGCTGCTATGTGCCTTTGTTACCCTAAGATCTGTGAAGAATAAGAAAGTTTTCTTAGGGGGCATATTAAATGTTAGAAAGGTTTTCTAATATTAATTTCTAAAGCTTGTCAGAGTTGTCCACAGCTATGAAAACGATGGTAAAATCTATCTCTGTATCTATCTATCAAACCACATACTATACCACTCCACACTTCAAGTTAGAAAAGTTAATGACAAATTGACGTCACAAAATCCCACTGTGAATTCTATAATCGGTTTCAAGGACCTGTGTTGGGTTACTGAGGAGCTGAAAGAACTAATACAATGTTTAATGACCCAAATACTCTGAACACATTTTAAGTCAAGGAAAAACTACTACATTATTATGTTTTTAAAAATAAACTCTCTTCAAGCTTTGTGACTTACCAGAACCTTCAAGAGCAATGTTTGTTTCAATGAAAGGTACATGAACTCTCTATGGTTTTTAAATATAGGTTGTGCAGACCTGCATATTAAGATAAGCATAGCATCCTTTCAAAATTAAATGTTATTTCCAGTGGAATTTTTGCTCAATGTGAATAATGAGGTAAGCTCAGCATTATAGGAATTATCGTGGCCCTGATTTTAATAAGTGCAAGCAGGTATCTTTAATTGTATATTTGAAATGGTTTAGGGAGCTTTTCTTTGTTGAACAGCAAAGCAATAAAGGGGGCCTATTTGTGCCATGTACTGTCTCTTCCCTAACATAATTCTGAAATAGAAACTTCACAAGGTTGTTTGCTGTGGTGTGGAAAACCAGTGTTTCTATGAGATAAAAACATGGAACTAATTGTTTATGTTAGAGCCTTTAGGACTGGTGTGCTACTGGTGTGCTACACATGCAAATTTACTAGAGTAATTTGTTTTACATGTGTATTAAGCCAAAAGGATCAAATTATCTGAGTGGGTTGAACTAAGATGATAGACCGGTTCATTCCGTTTCGAAAAGAATTTGCGATTCAGCATTTTATACAAATCTAATTGAAATGTATTCATGCCTCTGTAAAGCAGTGATAAACTTAATAAATGAGGACAGTTATTATGCACCCGTAAAATATAAAAACCTAGGAAATTATAAAACTGTTATCAGTGTGACTGTTTAAAATAACATAACTAGCTCTAAAGCTGGGTCAAAATAATTATTCCATCTGTCAGAAGGGCACTCTAGCAGAATGAACCACATTTTTCTGTCAACAGATTACGTTTCTTTATAGGATGACAATAATAGATGTTATCAGCATCTGAACCATGTATCACAGATTACAGTTCAGGAGGGTCATTACCACCTGAACCAAGGCGAGCATCAATTCTCAGGCCAACACACAGGACTACTGTGTGTTATAATCTGCAACAAACAGGTCTGTGGGTCCTTTATGAAGTGAAGTGCTTTGCTGTCACTGAGAGCCCTTTTTGAAATAATGAGTCATTAATATTATATGAGTAATGGCAACCCACTCCAGTATTCTTGCTTGGAGAATCTCATGGACTGAGGAGCCTGGTGGGCTGCAGTCCATGGGGTCACAAAGAGTCGGACACGACTGAGTGACTTTACTTACTTACTTAGTTATTTTCAACTGTTTTCCTTTTCTCCCTTCTTTTTGGTCAGTGCTAAAGTGAGCTTTTTCCTGAAGAACCCGCCTGCAGTACAAGAGTGGTTTCTGGGAGCAATGTAGCAGGACCTGGGTCCTAGGCACCTTCTCCTGTTACATAAGAAGATGTAGCAAATTTTTTAAAAAAGATTCTAACACCCTAGATGACATTTCATATCACTACTGTAACAGGGTATTTTTTTAAGAACCTCTTAATGCTCTTTGGTTTTCTTACAATAATCCCCTTTTTAAAAAATGTTGAATCTAACTCAACAGCTCTACAAGAAACTTGTGACTTGCTAACAAGATAAATAAAGGGTGCTTCATACTGAAAACCTCACTGAACAAAGTGCAGTTTGCAAATGTTTACCTTTTCAGCGAGCTTAGAAATATTTTCAAGTCAAAGAGCTTTGGGTAATAGTTTTGTAATGTGGGGGCAAATATAAAACTCAGTTCACTATAAATTTCTATTTTCTTTCTATTCGTTCATCCAAGTACCGAATTTCAATGGCCAGTTTGTGACCTTTCTGTGTAGAACAAGAAACAACTTCCCTGTTAAGAGCAGAACACTGCAGCTGAGGTCTAGATAGCCACCATTATAAAAGGCTGAACTACTTATTTTATGTGAATGATGTACTAAAATCCTCATACACATCAATTTTGGGGATAGGTCCACCTCAAAATGTTGGAAGAACATTTGAGCAGAACCTACTTATTAGAATCTCTTATTTTAGTTCTTTTTTTAATGTTACCTTGGGAAAAAAAAATGAAAGCCTCAAAGCATATACACATATGAGTCCTGGAAATAAATATTAAATGCAACCAAAAATGGGTCAGATTATCATTCTCACAATGCTCCGGCAGCATCTAATTATAAAGGATTTTTTTATGTTTTTTTTTTTCAGGCATATTGATATATTCTTGTCCAGGAAAAAGGAACTCATGAAATAAGTCTTTAATTCTAATGCACAACAGATGGAATGAATTTTGGGGTTATATACATGTTCTATACAGGGGGCTTCCCTGGTGGCTCAGAGGTTAAAGCGTCTGCCTGGAATGCAGAAGACCTAGGTTCGATCCCGGGGTCGGGAAGATCCCCTGGAGAAGGAAATGGCAACCCACCCCAGTACTCTTGCTTGGAGAATCCCATGGGGGAGGAGCCTGGTGGGCTACAGTCCATGAGGTCGCAAAGAGTCAGACACGACTGAGCGACTTCACTCACTCACTCATACATGTCTATAAAAGACAAAGTGACCTCCAAAGTTACCCTCTAGCTCTGTTTCAGTGAGTCTGTGAGTTTTGATTAATGAAAATGGGCAGGAGAGGGCCATGTAAGCAACCTCAGTGTCAGGGAACAATGTATTCTGCTCTCTGTATGCAAGGACATGATTGCAGGCCTTGCACCAAGCACACATCTCCATGATTCCAGGACTGTGAGGTGTTAATTACACCTATGAAAGAGTAAAAACAATGAAAAGAACTCAGACCTTTGTGATGTCAACACTGTCTAAACAAATTCCTTTTTAAATAATCATGAGCAGAAAACAATTCTTGGATGACAAAAACTGTTTGAAAAATAGAAAACTGAGCTTTGTGTTTTTATAATTTCTTTTCATGGCAGTGCCTAAATTAATGTACTATTCTACACTTGCTCACATGATCTCAGATAAATATATTTATCCACCTTTTCACCTGGGTCCTCCACTTTAGTCCCTTGGACTGCAAGGAGATCCAACCAGCCCATTCTGAAGGAGATTAGTCCTGGGATTTCTTTGGAGGCAATGATGCTGAAGCTGAAACTCCAGTACTTTGGCCACCTCATGTGAAGAGTTGACTCATTGGAAAAGACTCTGCTGCTGGGAGGAATTGAGGGCAGAAGGAAAGGGGATGACCAAGGATGAGATGGCTGGATGGCATCACCAACTCGATGGGCATGAGTCTGAGTAATCTCTGGAAGTTGGTGATGGACAGGGAGGCCTGGCGTGCTGCGATTCATGGGGTCACAGAGTCGGACACGACTGACCGACTGAACTGAACATCTAAGAGGTTTTGATAAACTTCTACAGACAAAAGCAAGTAGAACAGCAAAAAGTGCTCTTAACATTGTAAACGATGAAACTTCCTTTCATAGTGATATCAATAAAAACAAGACATTCTTATAATCTAATCATGCCAAGTCTAGACTGAAACTCCAAACAGGATAGCCAATGTGGAAATGTAAAGCTAAATGTTGGTTTCAAAGCACAGTAGAGATATTTAAGACATATTTTTAAAATAGATTTGCAGGGACTTCCCTAGTGGTCTAGTGGTTAAGACTCTATGCTCCCAATGCAGGAGGCACAGGTTCTATTCAGGGTCAGGAAACTAAGATCCAGCAAGCCATGTGGTGCAGCCAAAAAGAAAACAGATTTGTAAAAATGGGAGAGTAACTTGAAGAAGCAAATGCTCTATTGAAAACTTCATCTGTATACATGAAGAGAAAGAGAACAAAAAGCAGATGGAAAGACAAAGGCTGGAAACAGCAGGAAAAAACTTGATTGTTAAGATAATAGTAAGGTTTTGAACGAAGCAAGAAGGCAAAGACCCAAAGCTGTTACTACAGTCAAGATCCCTCTTCTCTAGGCTGTTGGTTTTATTCTTGGCTCCTCAGGCCATACCCATCTGATTAGTTATAAAGGCTACAATCTCTAAACCAAAATTTGTCTCAAAGTGCTCATCCAGTAACCCACTAGAAACTGTGAAGACCTCCAAGACCTAGAGATAGATATCAAAGCTTTAGAACTATATCATAAGAATTTTTTTTTCATTTTATCCATGTGAGAAAAGAAGTAATAATTATGTTTTTGCCTTTAGCATTGTTTTTAATTCTCAGAACTTTTTGCTAACATATGGAGTTTGTTTTATTATGAAAATTAACCATGTTTATTTTAATTGCCAGAGAATATAAAATTCAATGAATATTTTTTTCCCCATAGAATGTGGAAATTATGCTGTCTAACCATGTGAAATACGAACTATTCCTTTGGCTATTCATCTACTGGCTTGAGCATGACTTTTATTTTAAATGCTAACTTTCAGAATCCTCTCGGAGGGTGTTGTTACTTCATCCCATAGTCCTGTGAGATTTGCACGGTGCCCGTAAAATTCTGAAGTGTGTGTAGGTTTTTTAAGTATCACATATAATCAAGATTAAATATTCACATTATCATGAGCCTGTTCTTACAGATTTAAAGCAAAGAAAATCCCCAATGGACAATACTTCAGAAAATATTTGCATCCTTAACTTTTATAGCATTAAATCTGTCTCACTGAGTTAAACCTAAAATTGGTTTAGTGACCAACTATGAATACTAAAACATAAATAAATAAATAAAAAACATGACCTAAAGTTAACTAATTGAGCAAGAGATAAACAACATAAATGATAAGTTATTGATTTCATTTTCATATTTTAACTAGTTATTCTGCCAATTTTAAGTACTGTTTATGTATGTGTACACATACATATTGCCACTGTTTAAAAACGACATGGTTCAAAGATCTTTAAGGAAATTTAATACTTTATGGGCTTAAAATTATGAAATCTTTATCCCAGAAAAACTGGGAAACAAAAAAATCAGTACACTTTGTCTTTTCTAATGCTATATATAATTCTGTATTATTTGGCTAACTCTTTAGTCTTCATGTTGTCTCAAATTTTTAATTGCTGGTGTGTGTTACTCGCTCAGTTGTGTCCAACTCTTTGCAACCCCATGGACTGTAGCCTGCCAGGCTCCTCTGTCCATGATTCTCCAGGCAAGAATACTGGAGTGGATTGCCACTTCCTTCTCCAGGGGATCTTCCTGAACCAGGGATCGAATCTGGGTCTCCTGCATTGCAGGCAGATGCTTTACTGTCGAAGCTACTAGAGAAGCCCCTTAATTGCAGAAATAGCAATTAACATTGACTCAATCTGTAACTTACATAATCCTGGAAAAAATTGCTCAGAATAGCTAATCTATAACTTGGCAGTGGAAACACTTGAAGAAGATGCACTAATCTAACAAATTAAGATTTTAATCTATAGAGTATGTTCATTATACAGAGATCAATTCAACAAATACAGTCTGAACATCATCTCCAATAAAGCACAGTACTGAGTCCTTTTAAGATGCACAGCAAATGAAATCCTTGCCCTCAAGGAGCTTAGGTTATGTGTGTACATTAGAAGGGAGATTAAAGTTGTTTTGCCTCAGACAATTTTATATAGGAGCATTAAACCTCATAAATGTAATGCTTTTTCCCTTTAAGAACAGTAAAACTAAAGACATTTATATGGAAATACTGCAATTGTATTTAAAGACAATTGAAATTTACTTAAAAGTGAAGACACCATAAAATACTATTAACATGAAACTATATTATTAGAGTCCTCAAATCAAGAGATATGTCCACATTGTTAACTGCAATTCAGGAGGAAAATGACACCTTTCAGTTCAGTTCAGTCGCTCAGTAGTGTCTCTTTGTGACCCCATGAATCGCGGCACGCCAGGCCTCCCTGTCCATCACCAATGAAGCCAAATTTTTTCAGTTAAAAAATATTTGTAAAATAATTCTAAAGAATTACTTTTAAACAAAAAGTTAACAAAACATGTATCAATCTGAATGTTTTCTGAGGGTACTTAAATTTATTTTTTAATCTGGTGACTTAATATGAGAAATGCTATTAAATGCATCCCACCTTCATCATAGGGTTTCAAATGACTTAAAGGAAGAATGGTACTTTATTCAACTTCTTTTCATCAGTCCTTAACATGGAGACTTGTACATAGTAGGAAAGAAACAAAAGTTGCTCAATGTTAGAACTACTTCTAATATTATCTATTTGGTCACCTGCAGAAATATTTTCACATGCTCAGTGTCCCTTCCACTCTCTACCATCCCTAACAGCAATTCTCAGATGTTGCTCCACTATACAGAAGGATGAGGGAGGAGCAGGGTAAACTTGTGGGAGCACGAACAAAAAAGAAAATTGGTCAGGCTTTACAAATGATCAACAGAGTGATGGCAAGCCTCTGGCAGCTATTGTGATATCAGATGGGTGGAAAATATTCATCACCATTTCTAACTATTTTCTGGATGATGCTATTCATTGAACTCTCAAATTTAAATCATCACGTACCAGCTAAAGATATGAGCAACTCATCCAACAGGGCAGTACTAGCTATAATTAATATACAATATATTTTTAATAAATATTTTAATGAATAATTAAGTGAATAAAGGAGAAGAGAGATACAAAATGAAATGAAATGAGGCATAAAATTAGTATAGAGTGGCACAGAAAAAGAAGTCAGGTGGTAGAGGGCCAGAGGTAAGACACAGAAGGTGAAGGTGAAGTCGCTCAGTCGTGTCCGACTCTTTGCGACCCCGGGGACTGTAACCTACAAGGTTCTCCGTCCATGGGATTCTCCAGGCAAGAATACTGGAGTGGATTGCCATTTCCTTCTCCAGAGGATCTTCCCGACTCAGGGATCGAACCCAGGTCTCCCGCATTGGAGGCAGACGCTTTAACCTCTGAGCCACCAGGGAAGCCTTAGAGGTAAGACACAGGGCCATCAAAAATCACATATGGATACCAGTGGATTTCAGCCACACTGCTGGCTAGCTGACTTGGTAGACAGCACTGCCTATAAAAATGCAGAAAGTAGCTCGGTGCCTTTACACATCCGCCACCTTTCTTCTAGAAAGGACCAAACACTCGTTACTTACTAATCTTAGATCTTTATCTCAAGCATTTTCTTCTAGAAATTTCCTGTAATGACCTGACTCCTTCTCTTGTTTTAGCACTTATATGTTCTACCAGTCATTAGAAATTCTTAATCTCTTTGTAGCCTTATTTTTTTAGCGCTCTATTTATTGGGTATCTTCTATATCATACGCACTAGGCACTGGGTATAGAAAAGTGAACAAAAAACTTACTATCCAGCCAGCAATACACTATAATGAAAGCCTTTGTTTCCTATGTTATTTTCTTTGTTTCACAAGAATAGTCTTAGCAATTAAATGTGTTTTACAAGTATTGTTGCCTTAGTAACTATTTAAATGATAGGTATGTGATAGAGGTTAGAATTATTTAGCAATTTCCTAAAAAGTACATGGAACATTAGGGAGAAATTTTGTTTCTAATGAGGGGGATACAAATGGACTAGTTTTCTCCATTATATATTAAATGTGAGGGATCTTCATGCAGATATTAGATTGCAATTCCTCTCTACATCTCCTAAGATCTCAATTCACTTCCTGAAACAATTGACTAATTGTAAATGAAATTGATACTCTAGATAAATTCCATGTAATAGCTACAATATCCTTATACAACTACCTTATAAAATCCAAAGGCTATTTTTAGTGCATTAATGAAATTTTTCTTTCTGAGAAAATTAAGAAATAGGATTTTTAAATTAAAAAATAATAAACACATTCCTTTTTCTCAAGAAATATACCTGGTTTAGTGTTTTGCCTCTACAGTATGAAAAGACAACTTTTTATACTTAAGATAGCTGGGAAAATATTTTAAGATTCCCAATGAGAGGTTAATAGCAAAAACACACCTACCCTCAAATTAAGCAATACATAATAATGGTTAATTAAAAGAGCTTCAGAATCTAGCAGCCTGAGTCTGAACTTTATGTCATTACTCACCACCTGGGAAACTTGGACACTTCCCTTGACTTTACTAAGCCTTGGCTTTCCTGTCTGTTGTCTGTGGTGAAAGTTCAATGGTGAATTAAGCATTTTTCTCAGTCTCTAACACAGAGTAAGGGCTTAATAAATGTTACACATTATTATTACGTGTTTGTTCAACTGACAATATTCCCACTGAGTGGTGCCAACTTTGAAAAAAAATATTATAGGGTAGTTCACTATATGACTCTTAAAATCTCCCCACTGATTAATATTAAAATTTTATTTTCGATCAATAATTTCAGCTTCAAAATATAAGTTTTACTGTTTCTCACATAAAGAAATAGTCAAGCTTAACATAAGAAATGCTTTGAGGATGCATTATACCCATGTCTGGAAAAATAATCTTTTAATTAAGGTTATTACTGCATACTTTTTTGTCTGATTTCAATTATAATTAATAGTGTTAAATAATTCAAGAAAATTAACTATGAAAAGAGTAGTGAAATTATAAGCAATGGGGTAGGTGAGCAAGAATAGGCTTGGAATGCATCAAAATACATAAACTAACTTCTCAACCCAGGTGAATGCCTTGTGTACTCTGCAGCGAGGCCTGACGCCCACCATCACAGAAATAAACCAACTAGAACCAGTTCTCATTTGCCTTTATCTCTCTGCTCCGTGACCCTCTCTGACTTCTTTAAACATCCTTTGAGCATAACCTGATTCTCACTCAATTCATTCTCTTTTCTTCAGCCTCCCTGTATTCTCTGAATCTTTTTTAGATTCTGTTTTATTTCCACCTTTTGCAGATCTATTTTCAGCCTCTTTTGTTCCTCTACATTTTTTCAATTATAGATACTAACTTTACATTCATAACTTCCATTTATTTCAGAAAGACTTCAGCCACCTCACCACTTCTGTCTGTTTCTGTTTAGATATTTGATGACACCCAGAGACAAGGAATCGGAGAAGGCAATGGCACCCTACTCCAGTGTTCTTGCCTGGAAAATCCCATGGGCGGAGGAGCCTGGTGGGCTGCAGTCCATGGGGTCGCAAAGAGTCAGATACGAATGAGTGACTTCACTCTCACTCTTCACTTTCATGCATTGGAGAAGGAAATGGCAACCCACTCCAGTGTTCTTGCCTGGAGAATCCCAGGGACAGGGGAGCCTGGTGGGCTGCCATCTATGGGGTCGCACAGAGTTGGACACGACTGAAATGACCTAGCAGCAGCAGCAGAGTCAAGGAATGCTGGGAAATACCTCAAGCTAAAAGGTCAAGAGCCCAAGACAGACTCGGGAGAATTTTTTTTTTTTTCCAGGACGAGCCAATGCAATGACTAGTTTTATTGGGAAGAAGGAACTTCACACCACATTTTGAGAGAGTTAATGCAGGGGTTCAGCAGGCCAACTGGGAGGCACCAGCTTGTGGTTCCATATTTAGGGCATCTTTGAGTCTTGACACTGTGCAGCTAGAACCAGATAGCACTGTTTTCTTCACAGGTGCACGTCACTATTCATTCGTTGGTGATGAAGGAGACTAAATGAGGATCTGCTTTGGTACCCAAAGCTGCCTCTGGGGTGAGCACATTGAGTGGGTTTCATCCCTTCTGTGACCTTCCTCTCCAGACCAGTTGTCTGCACACCATTAGCAGGAACGCCACCTCCGTAGGCCTTCAAGTGCATCACAATAAGTCCACCTGGCCCATAGGGCCTCAGGGCCGTCTCCAGCCGGTGCTCCAGCTCTGCAAACTAACCCTGACTGGCTTTCTTTCTAAGGAAAAGAGTGACTGAAATCTGCTGACCTCTAACCCTCACCGTGGTTCTCAGTTTCCCTTCCGCTGAGGCTGAAGCCCTACTCGCCCTCCCCTTTTCTTCCAGAATAAATTACTACACAGAAGCCTTGACTGGGTTCCTGCTACCTGTTTTTGGCCTCTTTTCTTACTTATCATTTAAAGTATCTTCAGGAGGACTGTACCATAATTTGTCACCAAAAAGTGACAAACAAAAAGTTATTATGTTCACAGGAAAATAACGGAATAAAGCAATGGGGATAAACTTGATATGAGTAAGGAAAAAAAATTAAACATTGGAAGAACAACTAGAATTCCATATTTTCTTGCAAGTCAACAACAAAGAGCTTTACAGAAGATATCCACAGGTTAGTAAAGATGTGTTATATTTCAGTATTGATGTATAAGCAAAACTAATAACTATAACAGGCAAAAAAATGCAATTGAGAGAAGACATTACTAAACCTCAGAGGTGATAATAGGAAAGAGGAAGAATTAGAAGTTACAGATGCAAGACAAATTACTACTGGAAATGACAGAAGGGTCATTGCTACAGATCTCATGGTCATGAAAAGATAATACAAGAATATTATGAACAGCTCTATAAGCACAAACTTAATAATTTAGGTGAAATGGGACAATTCTTTGAAAGTAACAATGTACCAAAACTCACACAAGGAGATTAATAGGCCTCCATCAAATAACTAAACTCAATCAACAATGAGTAACCTTCCAACACAGAAAGCATCCAGCCCAGGAGATCTCAATGGTTAATTCTACCAAACATTTAAAGAAGAAATGATCCAGTTCTCCACAATTTGCTCCAAAAAACAGAAGCAGAAGGGACCCCTCCTAACTTATTCAATATGAGGTCAGTATTATCCTAATACCAGAGAGACATTACAAGAAAGAAAAACTAAGAAAAATATTCCTCATGAATATACATGCAAAATTCTCAATTAAATATTAGAAATGGAGTACAAAAATGTATAATAATAATTCTACACAACGATCATACCTGGAATCTACTCCAGGTATGCAAGGTTGGTTTGATACTAGAGAATCAATTAGTGTAATCCGTTACATCAACAGCATAAAGAAATTATAGATGCAGAAAACAACATGATCTGGGGGGAGGGAATTTGTGGATTATCTCAAAAGAATACACCCCTAGAGAACTCCACAGACCACTAAGTTTGGCCAGCTCATGGGAAAGAAGAAAAACACCCATTGATTCAACAGACTTAGAGGTAAATTTGAGAGTCCAGACTTCATTCTTAATGTCACCATGTAATATTTTACAAAACCTTAATCTTACTTTGTAATAGTAAATAGATAAATATAATAGTCATATGCACTCCACAGAATTTGTATAAGCAAATGACTGTACTTATGAAATCATTTTGAAAATCAAAACGTAAGCCAAAGTTTTAACATAAAATATTCAGATTTTGGTTTCAGGAGGTACAACTTTAGCAATTATGAGTTTTATATTAAAAATGTGACCAAATAATCTGTAAAGAAAGCTAAGTATAGGGTATATGAGGCAGGGCTAAATTTACAAAGCTAACATTTGTAACATGAAATAAAATTTGAGTTCACTGGGCTGAAATATATTCAACATCATATGACTAGAGGGGAAGAGAATAAAAAGGATATGTTAAATGTTAAAAATATTCCTCGCATTTTAAGAATGATTCCAGTAAAAAGAATGAATTATAATATTCTAAATGTAAATTCAAGTCCCTTAAATATCAAACCTGAACTAAAATGAAATCTCCATTTTTATCAGTGGGTAGACAGAGTTTCTGCTTTAAGGTTCATTTTTTTTAATCTTGTGCAAAAGCAAAATATTTATACACTACTATACATTTTCCATAGCCTTCTACTTTTCTGTATTTATCTCCTTTTTTTGAGCACATAATGTATTTCCATCTACTGAAAAAAAAAAACTGTCTCAAATATTACCACTGATTGAACTAAATTTGGCTTTTATAACAAAGCCACATGGGAAAAGAATATTAATAGTCATTGATGGTGGTGAAACTACAACCATTTGTCATTTGCCAAGTTACGTTTACACTCTGGCAGAGAGGACTATAAGGTAACTTTTTCCTAAAACTGCTTATCATTACCAGCACAAGGAACTTTCTCCAAATCCGTAATAAGTTATATACAAGCTGAAATGATGTCCTTTTACAAACCTTAACCCTGCTCCATATCATTATTAATTCAAGCACTGGCTTCATTCAGAGTTAGAATGAAGAAGGCAAGGCAGCAAATGACATCATTTCAGCTTTCTTCAATAAATTATACACCTGTCAAATCTCCACATTCTATAAAACCACATCACTTTGGAAGAACATTAGAGTTTTCAATTTTTTCCAGTATACCTCCATTTAACTTATAAAATATAGATGAAAAATAGTGTTTTTTTTTTGCATTCAGTGAAGCCTGTTATGATTTTTTGGTCAAAAATACAAAATTGAGAAACTCTTAATGAATTAAGGGAAAAGTACATGCTCACTAATATTACAGTAATAATGTAGTTTTTTTTTTCAATGCAGTAACTCTTACAGTGAAACAACCACATCCCAAAATATTCATCATTGATCCAAGAGCATTAGAAATGTAGTATAGTCAGTCAGTTCAGCCGCTCAGTCTTATCTGACTCTTTGCGACCCCATGAATCGAAGCACGCCAGGCCTCCTTT
>SJXQ01008790.1:0-55678 GCA_006408695.1 Aepyceros melampus
AAGGAGCAAGTGTCTTTTAATTTCATGGCTGCAGTCACCATCTGCAGTGATTTTGGAGCCCAGAAAAATAAAGGCTGACACTGTTTCCACTGTTTCCCCATCTATTTCCCATGAAGTGATGGGACCAGATGCCATGATCTTCATTTTCTGAATGTTGAGCTTTAAGCCAACTTTTTCACTCTCCTCTTTCACTTTCACCAAGAGGCTTTTTAGTTCCTCTTGACATTCTGCCATAAGGGTGGTGTCATCTGCATATCTGAGGTTATTGATATTTCTCCCAGCAATCTTGATTCCAGCTTGTGCTTCTTCCAGGCCAGCATTTCTCATGATGCACTCTACATAGAAGTTAAATAAGTAGGGTGACGATATACAGCCTTGACGTACTCCTTTCCCAATTTGGAACCAGTCTGTTGTTCCATGTCCAGTCCTAACTGTTGCTTCCTGACCTGCATACAGACTTCTCAAGAGGCAGGTCAGATGGTCTGGTATTCCCATCTCTTTAAGAATGGCATCATTAATGATGTTAACCTTTAAGTCAAGTTTCTTTTCAAAAGCCTGTTTGACACTGATTGGGATTGCAATGATTCCACATGTCAATATGGGGAAAACTGCGAACTTAATAACATGGAGTTTTTCAACCCATAAACATTGTTTATCTTTTTACTAATTTAGGTCTTCTTTAATTTCTCTCACCTCCTCTAAGCATGTATTTCAGTTCACTGCCCTGTACCTTCAAGAAGTTACATTATTATTGTTGTTATTATTATTCATATGTTCCCGAGTATACAGTTGTTATCTGGGTAAGGTCACTTCAGTAAGATCTAACTCAGCCATTAATGAAAACAGAACCTAACACTGCCTCAATACTTTTAAAGGTGGACAGGGAACTGTAGACAGACAAATTTATATTATTATCCTTAAAATACCCTTAAAATAGAATTATAACTACTATCTGTGCTGAGCCAACCTGTAATCTTAAAATTCATCAACAATGAATACACAGTTTGAATAGAAACAGACTTTTTTTGTGAGCCAGTGAGTTTGACTACATGAAATTGATGACTTTATATACGGTTAAAATTTCAAATCCTAAAAGATCAAACATATGAGAATTATATTCAAATCTTAACAAAATTGTTCATTGTTGTCCACATTGTGGTAAAATGGGCACAACTCTGTACAGTAATAGATTTTAAATGGGAATACATTCTGTTAACACTTTTGGAACACAAATACACAAGAACATTAAAATTATTATCTTGACCTATTAATTCCACTTTAGATACTCTATCCAATGAAAACAATGCTAAATAGAGTCAGAGGGAAAAATTACCCTTTAATCAAATATTTTTACTACGGCATTTTTTATAATGTAATGAAAATACTACTTAAATGCCCAATAGGAAAAGAAATAATTCTATTCACACAACCATTTAAAAAGGATGTTTATGCAATTATTCTACAACAAAGGTGGCAAAAACACACAATAGAGAAAAGATGTGGTACATAAACAAACAATGGATATTAGTCACAAAAAAGAATGAAATTTTGCCATTTGTCTCAGTGTGGATGGACCTAGAGAATACTATGCTTAATGAAATAAGTCAGACAGAGAAAGACAGATAGTATATAATATCACTTACATGTAGAATCTAAATTATAATGGATGTATATGCAGAACGAAACCATAGTAACAGGTATGGAGAACAAATAAGTAGCTACCATAGAGAGAGAAAGGGGCTGGTGCAAATTCCGTTGCGCTCCATTCAGTTGCTCAGTCGTGTCCGACTCTTTGCGACCTCATGAATCGCAGCACACCAGGCCTCCCTGTCCATCACCAACTCCTGGAGTTCACTCAGACTCACATCCATTGAGTCCGTGATGCCATCCAGCCATCTCATCCTCTGTCGTCCCCTTCTCCTCCTGCCCCCAATCCCTCCCAGCATCAGGGTCTTTTCCAGTGAGTCAACTCTTCGCATAAGGTGGCCAAAGTATTGGAGCTTCAGTTTTAGCATCATTCCTTCTAAAGAAGTCCCAGGGTTGATCTCCTTCAGAATGGACTGGTTGGATCTCCTTGCAGTCCAAGGGACTCTCAAGAGTCTTCTCCAACACCACACTTCAAAAGCATCAATTCTTCGGCACTCAGCCTTCTTCACAGTCCAACTCTCACATCCATACATGACCACAGGAAAAACCATAGCCTTGACTAGACGGACCTTAGTTGGCAAAGTAATGTCTCTGCTTTGGAATATACTATCTAGGTTGGTCATAACTTTTCTTCCAAGGAGTAAGCGTCTTTTAATTTCATGGCTGCAGTCACCATCTGCAGTGATTTTGGAGCCCCAAAAAATAAAGTCTGACACTGTTTCTACTGTTTCCCCATCTATTTCCCATGAAGTGACGGGACCAGATGCCATGATCTTCGTTTTCTGAATGTTGAGCTTTAAGCCAACTTTTTCACTCTCCTCTTTCACTTTCAACAAGAGGCTTCTTAGCTCCTCTTCACTTTCTGCCATAAGAGTGGTGTCATCTGCATATCTGAGTTATTGATATTTCTCCTGGCAATCTTGATTCCAGCTTGTGTTTCTTCCATCCCAGCGTTTCTCATGATATACTCTGCATATAAGTTAAATAAGCAGGGTGACAATATACAGCCTTGACTATAAAAATTAATACATATAAAATAGATTTTAAAACAGGATATATTATGTAGCACAGGGAATTATAACCATTATCTTGTAATAACGTTTAATGGAGTATAATCTGTAAAAAATACTGAATCACTATGCTGTACACATGATATTAATACAATATTGTAAATCAACTATCAAGTTTCCCTGGTGGTTCAGTGGTAAAGAATCCACCTGCAATGCAGAAGACATGGGTGCGATTTCTGGGTCCAGAAAACCCCCTAGAGAAGGAAATGGTAACCCATTCCAGTATCCTTGCCTGGGAAATCCCATGGACAGAGGACTCTGGCAGGCTATAGTCCATGGGGTCACAGAACAGTAGGACTTAGCAACTAAACAACAAAAATAAATCAACTATATTTCAAAAATAAATATATTAAATAAATGAAAATGATTTTTATGAAAAGCTTTTAGTATTATAATATTGCTGTTGGTGGTGGGGTAGTCTCTAAGTCATGTCCGACCTTCTCAACCCCATGGACTGTAGTCTGCCAAGTTTTTCTGTCCATGGAGTTTTCCAGGCATGAATACTAACTAGAGTGGGTTGCCATTTTCTTATCCAAGGAATCCTCCCCACCCACAAATAGAAGCCGATGTCTCCTGTGTCTCCTGCATTGGCAGGCGGATTCTTTACCAGTGAGCCACCTGGGAGGCCCTATTATAATACTAAGTATTTGTATATGCTGTATGAGTTCCACTTTATTTTTTAAGTACAGAAGATTAGAAGTTAATATGCCATAATCTTATTGGTGGCTAGTGAGACAAGTTGTTTACTTCTTCATTTTCCTACTTGTTATTTTTTAATAGTGAGGCAAGAAAACAATAAAAAAATTTCAATTTTATAAAAATTTACCTTATTATTAAATTTCTGAGCTGAAAAAACTTTAGAAAACTAGCTGACCCCCTGTACTTCATTGATAAGAAAATTTCCTTATCAGTAGACATCACAGAGAGTTAAAATATTTGTCTAAGTACACAAAGTATGTTGTTAGTACTCTATTGTATAGTCAGATTGTATTCTGACTCGTTGGATATGATACTACATACGGATCATTTTTGTTGTGTCCCAGACTCCATTTCTATGGTTAAGGGGATGGCATAGTTCACATGAACAATATTTACTTAAAACAGTTTAAAATTTATTATATAAAACACCTCAAGCAAGGTTAATTTTAATATAGATGCCCTAGGATCTTGGGAAATGGAAGAAATTTTAGTGTTGTTTTTTTCAATGATTATATCAAATGCTGAGTAAAAGTGGAGTTTTACCCTAGAAAGCTTTTTAGTTTTGAGATTTAAGATACGTGATTTAAGATTAAAGAGCGTGCACTACATTTTATTTATTAAAAGCTCATTATTCCCTTGTTCAAGTTACTCCTGTTTGTTTGTAGTTGCTCAAACAGAAACGACAGGGTACAATGTGATTTTATAAATGAGGACTTTCTGTTATGAACTGGTTCACTTTTACTGTTAAACTCTCATGAACTAAATGATATAAGGCCAAAATTACTGATAATTATCTATTAGTCATATATTGGACATAACAACCTTTAACTTGGTTTCAAATACCCCAGATAATTTTTCCTAAAGTCTTTCTCAATATAAAAAACATTTTTAGTTTAACATTTCATACCATTGGAAGATAATCCAAAGGGAATGTATAAGGTTAGTAAAGTGTTTATCTTATCAAAAGTCTGGTCTCTTTGGGTTACTGTTTGGATTCTAGCTAATCAGGCTTAGGTTAAGAACTTTAAGCAATTAACAGTATTCAAACAGCACCAATCTGCAATATTATTTCAGCTGGGAGAGCAGCTATATGAACCAATACAGCTTCCTTACTAAAAATAAACGATAACACTTTCCACTCTCTGGGGAGTTAGTTTTTAAAGTATGTCACCTGCATAACAAAACCAAAGAGTGTGAAATATCTAAGTAATAAAAAACCCAAAGACATGCTATGTTTTCAGATTTAAAAAAATAATAAACTAACTTTGCCAACAAAAACATCATTGCAGGAAGACAAAACAAATACAAAGTGAATTTAAGGGGCAGATTGTTGTCCCTTTTCCTTCAAGAACCACTACTTCCCTTGTTTGTAAATCTGCTTGGTTTTATTAGCAATTTTTAACACACAGTAGCTCAAATCAACAACTCATTTGCTCTTCAGACTTTGACACTTCCCAAGCTGCTAGGCCTGTCCTTAACCAAACAAGTACAGTAGAACAAGTAGAACATTTATGTAACACAGAAACTATAAATGTTCTTTGAGAAACAAAGAGGCCTACTCATTCTAGAAGATAAGACTTCGGGCTGAGAGCATTACCTTTTAAAACTCCTGTTGAGGAAGATACATCTTAAACTTGTTGAAGTTAAAAGCATCACATCATTTGTTTACTGACAATAAAATATCCTTCTTTTCTCTAAATAATTTTTTTAATTCACTTAGCATCTATCCAGCATTAGACATTGTACTAAGAATTTTACACGTATTCTTTCCTTTAATCCTTGAAATAATCCTATGAAGGATTGAATTTATATTCATTTTGTAAATGGAGAAACTGAGCCTTGAGGTCATTCAACGATTAAATACTGGAGCATGGTTCGGACTCATGAGGTCTGCCTTCAGAGTCTGTGGCTCTTAGCCATGGTGGGCAAATAAAAATGACACCAAAGAATTTCTAGAATAGAAGAGATAACAAAAATACCTGAAATAAACATTGTTCTTGTTATTTAGTTGCTAAGTCAGACTCTTGCAGCACCATGGACTGTCGCCCTCCCGGCTTCTTCTGTCTATGGGATTTTCCAGGCAACAGTACTGGAGTGGGTTGCCATATCCTTCTCCAGGGGATCTTCCCTACCCAGGGATCCAACCTGTGTCTCCCGAATTGGCAGGCAGATTCTTCACCACTGAGCCACGAGGAAGCCTAAAATAAACATGACTGATAATAAAATCATAAAACACATCCCATCTATGGCCTTTCTTTTCCCACTGACACATATTTAGTGACGTTTCTTACCAGTGCTAACTCTTCCCCCTTGGCCCCTTTCTCTTCCATAACACACATGTATGCATCCACAGACACGCACACACACACACACACACACACAGCTTCACTAACAGTATCCGTGGTACTTAAAAATAGGTTGGGGGGAAAGTAATATTCTAATTCAAAAAAATGGACTAAACGTTAAGTGTGGCCTCAGAGCCTTTGGGGTAGGGAGGGCAAGAGAGATTCTTATTTGACACTTGATTAGATCTTCTCCCACTTGTTTGTTTCCTTCTAGGTAAACTCATTCACAGGTATATAGGAATAAGAGAAAAAGTCTCCACAGAAGAGCTGGTTCATGGATTGCCCTCACATCTCTGCTCAAGCCAAAAGGCCTGCTGCTTACCCAAGAGAAACAAATGTAGTGGGCTTTCCAGACCAGAATTAAAACTGAATTCTCTCAAGTAAACTTACCTCTTAGTGAAACAGACCCTGTAGGCTATCATTTTCCAGTCTAAGGGACTTTCAGGGATGAAGGATGGGATGCTAAACATCCTAGTCTGATACAGCAACCACTAGCCACAGGTGTCTGCTGAGCACTTGAAAGGTGGCTAGTGTGACTTGGGAACAAACTTTCTAACTTTCTCATTTTAAACCATCACATACAGCTAATGATTATCATTTGGACAGAATAGCTCTAGCCTCATCTCAGTAACTACCATTCACTGAGTATCCACTATGTGCTTCAAAACTACATTTGAGGAAGGTCCAATTTTGTCCCCATTTTTCAGAAAGGAAATTGAAGCTAAGAGAGAAAAAATGACTTGCTCATGGCTTTACAACTAGTAAGTGGTAAATTCTGGATTTTATATCCATGTCTGTGCCTCTCAATGCCTGATGCTTTCACTACCAATGGTTCCCAACACTGGTTAGCTATCAGCTGGTGTGCTTTTCGAAATACTCACCCCCAAGTTCCATGACAGCACCCTTATGGGAGAAAGTGAAGAGGAAATGAGGAGCCTCTTGATGAAAGTGAAAGAGGATGGTGAAAAACCTGGCTTAAAACTCAATATTCAAAAAAAACTAGGATTATGGCATCCGGTTCCATCACTTCATGACAAACAGATGGGGAAACAATAGAAACAGTGAGAGACTTTCTTTTCTTAGGCTGCAAAATCACTGTAGGTGGTGACTGCAGCCATGAAATTAAAAGACACTTGCTCCTTGAAAGAAAAGCTATGACCAACCTAGACAGCATATTAAAAAGCAGAGACGTTACTTTGTCAACAAAAGTCCGTGTAGTCAAAGTTTTTCCGGTAGTCACGTATGGATGTGAGAGTTGGACCATAAAGAAAGCTGAGCACTAAAGAATTGATGCTTTTGAATTGTGGTGTTGTAGGAGACTCTTGAGAGTCCCTTGGACTGCAAGGAGATCAAACCAGTCAATCCTAAAGGAAATCAGTCCTGAATATTCATTGAAAGGACAGATGCTGAAGTTGAAGCTCCAATACTTTGGCCACCTTATCGAAGAGCGGACCCATTGGAAAAGACCCTGATGCTGGGAAAGATTGAAGGCAGGAGGAGAAGGGGATGACAGAAGATGAGATGGTTGGATGGCATTACCAACTTGATGGACATGAGTCTGAGCAGGCTTCGGGATTTGGTAATGGACAGGGAAGCCTGGCGTGCTGCAGTCCATGGGGTTGCAAAGAGTTGGACATGACTAAGCAACTGAACTGACTGAACTGAAGTTCCATAACCCAGTAGTTGTTATTTAGAGGCAGGGTTCAGGCATGTGCATACCTCTGAAATTTCTACTATGCAACACCACCATTGTGACCAAGGCCTCCTAGTAGGAGACAACCATTTCCAAAAAGAAGCTGTGATGAAATTCTACATCTATCTCTTCTCTTAAACATGGTCAACAGTTTAATGCTAAAAAGAGTCCCATTCCTTCCTTTTGCAGGTCAAAGTAATGACTAAGAGCAGTTGCTCTGAGCTAGGGTGAAGGTCACATAGCTGGTATTTTGACGGAGCTGAGACAAGGACCCAAGTATAAGTTTATATGTAAATGCTGCTGTTTTTTGGTTCCCTGGGGACAACAAATAAGCAAAGGACAGGAAAGCTCAACTAAGGGATGTAAAATCCTAAGCAGCAACTGAGAAGCCCAAGGCAGCAAAGGCTAGGAGTCTGTGACATTTGACTATTTCTAGCGGTGGGAATCAGAGAAGGCAATGGCATCCCACTCCAGTACTCTTGCCTGGAAAATCCCATGGACAGAGGAGCCTGGTAGGCTGCAGTCCATGGAGTTGCTAAGAGTTGGACATGATTGAGCGACTTCACTTTCACTTTTTACTTGCATGCATTGGAGAAGGAAATGGCAACCCACTCCAGTGTTCTTGCCTGGGGAATCCCAGGGACGGGAGAGCCTGGTGGGCTGCCGTCTATGGGGTTGCACTGAGTCGGACACGACTGAAGCGACTTAGCAGCAGCAGCAGCAGCAGCGGTGGTGGGAATATATGGTTCTTCCAGATTTGTCAGCATCACCTTCTCTTATCCCCTCTTTCCACTGCTCCAAAGTCCTCAGGAGTGATCCAAGGTTTCTATGCAGTATTTTTCACTCTCTCAGATACTTTTTTTTGTTGTTGTATTGAGAGAAGATTGACAAAGAACGTTACAACATGATTCACTATTTGCATATATTACAAAATGACCACCAAACATAATAATAGCTACAAAAATTTTTTCCTGGGCATGTGATGAATTCTCAACGTTATACTTGGTTCAGTTCAGTTCAGTCGCGCAGTCGTGTCCGACTCTTTGCGACCCCATGAATCGCAGTATGCCAGGCCTCCCTGTCCATTACCAACACCAGGAGTTCACTCAGTCTCATGTCCATTGAGTCCATGATGCCATCCAGCCATCTCATCCTCGGTTGTCCCTTTCTCCTCCTGCCCCCAATCCCTCCCAGCATCAGGGTCTTTTCCAATGAGTCAACCTTCGCATAAGGTGGCCAAAGTACTGGAGCTTCAGTTTTAGCATCATTCCTTCCAAAGAAATCCCAGGGTTGATCTCCCTCAACAGACATAATTTTACCTTTGGCCCATAGTATGTGCTTAAAATTATGACTATGAAATGAATGAAGCAGGTTTTGCAATTCAAGAGACAGATTACTCAGCTTCTGGATGGGTTCAGATATCCGAATATGTGTTTGGTAAATAACTTTTTAAAAAAGGAAAGTAAAAAGTCCCTTCGGAACCTTTACATATTACTCACAAAAGTAGGTGGAGAAGATGATGTCAGTCTCCAGGGCAGGGTTACAGGCATATCTCCTCTTACTGTACTATGCAGATAACTGTATTTTATAGAAATCAGAGGTTTGTGGTAACTCTGTGTCATACAAATCTGTTGGCAAATATTTTCCCAACAGCATGTGCTCACCCCAGGTCTCTGTCACATTTTGGTAATTCTCACAATATTTCAAACCTTTTCACTATTATTGCAATTGTTTTGGTGACCTGTGATCAGTGATCTTTGATGTTACTACTGTAATTGTTTGGGGACATCATAAACCATGCCTATTCAAAAAGGCAAGCGTAACTGATAATGCTGTGTGTGTCCTGACTTCTCCACTGATGCAAAGTTCCCCACTCTCTCTCCCTGTCCTCAAGCCTCTCAACTTCCTGAAACACAACAATATTGAAATAAGGCCGATTAATAACCATACAATGGGCTCTAAGTGTTCAAAGGAAAGGAAGAGATGAATATTTCTCACTTTAAATCAAAAGCTAGACATGATTAAGCTCAGTGAGGAAGGCATGTTGAAAGCTGTGATAGGCTGAAAGTTAGGCCTCTTGCATAAGACAGTCAGCCAAGTTGTAAATGAAAAGGAAAAGTTCTGCCAAGTTGTAAATAAAAAGGAAAAGTTCTTGAAGGAAATTAAAAATGCTACTCCAATGAACATCAAGTGATAAGAGAGCAAAACAGACTTATTGCTGATATGGAGACAGCTTTAGTGGTTGGACAGAAGATCAAACCAGACACAGGATTCCCTTAAGTCAAACTCTAATCCACAGCAAAGCCCCAACTCTTTTCAATTCTGTGAAGGCTGTCAGAGGTGAGGAAGCTGTTGAAGAAAAGTTTCAAGCTAGCAGAGGTTGGTTCATGAGGTTTAAAAGAAGAGAAGCCATCTCCATGACATCAAAGTGAAAGGTGAAACAGCAAGTGCTAATGCAGATGGTGACTGCAGCCATGAAATTGAAAGACACTTACTCCTTGGAAGAAAAGTTATGACCAACCTAGATAGCATATTCAAAAGCAGAGACATTATTTTGCTGACTAAGGTCCGTCTAGTCAAGGCTATGGTTTTTCCAGTAGTCATGTATGGATGTGAGAATTGGACTGTGAAGAAGGCTGAGCGCCAAAGAATTGATGCTTTTGAACTGTGGTGTTGGAGAAGACTCTTGAGAGTCCCTTGGACTGCAAGGAGATCCAACCAGTCCATTCTGAAGGAGATCGGCCCTGGGATTTCTTTGGAAGGAATGATGCTAAAACTGAAGCTCCAGTACTTTGGGCACCTTATGCGAAGAGTTGACTCATTGGAAAAGACTCTGATGCTGGGAGGGATTGGGGGCAGGAGGAGAAGGGGACAACCAAGGATGAAATGGCTGGATGGCATCACTGACTCGATGGACGTGAGCCTGAGTGAACTCCGGGAGTTGGTGATGGACAGGGAGGCCTGGCGTGCTGCGATTCAAGGGGTCGCAAAGAGTCGGACACGACTGAGTGACTGAACTGAATTGAACTGAACGCAGACGCTGAAGCAAATTATCGAGAAAGATTAGTTAAAAACATTAGTGGATTCACCATTCTAGATGCCATTAAGAACATTTGTAACTCATAGGTTAAGTCAAAATATCAACTTATCAGGAGCTTGGAAGAAGTTGATTCCAACCTCCATAAATGATTTTGAGGGGTTCAAGACCTCAGTGTAGAAAGTAACTGTAGAGGTGGTGAAAATAGTAAGAAACTAAGATTACAATGGAGACTGAATATATATTGTTGCAATCCCAGGGAAAAAAACTTGAACAAATGAGGAGCTGCTTTTTCTGGATGAGCAAGGAAAGTGGTTACTTTCTTTCTTCTTTTTGTCCTTTGGCCACACTGTGCAGCCAGTGGAACGGTTCCCCCACCAGGAATCCAATGAAGCTTCTGTAGTTAAAAGTGCTAAATCCTAACCACTAGGCCACCAGGGAACTTCCCCAAGAAAGTGGCTTCTTGAGAGGAATTCTACTCTCATAGAGGTAGATTCTGTGGTAGAAGTAAGTCCTGGTAGAAGAAGTTGTCGAGAAAACTGTTGAAAGGACAGCAAAGAATTTAGAATATTACCTAAACTTAGTTCATAAATAAACAGGCATGGTTTGATAGGATTAACTCCAATTTTACTTTTTCAAAGGGTAAAATGGGTAAAAATCTATCAAATAGCATTGCATGCTATAGAGAACTCATTCATGAAAGGAAGAGTCAATTGATGGGGCAGACTTCATCACTGTCTTATTTTAAGACTGGCATCATATTCCCAGATGGCTCAGTGGTAAAAGAATCTGCCTGCCAATGAAGGAGACGCAGGAGACCTGAGTTTGATCCCTGAGTTGGGAAGATCCCCTAGAGAAGGAAATGGCAGGCCACTCGAGTATTCTTGCCTGGAGAATCCCATGGACAGAGGAGCCTGGCGGGCTACAGTCCACGGGTCACAAAGAGTTGGGACATGATTGCGTGAGTGAACAACAATCAATGTCAAGGCCAGACCCTCCACCAGCAAAAAGATTACACCTTGCTGAAGGCTCAGATGATAGCTAGTGTGTATATATATATATATATATATATATATATTTTAGTGATATGGAATTTTAAATTCAAGTATCTATCTTGCTCTTTTTTTTAGATATAATGTTATTGTATACTTAACCTACAATATAGTGTAAACATAGTGTTTATATGCTCTGGAAAACCAAAATATTCATGTGACTCCATCTATTGCATTGTGGTCGTGCATGCATGCTAATCACTTTAGTCATGTCCAACTCTTTGCAGCCCTATGGACTGTAGCCTGCCAGTCTCCTCCATCTGTGGGATTCTCCAGGCAAGAATACTGGAGTGGGTGGCCATGCCCTTCTCCAGGGGATCTTCCCCACCCAGGGATCAAACTCACGATTTATGTTTCCTGCATTGGCAGGTCAGTTCTTCACCACTAGTGCCACTGGGAAGCCTTTCATTGTGGTCATCTGGAAACAAACCTGTGTTACCTCTTCAGTATGCCTGTATTTTTTTGTTTCAGGGGTTGTAAAGGCTTGAAAATGATAAAATAAGAAAAGATGAGAATATTGACCAAAAGTTAAGCAGAGGAATTTATACCATATTCATGTATTCCAAGAGTCCAGATAAGCACTGGAAACCTGTATTTATCCTTATCCTAGGTTAGGAGACCACTAAATCAAGCTCTAGGGGTTGAAAAGAAAGTCAACGATGAGAAGGAAATTGCCACAAAATTAGAAAATGCTGCTGTCAACATTACCTTTCAGACTAGCCAAGTATGCTTCTCTTTCTCTTACAATAAATACTAATAAAAATAATTTGTGATTTAGATTATCCTCAGCAATGGTATGTGCTATAAAATGCACTATGGAAATCATCTATTTAGGAACTCAGCACAGCTGCGCCAATAAGGAGGCTGGGTATATTCTGCAGCTAAATGAACTTGTGTTCTAAGAATCTGCCTTTAGAAGTAATAGCTCTGAAAGCCAGAAGCAAAAAAACCTCAAGGATTATTGTAGCAAATGGCTTCAAATAGAAACATCTAGACTGTTGGCAAGTGCCTTTTAGAAGGCAGGACTTGAATTCTCTTGAAGCAAAATTACCAATCATTCTTGTGGCCTGCTGCTTACAAAACTAAAGAAAACAGGGATTTTTGAGCTACAGCTGCAGATTCAAAAATTAGGACCAGTAGATTTTGCTTTAGTAATGTAAAAAGCAAAACACCCCTAAGAGAGCAGAAAAAATTAGCTAAGGATGTTAGAGATGTGAAAGAGATAATGATAGGAAAAAGTCATTTCAAACATCTCCAGACTGTAATTACAAGCCAAGGTTTCTTTTGAATCTTATCTGTCTACTTCACTCCCTGTCCTCACCCCAGGCCTTCCCCCACCTTTCTTATAATAGTAATATATGCCCAAGGCTTAAAAAGAACACAGAGGTATGTAAAATAAAATGTTAAAACCTTCTAACCTTTTTCTGCTCTTAATCCTATTAAAAATCCCTGAGAGTGAAAGTCATGACTCTTTGCAACCCCATGGGTATACAGTCCACGGAATTCTCCAGGCCAGAATACTGGAGCGGGTTATGATTCCCTTCTCCAGTGGATCTTCCCAACCCAGAGCTCAAACCCAGGTCTCCCACATTGCAGGCAGATTCTTTACCAGCTGAGCCACCAGGGAAGCATTAAAAATTCCTAAAATTTTAAAAAAAATCATTGTCTAGTCATTAAAACGGAGAAGGCAATGGCAACCCACTCCAGTACTCTTGCCTGGAAAATCCCATGGACCGAGGAAACTGGTAAAGTCCATGGAGTCGTTAAGAGTCAGACACAATTGAGCGACTTCACTTTCACTTTTCACTTTCACGCATTGGAGAAGGAAATGGCAACCCACTCCAGTGTTCTTGCCTGGAGAATCCCAGGGATGGGGGAGCCTGGTGGGCTGCTGTCTATGGGGTCACACAGAGTCGGACACGACTAAAGCAGTTTAGTGGCAGCTGCAGCAGCTCTTAAAAAGTTAAAGAAACACTGTATCCAGTGTGCATAACTTGCTTCCCTGGCCTCATACTTTGTATTAGGGCTGGTTGTATAAGATAGAAAACAGGAGACAGAAAATCAAAAGCTGGAGGCTCTGCTGCTCACTTCTTCCCAACCACTTTTGCGCGTTTCAGTAAAGTTTTTCCTTGTCTGAAAAGTAAGGAAGATGAGAATGCTGGTTCTTGGTTCACTCTG
This sequence comes from Aepyceros melampus, assembly GCA_006408695.1. NCBI lineage: Eukaryota > Metazoa > Chordata > Mammalia > Artiodactyla > Bovidae > Aepyceros > Aepyceros melampus. Next base: position 13,722 of record SJXQ01008790.1, read on the forward strand.
AATTCAAATCATCCTGTACTAGTACTGTCTAACAGAAACATAACTGAGCTACAAATGTGAGCCAATTCATAATATTAACATTTTAATAACCATATTTAAAAAATAAAAAAGGTGAAGGCAATTATAATATTTTCATCCCAACACAGTCAAGATATTATCCTCTCAACATGCAATCAACATTTGTTTTGTTGCTGTTTGTTGTTTAGTCACTAAGTCATGTCCCACTCTTTTGAGACCCCATGGACTTTAGCTCGCCAGGTTCCAGTGTGCGTGGGATTTTCCAGGCAAGAAAACTGGAGTGGGTTGCCATTTCCTTCTCCAGGTGATCTTCCAGACCCAGGGACAGAACCCAGGTCTCTTGCACTGGCAGGAGGATTCTTTACCACTGAGCCACCACGCTTCCTGTAATCAACATTAAAACATTAAAATTTAACATTAATAGTTTATATTCTATTTTTCAAACTAAGTCTTCAATATTTAGTGTGTATTTGACAAAAAAAAAAAATCTTCATTCAGATTAGCTACATTTCAAATGTTCAGGAGCCACATGTGAATAATTGCTAGTGTTTTGAGCAGCAAAGTTTTATATCAGTGCCGGACATTGTCTGAAGAAAAGCTCTATTTCACTGTGTAACTCACTTCTGCACCTCTATACTTGATTGACTCTGCTGTCAACAAAACATTATTGTTGATTATCATTTGTTAGCAATATCTAATTATCAGCAACTAAGTGCTGAATCTATTTAGACTACTCAGAGTTTCAGTATCAGAGTTTTGATTAATATCAGTGCTGTTTTCCTAGTCTTCAAGTGAATTTTTCTTGTCTGGCTGAATCATTCTTATTGAATTTTAGATCATTTATCCCAAGCTACCCAGAATGATTAGGATATGTATCACTGTTAATCAACCATTTGAAAAGTATTCCAAGCTTTTAAAAGCAGATTAAATCACTCACTTGTATCCTATCAATAATGTTCTCCACTTCTCAATCCTCTCATTAAAAAAAAAAAAAAAAAAAACTAACATATTACAAAGCATATAGCATTACCACGCAATGAAATTTTAGTAAGTGAAATATCACTTAATATTGTACTGTTTTTTAATAAACTCAACAAATAACTCTTGATTACCTTTCATAGGCCAGGAACTGTGCTTGGTTTTGAGGATTCCTATCTTAGTGGTTTAATTTCAAAGATTCCATCAGAGCAACCCATTACTAGAGGCTCTGAAATTTATGTATTGGAGTAAGTGTATAATTTTGTATCCCTGGGTATCCTTTCCTACAGACAGCCTTTCCCCACACCCACTCCCATCCTCAAATCAGACACATTTTTAAACAGAACCCTTATCTCTCCAAGTCTATTCTGCCTATAAAACAAAATATGCTGAAATACACTCTATTACAACTTTGAGTGTGTGCTATAAATTTAAAAATAGTACATATTCATTGTAAAAGAAGATATTCAAACAACTCAGAAGTATAGAAAGTAAAATATGAAAGTTCTCCTCTCTCTTAATGCATTATTCCCAGGTGGACTGTTCAAAGGTGACCACTTACAGAATTTTATGCCAGAATTCTCCAAGCATATATAAATACATATACACAGATGTATACACATTCGCAAATTTTGAGAAAGCATTTTAAAATAACACATGATTATGAGGAAAATTCAAATAACACAGAAGCACTTAAAAATGGAATAATCATATTCACAAAGAATATTTGAGGGAGGATCTTAAAACAAAGTAAGATATGATTCTGGAGAAAATGCAAATTATGATAAAAAGCAAACTGTAAAATGCAAAGTGAAATTTTCCCTATCCCATATTCTCTCTACCCAAAGGTAATAAAATGTGCCTTCAGGTCTTTTTTTGTATGTGTTCTCTTTGTGAAATTTTCTATGACCACACAAGAATACGCATGCATATACATACATATACCCAACATTCGTATGAATATATATAGAATATATATGTTTAATGTATTAAAAATATATATAATGTGGTACTTATTTGTGAAATCAATATATATAATAGACAAGTAACCAAAATGACAGAGTGAATCCCCTTGAGATTACCACCCAGACTGAACAGTAAAACATTGCCAGCTCTCAGAAGCCCTCTTTACCAACTCCTAATCCCTACCCTCTCCCACCATCTGTTTCAAAGCCTTCCACTATCCAGACTTTTAGAGTAATCAATTCCTTGTTTTTCTTTTTCATTTTACCACCTAAGTACACATCATTAAGGAAATACAACTTTTCCTATTTTTAGATTTTTAATCAAATGAAGTCATACCATATGTATTCTTTTTTGTCTTGCTTCTTTCATTTGCAGTATTAATTTATTTTTCAGTTCAGTTCAGTCGCTCAGCCGTGTCTGACTCTTTGCGACCCTATGAATCGCAGCACACCAGGCCTTCCTGTCCATCACCAACTCCCGGAGTTCACTCAGACTAACGTCCATCGAGTCAGTGATGCCATCCAGCCATCTCATCCTCTGTCGTCCCCTTCTCCTCCTGCCCCTAATCCCTCCCAGCATCAGAGTCTTTTCCAATGAGTCAACTCTTTGCATGAGGTGGCCAAAGTACTGGAGTTTCAGCTTTAGCATCATTCCTTCCAAAGAAATCCCAGGGTTGATCTCCTTCAGAACGGACTGGTTGGATCTCCTTGCAGTCCAAGGGACTCTCAACAGTCTTCTCCAGCACCACAGTTCAAAAGCATCAATTCTTTGGCACTCAGCCTTCTTCACAGTCCAACTCTCACATCCATACATGACCACAGGAAAAACCATAGCCTTGACTAGATGGACCTTAGTTGGCAAAGTAATGTCTCTGCTTTTGAATGTGCTCTCTAGGTTGGTCATATTTCTAGCTTACTATATTTTGGGAATTTTAGTCAATATATAGAGAATTACCTCATCCTTTTAATTCCATGATATAGAATTGGACAAATGGCCTAATATCAAATTATTTTCATTCTTTTGGGCCATTATGAATAACATTATAAAGAACATCTTGGGCATTCATTTTCACAAATCAATTACTTTCACTCAAAAAGTAATCATACTGTTAATGTAAAATGAAATGAAGTGCCATGTTAATTATTTCAGAATTCTTGAACAAATTCAGTGCAATACAATAAAATTTTAACAAGGGATGATCCTATCTTCTAAATCCTAGACTGCTTCCCAAAACTTACATTTTGCTTAGAGGCAAAGAGACATCTTTTGAGCATATTGGCGTAGCGTTTTTCAAACTATCGTCCTAAATTGCTAGCATCACAGTTACTGGAGGATCTTATCAAAATGCACATTTCCTAGCATTCAGCATCTTTGGAGACAGTCTTGATAAATTAATTAGGATATATAGTCTAAACTACTGTAACCAAGACTACAAAATACAGTGGCATCAACAAGATAGGCATTTACTTCCTTCTCATTTAACAGTTTGGAACAGCATGGGCTGGCCAACGTAGAGAAGGCAGCTCTACTCCAAAACAAATTTGCTCTGCTAGTCTATGAGGCATGGTAGAAGCTGGTCCCTGACCATGTCCATGGACTATCACATTTTCAGCAAAAGGAAGGGAAAAACAAGTAGAGGGAAAGCCAAGTGCACAAGTTGTGCACATTCCATTGCCAGAAGAAATATGGCCACAGCTAGTTACAAGACATGCTGGGAATGTGTGGCTTTGGTTCTGCTGGCCATGTGTCCTCTTCACTGGCAAGTGGCAGGGTTCAATTCCTAAAAGGAAGAAGAGGATGGAGATGTGGGGAGTGGCAATTAGTAGTTTCTGCAGCACCTGGGAATCCACATCGTTAGGTGCTTGCTCCAAGTCCTCTGTCCTCAGGCGTGACTGGTCACTGGGCTAGAGAAGTGATCTTTTGTACTTGGTTCAATGTCCCTTCTCCCAAGTACCCCTAGAACTCATGAGCTACCTACACTTACTGACTGAAGTTGAAGCTGAAGCTCTAATACTCTGGCCACCTGATTCGAACAGCCAGCTCATTGGAAAAGACCCTGATGCTGGGAAAGATTGAGGGCAGGAGGAGAAGGGGACTACAGAGGACAAGACGGTTGGATGGCATCACCGACTCAGTGGACATGAGTTTGAGCAAGCTCCAGGAGATAGTGAAGGACAGGGAAGCCTGGCGGCTGCAGTCCAAGGGGTCACAAAAAGCTGGACATGACTGAGCAACTGAACAACAAAATCAGCTAATATCAATAAAGTGCTAATTATGTGCCAAGAACCTTACATGAATTATTTCATTTAATCATTACAACAAATTTAAGGTACTATTTACTATTCCCTTGACTACTGATAAGAAAACTATGACTTAGGGAATTTCCTTGCCCAAGCTGTACAATTAGTCTGTAATTAGTAAGGGTTGAGTTTTGAACCCAAAGCCTATGTGTTTAACCTTAGTCTGCACAGTGAAGGGTTACATTTAAAAGAACATCTGTCCTTAAAAATCTATGTATGTTCAATATAAAAGTGACTGATATTAAGAGTTTTTATATAAAGAACCAAAATTTAGGGCAATTACTGGGAGATAACACTCAAGGTTAGCCCAGTCCTAGTAAGAATGATAAAATATCAATTGACACTGAGCATTTACACTCTGTAAGGCACTTTTCTAAGGGCTTCACCCTTGCAGCAAGCCTGAGTTAGGCCCTCTAATCAATCACCTTCAGTCTACAGATAAGGGAACTGGGGCACAGTAATGTTAAGTCAATTAGCCAAGATCACACAGCTGGTAAGAGTAATATGCTTAACCACTAGTCTATACCACCAACATACAAAGAGAAGCAAGCATAGTCTCTTGGGACAGCTGATAATTATGAGTCATATTTACCAAAGTTCTGACATATATTGCCTTTTTACAGGGTATTTCTTGGGTGACAAGCTTTATCTCTTGTGTGAAGTTGGAAGCTGTCTGATGCACAGATAAGGCAATTAGCACGTCCTCTGAACATTATGATGACAAACATCTTACTTCATCCTTATCAATTAATATTTGTCAATTTCTATATTTCAACTTCTATACTAAGCCCTGGAGCTCTACAGGGTGTCTCTGGTTCTTATTTTCATCATGGCTCCTTTGAGTAAAACAATTCTCCCAAATCTGCATTTGAAATTGGTCCAGAATGAGTGGATGGTATTAACACTAGCACAGGAATGTTGTATTTCTCTCCAATGGCCAGGGCTATGTTTTCACCCTTAGTTTCATCTTACCTCATTGCTTCAGTGCACTTGGAACTGCCACCTCATGGTCTGCTGCATTCTACAGACAATTCTCACCATAAGAAAAGAATAGGCATCATTATTACATGAATTACTGAGAATCTCCAATGTACTGTACACATCTTTGGGGGCATGAATTAAAGGGGTAGCATGCAGAAGTTTCTCTCTCTTTCGAGAAGAGTTCCATATCTTGATTACAATGGCAGGTACACAGACATATGCACGGAATGAAACTGTGTCCCATACACACATGCACACACACTCTCAAATGTATGCAAGTAAAATCTAATGAAAATGGAATCAAGTCTGTAGTATAGTGAACACTATTATACAATATTAATTACCTGGTTCTGACATTATATTACAATCTTATTACCTATTGTATCACATACAAGATGTCATCATTGAAAGTTGAGTGAAGGTTACATAGGAGCCTATGAACGATTTTTGCAACTTCTTGGGAGTCGATAGTTTTTTCAAGATAAAATGCTTTAATGGTGGGGGTGGGGAGGGTGAAAGAGTGGTTCCCAGACCAGCTTTGGCATTAGCTGTGATCCTGGTAGAAATACAGAATCTCAGGCCCTACCCTAGACCTACTAAATCAGAATCTGCATTTTAACAAGAACCTCAGATGATTTCTTTGGACACTAAAGTTTGCTGTACAAGAAACAAAAGTAATATTCAAGTATTCCTCAAGTTTCTTTTGAAAGAAACTTTTCAAAAAAGTTTCTTCCTTTCAGTGTCAGATAGGTTATTTCAGAGGCCTGGGTCTGCTTCACTGGCGTCCGACCAGTTTAGTCACACAGGGCACTGGCTCAGAAGACCCTCCTACCCCAGGAGATTTAGTACTTTGTCTTGAAATTCCTAATAATTTGACCTTTGCCTTTGTCTTTTGTTAGTGAAGTCCTGTGAGACCCACAGCACATGCACTCAGAGCTTGGAGCCTCAGCTTACAAGGAGCCCACTGCCCTGCCTCATTGGGACGGGCTCTCAGCTGCCCGGGGAACTTCAGAACCCCTCACCCGACCCTCCAGGACTCACCCAGCTATTGCTACTGGCCTCCAGACCCAGCAGGGGTCCGAACACAGATGGAAGACTTGCATAGCTCCTGAGACATCTCAGGGCGAGGCGGGTGGCCGGCATGCCTGTTCCAGACCAGCAGAGCTTTCACTAAAAATAAACTTAAGTCCTTGCCTTTTTCAACTATTACCCATACTCTATTAATATTTATGAATAAAAAAGTAATATTCAGAAATAACACACATTTATTCTTCATTGTCTTGTAGCAAGTTCTTAGAAATGGTTGTCTTAGGGTATGGAAAACAAGTGATTTTAATTTTCTTCTTACTGTTTCCTCTGTATTTTCCCAGTTTGTCTGCAATGAATATTATGGAAGACACTGGCAACGTTACATGGTAGGGCCCCAATGCCTCTGACACTCATTATTCTTTGATAGGAACAACTTGAATTTTTTTTTTCAGAGAGGTACTTTGGTCTTTTGGATACAGCCACCCAGTTCACTAAGAGAAGTGATAAAGCTAAGTGTGAAGTTCTCACATTTAAGGGGTGCTAATTCATTCAACAGCCCAATTAAGTCACCACCTGATAACCCAATTCATTACAACTTATCAGACTCCAAACACTCAATTAATTAACTCCTCTACATGAGCATACATATCCTGACTTTGTTAACTGAATCATCAAGCTTGTTTTTTTAAACCAGGGATTTCCATATCATATTGGAGGACAGTGAGCTGAGGCAGCCTGAAAACTCCTTATTATATATTCAATTGAAAAACTGCTTGTCTTAGAATTATGGGGAACCCACCACAATAAAGTATATTCAGTAATACATACTAAATCATTGTAACTATTAATATGTCCTACTTTCAACATCTTTCTAATAACTTCTGTCTTCCCACAGTATTTTCTAGATAGAACTTAATAAGATGGAAAGATGAGAAGCATAAGCATTAAGGTGGTAACAAGGCTAATGAAGCTAGACTTTGAAAAAAATTCCAGTTTGGTGGTTCTCAGTAGTCAGAGTCACCTAGAGTTTTTTTCAATATACAGACGCCTGAGTCCAAACTCAGATCAATTAAATCAGACTCTTGGGGTGCTTAGGCATGGTGATTTATATACTAATCACCATTCTGAGTGCTTTTACATAATCATTTAACACTATACCTCATAACATAGGTACTATTTCTCATCATCTCCATTTTACTTCTGAGGAATTGAGGTTTAATGAGGTAAACTGAAGTAAGCATCCAGGACATTGGCAGACTGCACACAGCCTGCCTTATGCTATGCAGTTTCACAAGCCTTCAAGCTATCTTCCCAGAGACTGGAGGACTGCCATGTCATTCTTGCCCAGAATATATATACCCAGAAGATACAGTCAGAAATGAATAAGTGTAGAAAATGCAGACTGATTTGCGGGAGAGCTAAAAGAATCAGTAAAATAAAGGTGATGACAGAAATCTCGTAAAAGACACCCTAAAACAATAAAAATTACAGGAGCTAGTCTGGCTGGTGGTGACCAGGATAATGCCATCATTTATTAAGTGCAATTTTAGAGAAAAGAAAACTGAGGCAGAGAGAGGTTAAGTAACTTGCCCAGGATCAAACAACTAGCAAGTGACAGGGCAGGGATCTGAACTGAAGAAATGTAGCAGTCAAATCCATGCAAGTGGAAAACAGGGAATGAGAAAAACAAGCCAATTTAGTGATCAAACTCACAAATATTTATTTAGGCCAACTGTGCAAAATGGATCCTTCTTTAAGAAGCTAGACTTGACTATTCATATAATCTCACGGTGAATAAAAAATTAAGATCATGGCATCCGGTCCCATCACTTCATGACAGATGAGGAAACAATGGAAACAGTGACAGACTTTTTCTTGGACTCCAAAATCACTGCTGATGATGACTGCAGCCATGAAATTAAAAGATGCTTGCTCCTTGGAAGAAAAGCTGATCAGCCCAGATAGCATTTAAAAAGCAGAGAGGTTGCTTTGTCGACAAAGGTCCATCTAGTCAAAGCTATGATTTTTCCAGTAGTCACATATGAATGTGAGAGTTGGACTGTGAAGAAGGCTGAGGGCCGAAGAATTGATGCTTTTGAACTCTGGTGTTGGAGAAGACTCTTGAGAGTCCCTTGGACTGCAAGGAGATCAAATCAGTCAATACTAAAGGATATCAGTCCTGGATATTTATTGGAGGAACAGATTCTGAGGCTGAATCTCCAATCCTTTGGCCACCTCATGCAAAGAGCTGACTCATTGGTAAAGAACCTGATCCTGGGAAAGATTGAAGGCCGGAGGAGAAGGGGACAGCAGAGGATGAGATGGTTGGATGGCATCACCAGCTCAAATGGACATGAGTTTCAGCAAGCTCTGGGAGATGGTGAAGGACAGGGAAGCCTGGTGTGCTGCAGTCCATGGGGTCGCAAACAGTCAGACACGACTGAGCAACTGAACAACAACCAGATAGAAATTTCTCCCTTAAGAAACTGCCAGTTAAGTGGGAGAGTTAAAATAGAAGCAAGATGAGATTCAAAGATTAGAGATGGGACTGCTGAGCCGCTTCAGTCGTGTCCGACCCTGTGCGGCCCCACAGACAGCAGCCCCCCAGGCTCCCCGCCCCTGGGACTCTCCAGGCAAGCACACTGGAGCGGGCTGCCATGTCCTTCTCCAGTGCATGAAGGTGAAAAGTGAAAGTGAAGTTGCTCAGTCGTGTCCGACTTGTAGCGACCCCATGGACTGCAGCCCACCAGGCTCCTCCATCCATGGGATTTTCCAGGCAAGAGTACTGGAGTGGGGTGACATTGCTGGATGTTCTTTAAAATATCTTTCAAATCTGGAAGATTCTATGCATCTCTTAGCCATATCAAAGTTTTGTTTGCCAAAGTTAGAAAAATTTCATAAGGTACTACATAAACCACAGCACAGAGCTTCCAAGGAGGGATAAAGAACCTCTGGCTTGTGTGTTCTAATTCTAATTCAGAGCTTTGTCTAATTTGAACACTGAGTCAGCCAATCTGATTCCTTTCCCTTTATTACATATGGGAAGAATCAGTTTCCATCATATCATATTCATTTGTGCAGTTGCTTTGAATCCAGAAACTAGAAATTCTCATTACCTAAATGTCAATAGAGGGGAAAACTCTAAACAAAATATATTCAGGCTGTTGGTGTAAGCAAATGGATCAAGGAGGCAGTGCCAGGGCTACAGAATACCTGCTGGAGAATCTAGATTTTGGTTGCTTGTGTTTGATGGGATTTTCAAATTACTTTTAAAAGTAGGTCATCAGCCTGAATTTAAAGGCAGACTCTCTAGGGACTCCTGGTGTGTTTTAAGAAATCTGTAGAGCACAGGCAGCCTTGTCCCCAGAAAGGATTATAGGCAACAATTTCTATCTTGTCTCCAACATGACCAGAATGGGGTGGATTTAACACCCTCTGGCTATCGTCCAGGGACCAATTACTACATTCACAGCTAACTTAATGGGATCCTGAGTATCATCATTAAGGGCACAGTAGGCAATAAACGATTATAAAGAACCTAGTGAAATTCCCTAGGTATCTATGCCTGGTCTCTCTCTCTTATCTAATACCATTTGTGGATGCACAGATGACCTGGAAATGGAAATTGTGTAACTAATAACTTCTAATTGAAAGAAATCTAACTTAAGTTTCTGTATGCTGCTCATGGCATGTTATATCTTAGTTCACACGCAGGGAATCGAAACTAGTTATTGCTAACAGCTTTGGAATGCTAAAGCTCAATCATTAGGTTTTATAACACCTATCTGTTCTAAGTGAAATAATATTTTAAAAATTCAGTTGAGGGACAATAGTCTTTGTTAGGAGAATTTTGTAACTTCTCGGGAGATGACTCAGAGTGCCAAACAAAGTAAGGCTGTGGTTAAAATGCAGATTCTTGGCCACTCCTCATGCCTACTAAATTCAACCCTTCAGGGCAGGAGTCTAGGGACCTATATTTTAACAAGTTCCCCAGGGGATCCTTATATATCTCAAGTTTGAGAACTTCTGCCTTAGGGTATCACTTGTTACTACCGAATGTTATAAAATGTTGAACGTTTAGCACAGTTTTAATAAGCTACAGGAAATCAGCATTCCTAGTGTTAGAAAAATTCCAGTCACAATTTGACTTTCTCATATGTAGAGGCATGATTCAGCATGTGGCTGAGATGCTACCAACATCACTATAGGAATCTGGTCCATCCTGTGAAAGGCTGCTGCAAACAGGCTCCCTCCCCACTTCTAGACTGGTACCATGATTGGTATGACCCAAACTGCATCGGCAGAAAGTGAAGAAGAACTAAAGAGCCTCTTGATGAAAGTGAAAGAGGAGAGTGAAAAAGTTGGCGTAAAGCTCAACATTCAGAAAACAAAGATCATGGCATCCGGTCCCATCACTTCATGGCAAATATATGGGGAAACAGTGGAAACAGTGGCTGACTTTATTTTTCTGGGCTCCAAAATCACTGCAGATGGTGATTGCAGCCATGAAATTAAAAGACGCTTACTCCTTGGAAGGAAAGTTATGACCAACCTAGACAGCATATTCAAAAGCAGAGACATTACTTTGCCAACAAAGGTCCATCTAGTCAAGGCTATGGTTTTTCCAGTAGTCATGTGTGGATGTGAGAGTTGGACTAGAAAGAAAGCTGAGCATCGAAGAATAGATGCTTTTGAACTGTGGTGTTGGAGAAGACTCTTGAGAGTCCCTTGGACTGCAAGGAGATCCAACCAGTCCATCCTAAAGGAGATCAGTCCTGGGTGTTCATTGGAGGGACTGATGCTGAAGCTGAAACTCCAATCCTTTGGTCACCTCATGTGAAGAGCTGACTCATGGGAAAAGACCCTGATGCTGGGAGGGATTGGGGGCAGAAGGGGACGACAGAGAATGAGATGGTTGCACGGCGTCACTGACACAATGGACATAGGTTTGGGTGGACTCCAGGAGTTGGTGATGAACAGGGAGGTCTGGAGTGCTGCGGTTCATGGGGTCACAAAGAGTCAGACATGACTGAGAACTGAACTGGACTGAAATATGTCTGCTGCATGCTAAGTTGCTAAGTCGTGTCCAACTCTGTGCGACCCTATGAACTGTATCCTGCCAGGCTCCTTGGCCCACGGGATTTCTCCAGGCAAGGATACTGGAGTGAGTAGCCATTCCCTTCTCCAGGGGATCTTCCTGACCCAGGGATTGAACTGGTGTGTCTTACATCTGACCTGCATTGACAGGCGGGTTCTTTACCACTAGCGCCTCCTGGGAAGCCCCATTAATAAGTCTAACCGAGCTAACAAAATGACAAAAATTTGAACAAAGAAACCAATAAACTCAGGAAGAAACTGGCTTCAGGAGCCTAAGAGAAAGACTGTGCCTTCAAGATACATGACACTATCTCCTCAGGCATAAGAGAATTATTTCACCAAATCCAAAATGTAATCCTATCATAGGCAGAGAATTTTTTGCCTTTTGGAAAATATCAGAAACCTGAAAAATCAAACTATTAAAGACTCGGTAACAGGAAAGAAACTTTTTTTACAGAAGTTTCCAGGCTCATTTGTTTTTCAGGGCGAAATAACAGCAAGTACAAATACTTGATGAAAACATTTATCTATCTGAGCTCACACAGAAACTAGAAATTGAAATGTACCTGCCCCCCAAAATAAAAAATCTCTTGCTAAGGCACTGGAAATCAAGCCCCCTTCATAAAGAAAACTCTCCCAATCAGACACCATTCAGCATGGCTCCATTAGCGTCACTTCGCAAAAGGCAGAAATCTTAAATGGTATGAATCATAACAGCTGGCTTCCACTCCACCAGACAGGAAGCTGCTTGTCAACGGGTGGTAGGGTGTCACTGTCCAGGCAACACAGCCTGGGTGGTGGGGGGCCTGTGAGAGGAGGGGAAGCCCATCTAGGGAACTTTTGCAAGTAGTAACTTAGTAATGGGTTTTTTTGTTTGCTTGTTTTGCAAAATTTTGCATTTGGACTGTGATGCAGAGGTCTTCCCTTTTGGCTCAGATGGTAAAGAATCTGCCTGTAATTGGAGACAGAGGTTTGATTCCCTGGGTCAGAAAGATCCCCTGGAGGAGGGCACGGCAACCCACTCCCGTATTCTTGCCTGGAGAATCCCATGGACAGAGGACCCCGGCAGGATATATAGGCCAAAGAGTCAGGCATGACTGAGCGACTAACAATTGTGATGCAGAGAAAACTTGAATTAAATATCACAGTCCGTGGGGACAATTTTCTATCCAGGTAAGGGGTATAAGAAGTATGGCTACAGCCTGTTCTGAATTTATATCAATATATAAACTGAATAAAGACAGAAGACATTGAAATTGTTGAGAAATAATCCATTTGCTTAATAATAAGAGTTTAAAGGAAATTGACCAGAATGCTACAATTTGTTTCTTCCTAGCAGAGAGGTCTAAAGTTAATTCTATAAACCTACAATAATCATGACAATGTATGGTACTGGCGAAAGGACAGACACATAGATCTGCAAAGAAAGGAGTCCAGAAATAGACTCACATAAATTCTGTGGCTAACTGATTTCTGATATAGGTGCAAAGGCAATGCAGTGGAGAAAAGACCATCTTTTTAACAAATGGTGTATTACATGGGAAAAAAATGAATGGAGACACTTATCTTAATCTTTTACAAAAATTAAGTCAAAACGAGCCACAGACTTAAATGTAGGGGAAACAGATGGAGAATTTTTGTGGCTTTGCAATAGGCAGAGTTCTTAGATTTAACACAAAAAACACTATATCTTTTTAAAATATTGATAAATTGGACTTCATCAAAATTAAAAACCTTTTTTTGTTCTACAAAATGATACTTTTTGTTCTACAAAATGATACTTTTTGCTCTGCAAAAGATACTTTAAGAAAATTAAAAAACAAGCTAGAGATTAGGGGGAAATATTTGTAAATCACATACTTGACAAAGAACTTGTACCCAGATTACACAAAGAATTTTCAAATCTCAACAATATGAAGACAAACAACCCAATTTTAAAAACTGACAAAAGATCCGAAAAGATCCTTCAAAAAAGAAGATAGAGAATGGCAAATATGAAAAGGCACCCTACATCATTAGTCATTCAGGAAATTCAAATTAAAACCATAAAAAGATACTACTATTCATCCTCTAGAATGACTAAAATGAAAAACAAAAAACAAAGTTGACAATATAAAATGTTGGTAAGTACACAGAAAAACCCAAACTCTCAAAAGAGAGAAATGGAAATGAGATAACTACTTTGGAAAGTAGTTTAACAATTTAAAGTTATTAATAAATGTATACTTACTATATGCAGTTAATCCCACTCTTAGGTACTTGTCAAAGAGAGATAAAACTCATGTTCACAAAAAAACCACTTGTGAATGTTTATAGCAGTTTTCTTCAGAATCACCAAAAATTAAAATGCAAATATCCTTCAACTGATAACCAAACTTTGATGTATCCATGATGAAATACTATTCAGCAACAAAAAAGATCTAACTATAAATACATTCAACAACATGGGTGAATCTCAAATACATTATGTGAAGTGAAAGAAGCCTGACCAAAGAGCCAACATACTGTATGATTCCATTCATGTGCCATTCTGAAAAAGCTAAACTGTAGGCTCGGAGAACTAACCAGCGGTTGCCAGGGGTTAGGAGGGAAAGGAAAAGAGTCTGACTACAAAGGAACAGCATGAGCGAGTCTGTTGGAAGTCATAGAACTATTCTGTTTGTCAAATGCATAAAACTAGAAGTAAATATTATTGTATGTAAATTAAAAATCACTTTTAAAGAGCTTGTTTTGAGCTGACACGAATAGTTTACAGTAAATCTTTTGCAATCATGGTTGCAAACCAAAAAAATGCCTTCAAATTTTCTGTTTTTGAAGTAAATTTCCAATGCTATGTTCTGTTTTGGAAAACAGTCAAAAATAACAATCAATTAATCTATTCAAACTGATATGCTTAGAGTTAGTATGTAAAAAATAGGTTAATTTTAAAACCACAAGACAGAAACATTTTTTTTTTAAGATTCCAGAAATTAAAAATGAAACAAAGATACTCATCAATTAAAACTACATAGGACAGACCTCTTGCTCCATGCAGAATACAAGAAATGCCAACATTTTCAAAACTAAATCATACAGTTTGGCTTTCTATACTACCGAAGTTTTAATACAACTTGCTGGCTCCAGTACAAATTTTTCACCATGGGTCAGAGTTAGAATTGATCATTAACATTCTGGATTGTTGCTGTTGTTGAGAAATGTGAATATCCCTATTTGAGACTAATAATTTTTTAAACTGATATATAAATGATTTACAAAATTGTGTGAGCTTAAGGTGTACAACATATTGATTTTTATATGTTTATATTGCAATATGAGGCTAATACTCTTTTGCAAGTAAATCAAGTCATACTTTATGCTTAATATTTTTTATGTTGGCTCAGTCGAGAAATATTGAAGAGAACTATCACAATTGAAATAACTGGAGTATTTAGATTACCTAAAACAATTTTACACATGAGAAGTAATTTATTCAAGGCAAAGATAAAAGAATCAAGAGGTACAGAATCAGAAACAGACAGCAAGTCTCCTTATTTTCTGTGAATGGCCCTGCCTCCAAGATCAGATTACAGATTATAAACACATTTCTGTTAATTAGTCATTGTTAAAATTAATTTGGCATAACAATTTAAGGAGGGTATTACCACTTTAAGTACTGTGCAACAATATCAGTCCTTGGAGACTTTCTTTTTCCTTGTGTACATTATTTCCTACAATTGAACTGAAATTTTGATCCATTCAGGATGGACAATACTCAATGCACAGCTGGGAAACTTTATTCGGTAAATATGTGACTACTAGTAGTACAACAATCTCTTCTTCTTAAATACTTTTTTTTTTTTTTTACAAATAATCACTTAAGCTTCACAGTATTTATTATTGCCACAGGTAGTTGTTTATTCACCAAGCTGTGTTCGATCCTTTTGAGACACCACGGACTGTAGCCCACCGGGCTTCTCTGTCCGTGGGATTTCCCAGGCAAGAATTCCAGGGATCGAACTTGTGTCTCCTGCATTAGCAGGCAGATTTTTACCATGGAGCCACCAGGGAGGCCTGTCACTGACACTGATAGTGCCCTATTCTGAATTATATAGAGCCTCCTCTGATCCTTGGTCTTCCTGCTTACTCTCTCCCCAGTAATCTCTTGTTCCCTCTTCACTTCTGATCAAAGTGCCTACAGGCTCCCCCATTATGGCCTTTAATACCTACTTTCTGTCATAACATGCCCCATGGATGAGGTGTACACTGAATAAGCGCAATGCCCAAGAGGCAGCTGTTAATGCTACCCTTTTTTTCTCCATTTCAAAACAGATATTTGTATGCAAGTGACTGAGCATAATGTTACTCTTTGCAAAATCTTGGAAACATATAGGACACATACACACATGTCAGACATAAGATACCCCTGTCAATAGTGTGATCCACCATTGCCATGCTTCTAAATGAAGGAGGTTTGCAGCCCTTACAGTGGGGCATGATTTGGGAATATTTCCTGATCTTTCCTTTCTCCTCCTCTTTCCTCATAACCTCTCACAAAACTCATCCAATCCCATGACTTCTACTATTATCTCAGTGGAATTGACTCTGAGGCCTAAGACCCACATTTGCAAATTACTGCCAAACATTCACACACACACATCCTACCACTATTTCTAACCTAAATCAGCTTCTGACTTTCTTATTTATTTTCATATCAATACTATCATATAGTAAGCCAAACTTGAAGCGAGTAGCTGTTTGTGGCTCTGCATGCTCACTCACCTCTTAGCCAAATAAAACTGTTAAATCCATCAACTCTACCTTGCAGAGCCTTTCATAGTCACTTCCTTTTCTCTATTCACAATGTCAGTACTCTAACACAGGCTTTAATTTTTATTTTTAATTAATGTTTATTAGGGTACAGTTGCTTTACAAGGTTGTGTTGGTTTCCACTGTACCGCAAAAGTGACTCAGTTATGCATACACATATATCCCCCCTTTCTTAGACTTCCTTCCCATTTAGGTCATCACAGAGCATTGAGTAGGGTTCTCTGAGCCTGTATGGTAGGTTTCATTAGTTATCTATTTTATACAGAATAGTGTCTATCTGTCAATCTCAATCTCCCAATTCACCCCACTGCCCCAGGCTTATTATTTTTGTCTCTTAATTCAACTTCCTTTCTCCAGTATCCCTCCAGTCCAACTCATTATTCAAACTGCTATCACCTGAAGAGTCCTAACGTATGCTTTGATTATGCCACTTCCTGATCAGAAGCCTCCAAAGGTCCCCTATTGCTCAGAAAAGTCCAAACTCCTTAACCCATTCTTGAAAGCTCTCTTAGTAATCTGTCCCCAGCTCATCTTTCTGGCTGTCACAACCACCTTCATGTGTCCCATAGAGCAGTTAAACCAGATTACGGTTTTTTCCCCCAAACACACTGTGATAGCAAACCACTGCTTAGAAGATCCCTAAATTTAGAATATTTCAATATTCCCATTATCACAGCTCCAAGCCTTTGAGGTTTCAGTACTAACTTTTCCATGAAGCTTTTCCCAACACCATGAGCTGAATATGTTCCAACAATCTATAACTCCTACACCACTGAATTAGTGCCTGAGTGGTGCTTCTCATCTAAGATCCCTGATTCTCATATCTTAAATCTTATTAAACTATATTGCCCTGTTTCTAATTCTATAAATGTTCTACCCTGTAAGGTCATGTTGGTTCTTAAATTTCCAAAATTCAAAGCAACAGCAAAACCTCCCAAATAAAAAACTCCCAAATAGTAGGCCATAACAGATCAAAACTTGACAAACATGATACTTGAATAAATTGATGACTGAAAACAAAATGGGGTCAGGGCAATTACAATTCTAATTCTCTAAGTAGACACAGAAAAGCTGCTATGCTCATATGTGTGATACATATTTTTCCTACTTTTTGCCATAATATGTTCTGGAAACCATGTTATAAAGGGAGTGGTATTTTGCCTTTTGGGATCGTGCTTTTGACTAGAGACTCATTATCAAATAAATCATTTATTACATGTTGGATATGAACAACATTCAATAAAAGCAATGATATAACAACTGAAATCCTTATAAATTAAAAGTATGAGATGAGCATTTTCTTCTTTTCCTTTTTTCCTTTCTGACCTTGTTGTACAGCTTGCAGGATCTTATTAGTTCCTTGACCAGGGACTGAACCTACACCCTCTGCAGTGAAAGCCCAGAGCCCTAACAACTGGGAACTTCCGAGATGAGCACCTTCATATGGGCACCTGGGCACATATTTGTTACCCCAAGAGTTCTAACATATCACAAATCATGCCATACATAAAAAATACAATTATTACTAGCTTTCATAAATCTCACTGAAGTCAGTATGCTAGCTATAATAAACCAAAGCTGAGTGGATCATTTTATTTATCTTCTAACTATTCAATAGACTATTTGGTGTTTGTGTGTAAGAGGTAACATTTTATTTATCATTTACTTTTATCTTCTAACTATTTTATTTATCTTCTAACTATTCAATAGACTATTCGGTGTTTGTGTGGAAGAGGTGGCTCAACTGACTTAACTCTTTCTTTCAAGACCAACAACAAAACCAACTCCAAGCTGCCCCCCAAAGTAGAACCAACCATTTCATTTTTATGAATTTACTGTGACAACCTGACACTTTCAGTAATTCCACAGACATTAGAGCCGTGATCAAAGAAGTGCTAGATTTGTAAAAGGAAATCTTAGGTTCTGGCCAAGCTCTATCAGCTACCAATTGGGTGACACACAGCCTCTTTGTGTATCACTTAAAGGTAAAAAGAATATAAAACAATGACTACCTCAAAGAGTACAGAGAGAAAATTCAAAGAGAAAACAGAACTTAACCATTTTTAAAATGCAAAGTTCCATCAGGAATTCAGCTATTACTAATTATCAATATTGTTCTTGATGTTGATGGCATTTGGTCCACTATTACTATGTTTTAAAGTGAAAAGCTGAACTGGCATTTTGTCCCGTCTAGTCTTCCTGTTTCTTCAGAAATACATGTGCTCCTTTTCAGTACAAAATAACAGGGAAACAGAGTTGTGAGGTCAATCTTTCCCACCTTTCTCTTCTCAAGCTCATCTGACACCTTTAAGGGCACTTTGCACTATGCTGAAAAGCCACAGAACCAACTATCATGCGGGAGAAAGGGAAATTTCGGTCACTATATTGTGCAATTCTGTGGACAGGACGTTTCTTTCAGTCAATACAGAAGGAAAAGGTCTTCTTCGTGTGCAGGAGAATTAAACCATTTTGCTTTCAAAGTACATACAACTTCCTAGAGACCGCTCTTCAAGTGAGGAATGGCAAGGGACAAAGAGGGAGAGAAGCCCAGAAAGCTGTCCATCAGGACTGGTATCCCTGTCTTAGGAAGCTAGAGTAGTGTTTCCCTTGTACCTGAGAGAATGAGAGCGAGCGCCCACCCACCTCACCTTCTATGCAGCACCACTGAGAGGAAGAAAGTATCTGAACTGGAGGGAAGAAGGCTGGAAGGGGTTGGGGAGAGGGGTATACTTTTCTTACTCCCAGATTACAATTTTTGAAAAGAACCAGAGGGTCCTAGGAGGAGGAAAGAACTTTGGAGACTAAGAGACTGTACTGAGAGTGGTCGAGAGCTGGGATTTGTTTTGTTGTTTAGTCTCTAAGTCCTGCCGAGTCTTTTGTGACCCCGTGGACTATAGCCTGCCAGGCTCCTCTGTTCGTGGAATTTTCCACGCAAGAACACTGAAGTGAACTGCCATTTCCTTCTCTAGGGTTCTTTCTGACCCAGAGATGGATCCCACGTCTCCTGCATGAGCAGGTGGATTTTTTATTGCTGAGCCACCAGGGAAGCCCCAGAGCTGGGATAGCTTCCCATCAGTGCTACCCTCAATACAAACAGCCATATAAACACACAATCTAAAGTAAAACCAGTATGCTTGCTATGTAAACCCAGTTTTAATTTTGTCCCCTGGTTCCTCCCATCCCGATTGTACCCAAATTCAAATTCATCCTAAAGGGAAATTCTTGAGCTTCTAATGGATTATACCAGCATCAATGGACAGAGACCAAAGAGCCCTCTCCATATACTCTGGGACCTTTGAAAGACCTGAGATTTATTGTTTTATCACATGGTAAGATGGTGGGGGGGGGGCACACTCAGAGCCAGATTTGGCTTCTAACAATGATGATGATGATAAACAATGCCTTGTGATATTTCTTATACTTGAGTAAGTGTTAGTCGCTCTCTTTGCGACCCCCTGTGCTGTAGCGTCCGTCCATGGAATTCTCCAGGCAACAATACTGGAGTGGGTTGCCATTTCCTTCTCCAGGTAAACTAGAATGGGATGGAGTAAAAAATAATCACACACGACCAAACAACTGTTCAGCTTAAAATCTGTGTTTAGGCAACAAATATTTATGTGCCTCCTGTAGGTCCTACAGCCTTATTCTCTACGAACATTTGGTGAAGTTCCTATAAAATCATAAAACTACTACTTCAGTTGTGTCCAAGGAAAGGAGGAGATTTTTGCACCGGACTGGGAAAGTCTTGAAGGAAGGGCAGTGCAATGCTGTGGGATCAAACACAATGGGAGGGAAAGAGGCATAAGGAACAGAGAATTCCAAGGGGAAAGAATTTCCACCTGGATATTCTTCCAGAGAGCTCAGCTATAACTCTGTAAGGTTCTGTGTTCTCTTTTCGTAACAGAAATTACTGCCTTGTATTAAGATGTTGTTGTTGTTCAGTCGCTCAGTCGTGTCCAACTCTTTTCAACCCCATGGACTGCAGCATGCCAGGCTTCCCTATCCTTCACCATCTCCCAGAGCTTGCTGAAACTCACATCCACTGAGTTAGTGATGTCATCCAACCATCTAATCCTCTGTCGTCCCCTTCTCCTCCTGCCTTCAATTTTTCCCAGCATCAGGGTTTTTAATGAGCTGGCTCTTCGCATCAGGTGACCAAAGTATTGGAGCTTCAGTTTCAGCATCAGTCTTTCCAATAAATATTCAGGATTGATTTCCTTTAGGATTGACTGATTTGATCTCCTTGCATCCAAGGGACTCTCAAGAGTCTTCTCCAACATCCCAGCTCAAAAGCATCTATTTTTCAGCCCCCAGCCTTCTTTATGGTCCACTCTCACAACCATACTGGACTACTGGAAAAACCATAGCTTTGATTAGATGACCTTTGTCAGCAATGTCTCTGCTTTTTAATACGCTATTTACGCTAGTCACAACTTTTCTTCCAAGGAGCAAGCATCTTTTAATTTCATAGCTGCAGTCACCATCTGCAGTGATTTAGGAGCCCAAGAAAATAGTCTGTCACTGTTTCCATTTCTTAAAGCCACTTATAGAATTGTTCCTACTAATGTCTTAAAGTTGGATTAACACATTAGTAGGAACTATGCTATAAGTGGCTTGAAGAAACAACTCACAAAAATACTATGACATGTATCAATATAAGACAGAAAGGCCTTCTGCACTGAAAAGCATTACAGCAGAGATTGAAAACTAGAAAGTTGTGAGCTAACTCAGGCCAAGAGACTTCTTTAATATCCACAAAATGTTTATTGAGATTTTCAGTTAGGTGCCAATAAATAAACTTAGAAACCTCATGTAAAAATGTTTGATTTACATCTTTTCTTGAAAAATTACATCAGACAACACTGGGCCCCTGCAGGCCCCTAGCAGCAAACAGCTAGACCAGAAAGTCACTGAGCCTTTTAATCACCCATAACTCACCACAGTCCAGCACCTCCAGTACCTATGGCATACTGTCTGGCTTATTTGGGTACCTAATGGTCCCTGAAGTCACCTGAATTGGTGACCTCAGTTTCAAAGGAGAAGTGAGAAACTGTCATTAAATACATGGCAACTCAGAAAGAGGGATGACCCAGCACTTAAAGGTCAGCGATGGCCTTGATGTTCACACAACCTCTGTCTGCACTGCACACTAGACATTAGAGAGAGAGCAGGTCCTGAACCAGGTTACTTCCTTTTAGCCTTTTTTCTGCACTGAATTATCATATAAGAGATTTCTTCTCAGTTATTAAGTCTAAACAATAGCTACCTCAGTGTAAATAGTGACTAGAGTTGATGCAGACTCTGCCTCTCCTAGTTGTAATAGATTAGGCAGCTTGCTTTTAAATTAATGGGTCTCAGCCTCCTCATTCATAAAATTATTGAGTTTAGCTAGAATCATCATTAAGATCACTTTTAGCTGGCCCCTCCACATCTTTACCAGCTCTACTTATCTAGAATCTACTAAAACCTCAAAAAATGTTCAAGGTCTACACCTCCACAAAACTTCTCCAGACTCTTTCTTTGCAGTTTTAAGCTCCTAAACTCTACCACTCAAATTTAGCACTTACTAATTCTCTAATCTCTTTGCTTTGAGTTTGTTGGTTCCTTCCCCACATTCAAACAGAAAATCCCTTTAAATAAGAGACTATGCTGTTTAATTTTTAAATCTTCCACAGCATTTTACATTTATTTAGCATTCAATAATTGTTAATGAAACTGAATAATAAGTAAAAACTGAAAATAATTATAAAATGGCAAACTTCCCAAAGAGCAACTTTCATCAGCCCTCTGAGAATGAGTTACCCTTATCAGCATCACAGCTTCCCCGGTTGATTCAGGCAGGCATAATGTGTACTTTGCAGTGAAGAAACACACAACTAGATTACCCTATTACTTTGTATTAACACATGGTCATTGCTTCCTTCCATAGTTGAAATACTCCAAAGGGAGAAAATACAAACATTAACTCACTACAATAATATACTGTAGTACTCGAGGAAGATTAGGTTACTCACTAAAATACAACATGAAAAACTTTTTATCACAACTAAGAAAACAAAAAATCAATTTCTATTAAGTGCCTGCAGGTCAGACATTTAAAAACTATAGTGAAAACCACCCTAGCTCCTTCCCCACCCTGTGGATGTCATCAGAAGTTCTGAGTAAGAGGAGGCCAAGTTAAGATGCCATGTGGGCGGGGATTTACCCACCTTCACCAAAAAAGGAATGGTATACAGGTTTTACTTGTTCTGGTCAGTCTCCCCCACCCCCCACCCCCAAATAATTAAAGCTTTGGATATGTGGTCAGTCCTTCCCTATTAAAGTAAAGCCAACAGGAGAAAAGAATAATTCAAGAATAAAATTACTTTTTAAATATTTTGTGATTGCCTGGCTTATTTAATGAATTTAAGATAATTAAACACTCTATTAAACTAGATTAATAAGTGTTAATCATGTCTTAACAGCTAGCAGAATCTAGTGGATTGAAATTAAGTCCATTTCAAAAATGCTTTCCTGTGGCGTAACAACACTTAACACAGGCGTTTCCACTTAACCCGTATTCTATGGAAGGAGGATTCGTTCAGTAATTTGTTTACAGAACGAATCTGTAATCTGTTCTGTCATCTGTAAGACTCAAGGGTCTGAAACAAGAGGTAGTGTACATGAATTGTAGAGGACTGATTAAAACCGGGAGGTGAATCATGGAAAACTCCCACTTGGACCTGCCTGGAAAAAAAAAAAATACTGGCACTATCCAATTTAAAAGTATGGGAAACACTGATTAAATGCCTATACATTTTTTCTGGGGAAATCCCTGTCAAACGCAACGGAGTTTTATAATCTTGAGGGAAACAAAAAAGCGTCTCAAATTTTTTAAGTAATTAAAAAAAAAAAGACCTTGCAGTAGTTTCATGCCTTTGACTAATTTGCTTTTTTAATATCTGGTGTCACTGATCCCCGGTTAACTCATCGTCTGACCGGAAGCCTGTCCAGCCGATCCCCACGCCGCGCTGAAGAGCGCTCGGGATTAGGCGTCTTCCTTCAGCCACGCCCACACACGGAGCGCCGCCAGGAATGGAAAGTGCGCCCAGCCTCCTCACCCCCTCACGCGCCCGTCTCCTCCACTTAACAGCAACAGCTCAAACAACTCCCTGTCAGATGAAACGGACAGAACCCAGACGAAACCGGGGCGTGATGTCGCTGTGTCTCTTAATATAAGTGAAGGCCACTTAAACTCTCCTACTGCCCTTCGAAAGGAAAACCCTAAGTGCCGCCCCAAGTTCCATGCGTGCATGCATAATTTATCCATAACCCTGCTCCTACTTTGCAGAATTCCAAAGGAACGGAATACATTTCTCCGGGATGGCAACCGGGCACGGCGTGGGAAAACCCTTCATTTCCGTTTTCTGCTGTGCCCACCGCACCAAAGCCTCAGGTACCGGTTCCTAAACTAGCTTCACGTTCGTTAAGAGGCTTCACACAATCTAGCAGAATTCTTCAAAGCCGGGGGCCAACTTGCTAATTTCAAATTTCGGGAGAAATGATGACGAAGAAGAGCGTCCTCCTCCCCAGTTCCAACCGCTCATCAAAACGGTGAGTTCTGAGGAGCGACTCTTCCCAAGTGACTGCGATCTTCCCTCACACGCACACATCCTACTCCACAGGCTAAAGCAGCCGTCGGGGAACGAAGTCTTTACTTGGCCACCAATTTGGAGTAGGGAATCTCACTCTCCAAGGACCACCAGCGCAGGAAGAGAGCCTCCCCCTCCTACACTCCCAGCTCCAAGTACCCCCTCAAGGGGCGGAGCTCGGCCTCCAGGGAATCAGACCGGGCAACCTGGACACCCTAAATTGGCAGGAGATTCCCCCCACACACCCCCAAACCAGCCTGGCCAACAGCCGCCAGTGAGGCAAGCCGACCAGGCGTGACGTCAGGTGTGATTAAGTTGGCGCGTCACCTCGACGTCAGCCTCTCACCTCTCGGACGTCCCGTCCTGGGAGCAAAACTCCGGCGACTTTGGGCTCCGCCCCCGTTAAAGTGGGAGGTGGCCAATAAGGGCGGTCCTGAGGAGCCCCGGGGACCAATGAGACGAGCCCGGGGCGGGGCGCGAGGCCGGAGGGCGGGGCGGGCGGCGGCGCTGGCCGCCGGAGGTCTGGCCTGCGCGCAGTATATGACAGTACGTCAGCAGCGGGATGGCCGTAGCTGTGGCGGCGGCTGCAGACGCCCGAGCAGCCGCGGCCGCAGTGGAGGCTGGAGCCCGAGCGGCGTCGGCGGCGGCACCCCGGGGAGTTTAAGATGGCGGCGGGGGGGGCGGCGGCGGCGGGTCTGCGGGAGGAGCAGCGCTACGGGCTGTCGTGCGGGCGGCTGGGACAGGACCACATCACCGTACTGCATGTGAAGCTCACCGAGACGGCGANCGGGGCATGGAGGGGTGGGTGGGGTGGGTGCCCACCGTGTACTCGCAGAGGCTGACACGGGCGCTCCGCGTACGCGGGCGGAGGGGGGCACACGGGCGCTTCGCGTTCCCAGAGAACCGGGGAGTCTCACACACACACACACAGCGCTCACCCGGGAACAAGGACCTCGGTCCCCTAGAGAGAAGGATTCTCGGTGGCTCCTCATCCCCCAAAGACGCGTCGCTCGCGGCTGGGGCTGACTCACTGACCTAGAGAGAGACCAGGATCGGGGTGTCGGGGTGCAGGGCTTTGGGGGAGGTGGTTACACTGCATTCTGGGCAGACTCGGGTGTCGCACCCCGCTCCCCCTTCCGGAGAAAGCGTGGACACAGACACACACAACTCGAGCATAGCGAAGGCTCACAGACTCAGCGATTGGAGGACACACCAAGGAACGCGTTTGCAGGTTTTAGGGGAAAAAAAAGTAAGAGAGAGCGTGGAAGGCACTGGGAAGGGACGCAGCAAACGGAGTGCCTGGGGACGCCGTTTATGGCCATGCAGTACCGTGTGTGGGTGAGGGAGGCAGAGTGGACGCATCGCGAAAGGGAAGGCAGAGATCATCTGAGAAACCGCTTAACAGTCGCTCGGAGAAGAGACGTCCGTGGAGCAGAGAACCCGCAGGGCATCCCGACAAAGAGTCGAGCCCATGCTACGGAAACAGGCACGATTAACTGATCTCATAAAGCAGGCGCAGAGGCCAGGAGGACACCCGGACACACACAGTTAGTTGTTCAGATAAAAGTGGAGAAAGGAATTAACATCTGTTGAGCTCCCACTAGTGCCAGGCACTTTAAATGCTTCAAAGGAAGGCCCAGAGCAGCAGGCAAAAACGGCAGGAGAGGTGTGAACCTGGGAGCCTTAACCAAGGGAGACAACCTTCAGAGACGCCCCCATACCTAAGGACGCACCCAGGGGAAGGCGCGCGGCTGTGCACAGCTTGAGAAGTGCCTGAACTCACCTGCCATGTAAACAACAGCAGAGACTCAGGGACATGCCCCCAGATGGCACTCACAGAGTGGATGCATGGATGTACGTTCTAGGGCATGTGTGTTACCCCCCAGAGACTGTGCAGGTGAAAAACCTCAGATCCAGGAGTGGAGGGAGGAAGGCATGCACAAGGAGAAGCCTTGTACACACTTGTGAAATCTCAGGGGGTAAAAAGGTCTCAAGTATGACTGGGAAGTCAGTGTGCACTCAGCAGTAGGAAGGTGAGGAAATAAAGACAGAAAAACTGCTTGTGTCAGTAGCTACTCCCAGACAGGTGCATCTGCAGGGAAGAGAGCAGCACCAGCATGGAGCGCGAGGCCCCGTGTGCGGGAAGCCAGATAGGCAGAGGAACAGGGGCAGACAGTGGAGAGAAACTCAGCCCTGCAAGATGGAGAGATAAGCCTGTCTCTGTTCTGTCTCTGTAGGGGAGGGCGTGGAAGCACCGACAGAGGGAAGAAGGTAGGTCAGGGTATGTAAAGAGAAAAAAACGCTCAGAAACCAGAGAGGAAGGAGTCAGCCGGAGGAGGCCAACCTGCAGTCAGAAACAGACCCAGGGAGCAGATAAAGACTGACACACAGGGGTGGGGAGAGGCATCTCTGGGGGCAGTAGTTCAGCCAGCCATCTTGGGGGACAACTGGCAAACTGTACAGCTGATTACAGTAAGATTGACAGGCGCTGGATCAGAGGGAAGAAAGAGGTGGTGAGAAGGCCCGCACAGGGAAGGGGTGTTCCCCAGGGAGAGCAAGGTGACAGGAGCCCCCAGTGCTCCCTGACCTGCATGGCTGCTAGGGCCCAAGAAGAGAGTGCTATTTGTTTTCCTCCCTTGTTTTCTGCCTCCAGCGCTTCGTGCTTGGGATTAAAGTTTAGAATGCTTTGAATCTAAAAGCCCCCACATTTATATGCCATTGTCTTAAGAAATAGATCAAAAATTCTTCCATCCCACTGCTTAGTTCTTGATTATTCATTTTCACTTTATAGGCAAAGGTACCAAAGCGAATGGCTTTCCTTACTCCTGACTACTTCTATTGCCTGTTAATACCATTACTGTTTCCACCTCTGTGTATGCAAATTAAGAGGCCAGGTCAGTCCGTACAGAGGCAGAGAAGGGAACCGCAGAAGACTTTTCCAAGCCCCTCTCCCTTTCTGAGTGTAGTCCTTGGGTGCCTTTTCTTCTGGAAGGCTGATATAGTATGCAGGGAGAGAAGGAAGAAATAAGCTGATTTGATGGTTGCAATTGGTTCCAGCCTTGTTTCTGACTTAACCAGTTCCGTCCCCAGGCCTGACTGTCACTTTGGCCACAGAAACACTTTTAAGGGACTTGGAAAAGCAGGAATCGGGGTGAGACTGGAAACTTCTGACAGCTGAAAAATGGTGTGTTCAGCCAAACCTCCCACAGAGGTATCCTCAGGGCCTCTCCTGACTCAGGCAAGACCAGGGCTCCCCCATCACAGTCAAGTTGCCAGCAGTGGGTAGATGGCCCAGCTTTTATCCTCCAGGAGAACAATACGTACTTGGGCTGTTACACTTTACACTCTTATCAAAGTAGGGCTCCTAACTAAGTTGTAGCTGCATTTGGAATTCTGTTCTCTCCTGGGGAGGAGAGGCAGGATAGCTTTAACCTCTCATGTGAAACTTGACCATTCCTGTGCTTGATAGGAAGGTGCTTGATGCTTGACAAGTGGCCTCCCAGGTGTTGGCATATGCAAGGTTATGACTGTTATCCTCCTCTTGTGATGACTTTCTAAGACCCAGAAACTTCAAGAGGTTAATTTCCTAAATTAAGCATCAGAGTTATTTTCATCCAGATTATTTTGTATTGGATTTTCCTAAATTAACCTACTTGACCTAAGACTTCAGGGAGGTACATTTAGGAATTTTAGGAAACTATGACTTAGGCTAAATACAGAAGTTCTCTAGATGTAATTGGGCAAGTATCCGAAATTATTAGAGTCCATGGAAACAGAATCTTTAATTGGAAACAATTCCTCACTGTTTCAAGACAAACAAACCTAATTGACCTTCATTACTCAAGTTTTCTATTTTTAGATAAGAAATGAAGAATGCTATTTGGGAACCTTTTAAACAGAGATTAGGTTGGGGGATAGAGACATTGTGAGTTCAGGAATGGGAGTTAAAGCTGGAGTAAATATCTCCTAAAAGTTGTTTTTCACTCAGTTTGAATACAGAAACAGTTTCCAGTTGATTATATACAAAAATGTATTAATTAGAAAGTTATTTTCATGGTCTGCAAAATGAACTCAGAATACTGATATAGATATTTAGTATATATTGCAAAGCTACTTTTTTCCCCCATAGTTTGCTTTGAATGAAGTTAAAGTTACTAAATAAAGTCACATATTGCAGCTTCATAGTCATTCTAAATTCATGTCTGAATTTATGGTCTATATAATCCCTATACATTTTAAATGATTTAATTTTACTTTAAATCCCTATACATTTAAATATATTTTATATGTTACTGTAATTACATATTTCTCCCAGATATATCCTAAATGTTTTAAATCAAACCTCAGAATTCTAAAATTTACCTTAGCCAATTCCTTCAGTAATGTGTAGCTGGCTTTATTTTGACATTTGAGTAAGTCATTTTGCAGTAACAAAAACCTTATCAAAATATTGTTTTCAGAATCTGCCATTGCTGAGCCTGTTGATTTTTTTTTAATGTTTACTTAAAGTTTCAAAGGTGGTGGCTCAAATAATACTATCATGTTTGTCCCACTATACGTAAAAGTCTCGCAAAGATGCATCTCAAGGCAGGAGACATTCATTCTTTATGCCTGAGCATGAGAAAGGAGATGCTTTAAGGGTTCTGTTAACACATTCTTTTGTCAACTCCAGTTATTGTCTTTAAATAAATTTTCCTGCTTGTATGAGTGTCTTCTAGGAAAATGAGTGTTTTGAAAATGTGTGCAGATACACTTAACATTTAATTTTGTGTGAGGAATTCAGTTTTGTTCAGTATTACCAGATTCTGTTATTTCCAGTCAAAGCATAAAGTCTTATTTAAACCTCTGAAGTTACTGTCCTTCATCATAGTTCCCTTTAATGTGTTCCATGATCTTATGAAATCACTCATCCCACAGGTCCTGGGGTAGGAGATATCCTCTCCTCTCCTTTCTTTTCAACAAGTAAAGGTATAAGCGTTTGATTCATCGTGGTTTAAGGCACAAAAAGACACATGCCTTACTTTTTCCTGTCTCTTCCTTTTTTGTGCCTGCCCTCAAACAATTTTGAATGTGTACGCGTGTATTCAGTAATCTGCTGTTATAAATACAGAAGGACCTGTTCTTAAGGGTACCACTCAAGCATCCAGACTTGCCAGCACAGCTGCCACTGCTGCTGACACACTTACTAAGTGAAACAGTGAGGTTTGCCTTAGCAGATTCCTTCTGTTGCAGTTTTTTCACATAGCCAGCTTTAATTTAAATAGGTTAATCTTACTGACTTTAACTTAAACCCGTCTTGAGGCTGAACTTGATCTGAAAAAGCTTTGTATCAAGTAAAGTCAAATCTGTGCCCCATTTTGCAATAAGTGAAAAGTTTATTCAGATGATCAGGTGTTCAATGCAAAGAAGGGTGCTCCTCCTAGTGAAAAGCAGTGGCCAGATTGCCTGAAGGGATAGACAGGGAACCTTGGCACCAGAATTGAGAGGAGGAAGAAAGAATCTGTTCTTAAGGGTACCACTCAAGCATCCAGACTTGCCAGCACAGCTGCCACTGCTGCTGACACACTTACTAAGTGAAACAGTGAGGTTTGCCTTAGCAGATTCCTTCTGTTGCAGTTTTTTCACATAGCCAGCTTTAATTTAAATAGGTTAATCTTACTGACTTTAACTTAAACCCGTCTTGAGGCTGAACTTGATCTGAAAAAGCTTTGTATCAAGTAAAGTCAAATCTGTGCCCCATTTTGCAATAAGTGAAAAGTTTATTCAGATGATCAGGTGTTCAATGCAAAGAAGGGTGCTCCTCCTAGTGAAAAGCAGTGGCCAGATTGCCTGAAGGGATAGACAGGGAACCTTGGCACCAGAATTGAGAGGAGGAAGAAAGAACATATGTGAAGGATTGGACCATGTTCAAGAAGAGAATTTAAAAGGAAAGGGGTGTAAAATCCTTGGAATGATTTACAGGAAAGCTTATCAAGGACAATCACCAGATTGAACCTTTCTATTTGCACTTGTTTTTTCTGTTTTTTTTTTTTTTTTTTTTTAAACTGGAAGCTGTGCTGGGTCATTTTTAACAATTTGCAGTGACTACAGAGAGGATCAGGAGCCTAGCATCAGCATTCAGCCTAAGTGTTTGCCAGTTTGGGTCAAATGTATTTGGAGTATTTAAGAAGATGTCCCCAAAATGTGATGAAATGAGCATTTCTTTGTGTAAGATGAGTAGAATTTTAGAATAGAGAAGACAGCATGTGTATGACTGCAGCACATTTGACTTGCCTGCATACCTCAGCTCCATAGGACATTTCCCATGACTTAATACAGAAATCTCGAATAGCAGGCCTGGAGCAGGATACAGTAAATTAATGACTGTCTCTACAGCCATGTTTAAGCTGGAAAAACATGGCATGAATCAGGTCAGATTTACCATGAAAATTGCTTTCTTTTCTTTACCTCTCTTCCTTCCCCTCCTTTCAGTTTATCTACCTATCTACAATTTTGGTTGTGGCATTATGGCTCTTGATAGCCATGTTAAATCTTTAGGAAGAACTGGTTTAAGGGCCTCCACTAATACTTTGCCTGCAAAGGTCAAACCTGGAATTTCACAGCTAGCAGTTTAACATAGGATATAAGAAGAGGGAATCTTATTAATTAGACTGTATGCACCTTAAGGGCTTCCAGGTGGTGCTCGTGGTAAAGAACCCAGCTGCCAATGCAGGAGACATAATAGATGCACATTTGATCCTTGGGTCAAGAAGCTCCTCTGGAGGAGGGCATGGCAGTCCACTCCAGGATTGTTGACAGAGGAGCCTGGTGGGCTACAATCCATAGGGTTGCACAGAGTTGGACACGACTGAAGTAACAGCACACACGCATATGCTCCTTAAAGATTCGTGAATCAAATTAGCACCTTGAATAGAACTCAGTAGTCAGAGCATTTGGCTACTAGTTTAATAACTAGGTTGTTAGATAACATAAGTTTCTTTCTTGTTGGGGTTCATATATGTTATTGGTCTAAACAGCTTTGGATCTTAAAGGGTTTTAAGGGACAGAGACTAGATAGGGGAATCACATCTTCATGAGAAAGAGTGGCATTGGCAAGGAAAGGGCAAAAGTAGAAAAGCTAATTCAGGCTTTGAGAATTGCAAGGAAGACCCTGTTCCTCTCTCCTTTGAGTGCAGGAGAAAATTAGATTAAAGAGAAGAAAGGGAGACTGAGCAGATTAGAGTTTATTCTGTCAAAACTGAGGAGACACTGATAAGAAAGTTGAGGTGATTGAGCTAATGTTTTAGGATTATTCTGGACTCTGCATATGATGAATGTAGGATGCATCTGGAAGGAAGTAGACAAGTTAGGAAGAAGTACATGGTCAAGATCAGACACGAATAGAATGTGAACTAGGAATACAGTGGGAGACAAGATACTGTAGATGAATAGAATCTATGGAGTGTAACACCAGGTTTTATAGGAACAGGGTTGAATTGAAATGTCTAGCCATCAGCACTAGGAGGATACCCTTAGTAGAGAGAGAAATTGGAAGCAGTTGGGAGGGTTGGATAGGGTCCGGGAGAGAAAGTACCTTATTCTTCACTCAGTCCTTTGTTTGGTTAGATTTGATTAGCTGTTCTGTATCTGAGAAGTATATTTGGGTCTAGGTCTAGACTAGAACAATGCCATACTATTGACATGTTTCAAACTTTCCATTTGGGTGGAAATTTTGGGGATTGGTGATGTTTTGGGGGAAGTTGAAATTACTAGGTAGAAGAAATTTTGGTTTTGAATAGGTATTTTAAAACTTTGTATTTTTGTAGGCTCCCTTTATTCAATAACCTTCTCTATAAATTTCACTTAAGACTGTCATAGAGCACAGATAATATGAAAATTGAATTTGATTTTTACATGAAGATCAGGCCTTCCGTGGTTTCTGTCGCAAGTAATTATTGAAACATTAAGTAACTTTATAATGTTCCTGGATTTACATTTCAAGCATCATTTTAAAATGATTCCTAAAGGGTCAGTGTTTTTACTTCCAGATTACTTTCATTTCTGTTTCAGTGTTTTGATTCTCTTTGTTTGACAGTTTGTGAAAAACAAGCTAAAAAATAATCATGTGTACATATACATTGTCTCTATAGACTAGTTAGGGTCACTTGGTTCATGGTCCATAGAGATAACCTTGGCTAAAAGACTTTTCTCATGAACAGTGAGAAGTACAAGGAAGGAACTAAGCTTGAACTTTCTAATATGATTCTCTGAGATATTTTAGGATCTAAATATGCTTACCTATAAACTTAACTGTTAGCATATTTTTTAAAAAGATATTTACTTAGTGTCATGGCTTTTGGTTTTCATTGTTGAAACTAGAATGCCTCAGATAACCAGAAAACACATCCCTGTGGTTAAAACTCAGTTGAAACATGTTTTTCTTTAATAAAAGACTAAGGTAGGAGTAGGAATTATTTCTAGAACTATCAAATATTCATTTAGCCAATGTTTATCTTCTGACATGTGCAGGCATAGAACTAGGCACTGGTGGTCCTGCCTTAAGAAAGTACTCATGTCTTAGTAGTCACAAGCAGACATTAAAATTAAATAAAATAAGTGCAATAAAGCCTGTGTGCAAGGGGACACCTAAAGAGAGAAGGATTAGCTGTGAATGCATCTAAGAAGTAGTTCAGTTCAGTTCAGTCACTCAGTCATGTCCAACTCTTTGCGACCCCTGAATCACAGCACGCCAGGCCTCCCTGTCCATCACCAACTCCTGGAGTTCACCCAGACCCATGCCCATGGAGCTAGTGACGCCATCCAGCCATCTCATCCTCTGTTGTCCCCTTCTCCTCCTGCCCCCAATCCCTCCCAGCATCAGAGTCTTTTCCAATGAGTCAACTCTTCTCATGAGGTGGCCAAAGTACTGGAGCTTCAGCTTCAGCATCATTCCTTCCAAAGAAATCCCAGGGCTGATCTCCTTCAGAATGGACTGGGTGGATCTCCTTGCAGTCCAAGGGACTCTCAAGAGTCTTCTCCAAGTAGTGTTGGCTTTTTAATCTCCTGTCCCCTGCCCAGCCCACTCCAGTTGGGTTGTGTCCATCACATCCCTGAGATTGCACCTGACTAGGTCCTTTGTTGTCAAATCCAGTGTCAAATCTCTCCGATCCTGTCTTACCTCAGTATCGCACCGTCCAGTTGATTACTCTTTCCTGTTAGAAACACTTTCCTGGTTTTCCTCCCACTGCCCTGCCCATTCTCAGCCTCCTCTGCTGATGATCCTCTCCTTGACTGGCCTGTGGAAGTTGGAGATCCCAGTTCCTTTCTCTCTATTCACTTCCCTAGGGGAGCTCATCTAGTCCTGAGGATTTAAATGTCATCTGTATGTTAATGACCTCCAAATGTTTATCTCCAGCTCCAACCTTCCTCTGTTTCCAGGCACCAGTTTTCAACATCTCATCTCTTTATCAAAGTATAAGAGGTTATCTCAAACGGAACAGTCCCAAACACAGTTCTTGATTTCACTCCTCAGACCTACATCTTCGTGAGTGTTTCCCATTTCAGTACGTGGCAGCACTTGTTCCCAGTTGCCTAATAATTGACTGGTTTACCTTGATTTATCTCCTCTTTTCTTGACTTAATTGATCCTTACAGTAAGTTCTGTCATTGTTCGAATGTCTGAAATCTAACTTCATCCATCACCACCACTCCACACCCAGCCAACCTCATCTCTCCTGAGGAACCGTGCCATGGACTTCAGCTAGCCTCCAAGCTGCCACTCTTCCTCCAGGAGTCCATTCACCATGTGGCAGCCAGAGTGACCTTTTTAAAGCACTTAAGTGTGATCATGTCGTCTCCAAGTTTCAAGATTTTTAATAGCTTCCTTTGTTCTAGATGCTTCATTTTATAAATTTCTGGTATTTTAAAAATAATACCCATCTTCCAATCCAAGCTTATTTTACTGCTTCTCCTTATACCTTACTAGAGATCAGGATCACAAGGAACAAATCTTCATTTGTATTTATAGTCAGATTCAATGTATACGTTTATTTACACAGTTATAAAGTCTACATTAAGTTCTCTCTTTGAAAAAAAGATGGGATATTATGCTTCAAATATCGTTATAAGGTCTGGTTCACAGTAATTAACTTTTCAGGCTGTTGTTCAGTTTGGATTTTTGCTTTCCATGTTCCTTTAAATAGTTGTATGAAATACTAACGTTTTAGACTTTTTTTTTTTTTTTCCACTTTGGCCTACATCAGATAGCTACAGTTTTCCAGAAACTCTCTAAAAACAAGGATTGTGTTAAATAGATCAGATTTTTTTACTTCTCACTGCCCTTTTGATTCTCTCCTTTATATTTCATTCTTCTCTATGCTGTAATGGCTAGAAAAACATTATTCTTTATTCCATACACCCTTTAATATGGTTTTTCTAAAATTGCAGAGAATGAGTTTCTCCTATGTGTAAAGTTGGATTGACTGACAAAGCAAAATACCAGATTTTGTGAAACTTTGATTCTCTCTTTTTCTTTGGGTGCAGGGTGGTGGTGGGGGCATTTAGTAAAAGATAGTTTTGGATTACCCCAAAATTTCACATTCATACTATCATTCTAAACATATTACCACCTTTGACAAGAGCTGAGTATATTTGATTTTAGGATTAACTGTCTGATTTCCTGTGCTATATTCTGCTTTTGTTTAGTCACTAAGTCGTGTCTGACTCTTTGAAACCCCATGTACTGCAGCCTACCAGCCTCCTCTGTCCATAGAACTTTTCAGGCAAGAAGACTGGAGTGGGTTGCCATTTTCCTCTCCAGGGATTTTCTGCTTTAGCTTTATCTTTTTATATTTTTTTCCTTCCTCTTCTTTCCCTGCCTAGATTTTTTTCTTTTATATTACTACAGTTAAAAATATAATTATTGGATAGTCTTTGGTTATTCTATCAGGTGACGTTTTGAAGAGCAGAATTAAATGACTTCTTAAAGGATTATAACTGCAAGTTCTTAAAATAGTATACTACCTCTTTAGGAAAGAAAGAAAGATGTATCTTAAATCATATCCCAGGATAAGTCATAAATACTTACTTATACTATTTACTTGCGTAAGTGAAAACAAATTCAGGTGCCATGTGATACTTTCCTTAAGCTGTAGTGCAAAACCAAAACAATGATCCCCCCAAAAGTTATTTATTCCTATCAGTTCTTAATTCTCTAACTTTCAGATATTTCACATTTTATTATAATTGTTGTTATGGAAGAGTAGGAGAACGCAATGGCACCCCACTCCAGTACTCTTGCCTGGAAAATCCCATGGACAGAGGAGCCTGGTAGGCTGCAGTCCATGGGATCATGAAGATTCGGACACGACTGAGCAACTTCACTTTCACTTTTCCCTTTCATGCATTGGAAAAGGAAATGGCAACCCACTCCAGTGTTCTTGCCTGGAGAATCCCAGGGACGGCAGAGCCTGGTGGGCTGCCGTCTATGGGGTCGCACAGAGTCAGACACGACTGAAGCGACTTAGCAGCAGCAGCAGCAGCAGAAGAAGAAGAACCTAACGTATCTAGAGTGGTGGGCAAGAGCACAGTTCTTAAAGTGACCCAGGCCAGAGTTTGAGCTCTAAGTCA
The DNA here is from genome assembly GCA_006408695.1 of Aepyceros melampus. Taxonomy (NCBI): domain Eukaryota; kingdom Metazoa; phylum Chordata; class Mammalia; order Artiodactyla; family Bovidae; genus Aepyceros; species Aepyceros melampus. Next base: position 49,135 of record SJXQ01008790.1, read on the forward strand.
CTTTTTAAAGCTGTGCAACCTTATGTGATTTCACAGGATTTTCTTGAGAAGTGCGAATAATAGTATCTACCCAACAAGGGTATTCTGAGAACTCCCAGAGGTGATAGTAAAAATGATTACACTGGCCTGACACATTTTAAGCACTCAATAAATAGTAACTAGGTAGCTATAATATTTCCTAAAACAATCTCACTTAAAGCAGTCACCTGGTACGTGACCATTTATAGAAAGTTTTCTGGTTTTGACAAAGTTCCAAAATTATATTTGACTTGGGAATTTTTTCTTTTTGCACTGTCTCTCTCATGATTTACAATGTGGCTTAGGTACTCAGATAAAAAGCGAAGTACTTAATAAATACCTATTGGTTAAATTTAAATAATTCAAGAAGTAACTTGAGTCAAAGCTCTATGATGGATGCAAAAGGGAAACTGAAAGTATTTCAAGTATATCTCTAACCTTAGAGAATAAAGTTAGACCTCTATAATGTGTTTCTTAGAGAAAGCACTCTTTTCTAGGCCAGAAGTCTTATTTCTTATGGTCGTATGTTGACACAACCAATAGTGGTTGATAAAGTAAAAGTAACCATAGATTTAATTTTTCCTGAGGGATGAGCAATATGTAAATAATCAAGAGATGTTTATAACAATTTTTATAGGATGACTCTCTTCTTGTGGTGGCGCTTTAGTCACTAAGATGGTCTTGACTCTTGCGACCCCATGGACTGTAGCCCGCCAGGCTCCTCTGTCCCTGGGATTTCCCAGGCAAAAATACTGAAATAGGTTGCCATTTTCTTCTGCAGGGGATCTTCTGGACCCAGGGTTCAAACCCATGTCTCCTGCATCTCAGGTGCATTCTTTACCACTGAGCCACCAGGGATTCCCTACTCTCTTCTTATTTAATCCCCAAAGAAACTAGAGCCTTGCCCCTTCTCTCCTCTCCTAAAAGAATCCCATCAGAAACTTAAATTACTGGGACTTCCCTGGTGGTCCAGTGACTAAGATCCACCTGCCAGCACAGGGGACGTGGGTTCAATCCCTGGTCTGGGAAGATCCTACAGCCCCAGAGGAACTAGGGCCTTGCACTGCAACTAGACAAGAGCCCCCACTCACCACAACCTTTGACACAACCAATAGTGGTTGATAAAGTAAAAGTAACCATAGATTTAATTTTTCCTGAGGGATGAGCAATATGTAAATAATCAAGAGATGTTTATAACAATTTTTATAGGATGACTCTCTTCTTGTGGTGGCGCTTTAGTCACTAAGATGGTCTTGACTCTTGCGACCCCATGGACTGTAGCCCGCCAGGCTCCTCTGTCCCTGGGATTTCCCAGGCAAAAATACTGAAATAGGTTGCCATTTTCTTCTGCAGGGGATCTTCTGGACCCAGGGTTCAAACCCATGTCTCCTGCATCTCAGGTGCATTCTTTACCACGAGCCACCAGGGATTCCCTACTCTCTTCTTATTTAATCCCCAAAGAAACTAGAGCCTTGCCCCTTCTCTCCTCTCCTAAAAGAATCCCATCAGAAACTTAAATTACTGGGACTTCCCTGGTGGTCCAGTGACTAAGATCCACCTGCCAGCACAGGGGACGTGGGTTCAATCCCTGGTCTGGGAAGATCCTACAGCCCCAGAGGAACTAGGGCCTTGCACTGCAACTAGACAAGAGCCCCCACTCACCACAACCTGCATGTGACAACGAAGACCCAGCACAGCCAAACATAAAATTTTAAAGAAGAAATTAAAATTCAGTTAAGTTCAGTCGATCAGTCATGTCCGACTCTTTGCGACCCCATGAATCGCAGCACACCAGGCCTCCCTGTCCATCACCAACTCCCGGAGTTCACTCAGACTCCTGTCCATCGAGTCGGTGATCCCCTGCAGCCATCTCATCCTCTGTCGTCCCCTTCTCCTCCTGCCCCCAATCCCTCCCAGCATCAGGGTCTTTTCCAGTGAGTCAACTCTTCGCATGAGGTGGCCAAAGTACTGGAGTTTCAGCCTCAGCATCAGTCATTCCAATGAACACCCAGGACTGATCTCCTTTAGGACAGACTGGTTGGATCTCCTTGCAGTCCAAGGGACTCTCAAGAGTCCTCTCCAACACCACAGTTCAAAACCATCAGTTCTTCAGCGCTCAGCTTTCTTCACAGTCCAATTCTCACATCCATACATGACCACTGGAAAAACCAAAGCCTTGACTAGACAGACCTTTGTTGGCAAGTAATGTCTCTGCTTTTGAATATGCTATCTAGGTTGGTCATAACTTTCCTTCCAAGGGGTAAGCATCTTTTAATTTCATGGCTGCAATCACAATTAAGGTTGCATAGTAAAATTACTTAGTAAATTATGTATTACTTTTACAGTCCTGATATATTGCAAGGAATAGTCCCTGGGAATAAGTGGACATATATTTCTTTGGTCATAGAGAAGTTTGGCAGTAGTTTACTTATTATAATGCAGTTTTCAAGAACATAACTTTTGAGCATTTTAGTATTGTCTACACTTTTATTCTAAGCTTAAGAATGCCCTACATTCCCTGAGAAATAAATAAGAGGGTTAATTCAAGGAACTCTAAAAGCAGTGAACCAAATAAGAGTTGAACAGAATCTTTTGATTGTAAAGTGAAAGTGAAAGACGCTCAGTCATGTCCAACTCTTTGCAAGCCCATGAACTGTATAGTCCATGGAATTCTCCAGGCCAGAATACTGGAGTGGGTAGCCTTTTCCTTCTCTAGGGGATCTTCCCAACCCAAGAATCAAACCCAGGACTCCCGCATTGCAGGCGGATTCTTTACCAGCTGAGCCACAAGGGAAGCCCTTTGACTGTAAAGCATCACCTTTATCAGGTTGTTGAAGCATTTATCAAAAGGGGTTACCCTAGTCGGTACCAGTCTGCATTGTGTTTCTTGGCTGGACGAAGAGACCAGATCACTATCTTATTTATAACTCAACTACTATTCAGTTAAACCCTAGAGTTACTTGATTTTCAAAAGAGCTACCTGCTGCAAATATTTAATTAAAGCTAAAAATCAAAAGTTGAAGTCCTGCTGAAACTCCATTCGTAATGGAAATGTACTTAGTAAGTTAAACATTACTGTAAAACATGCCATATCATATTTGGTCGCCTGTAATTACTTTATCTTTTAAAATTGGATTGCATTTTAAAATATACAATGAGGTGAGGTTATGTTTGTGCAGTTAAAATTAGGCTAAAAAGATTTATATGAAAAAGGAACTTGAGACGTATAATGGTATTGACTTTTAAAACTTATTCCTGGTCCCTTTCCTATCAACACGGTAGTCAGATGCATAAAAAGTGGTATAGCATTCTAGCTGTCTCTTGTTGCTTTAAAAAAAAGAAAAAATTCCAAGAACTATAGTACCTAACATCTTCTTGTCTAAAATTGGGGTTAAAATTGATAGTGGATTTAAGGGTCTCATATATTTTTCTCTTCTAGCTTGTTAGGTATCTTAAGGGGAACAATAATCCCAGTTTATTGTGTTTAGATAAACACCCACAACTACTCCATGGATGAGGGTTTTATTTTTTTAATAAAAAATGTTAACACAGTATTTATATATGTTCCTTTACTATACATGGTCCTTACGGGGGCGGGGGGGAACCAAACTATTTTTTTTAAGTTTTTAGTCAGAAACTGAACCTTGAAAATTGCAATGATTTTATGAAATTCATTTTCCTTGGAAACAAAGCGCCAGAATTGAATGAGCACTTAAGTGCTTTTACATGTTCAGCACATGGAGATAACCTATTACAGAGGCAAGAGAAGGACAGGGTTCTGTATTTGAGATTCAGAAACCAGGATTTGAGGTCCAGCTCTGCTAACAACTAGCTGGGTGATCTCAACCAATGAACTCTGCCTGTCAGAGACTCATTTATCTTCCTCTGAAATAAGAGGTGATGATGCCTTTCTCCCACCCACAGCTGGTTTTAGAAGGCCTCCCTTGAGGCTATGGGTATAAAAATGCTCTGTACGTTACAAAACTGTCTAAACAAGAAAAAGTTATCATTTTTATTGAGGAATCAAGTAATACAGCTAGAACTCTAAGCATATCAGGAGGTAAGGTTCTAAATGCAAGTCATGAGGCAAAAGGTTGGATAATGTCAAAATTACTCTTGAACATTCCAAAGTTGATGTATAGCATAGTGGTGCTGTTTTTTCTATACAACTCCAAATAGTAAAGTATATAATGCGTATAGTTGGATACAGCATATATAAAGAGACCATAGCCAACATGATTTTATAATACATTTTTTAGCATAATGTATATAAGTACTTGTAAGTTAAATTTGTATTAGACTCTTCTGTAACATAACAACCAGGAGTAAGACAACTTATGGAAAAATACACCCTAATGTAGTGGTACCATAGACACAAGCATCTGGAAAAACAATAGCTAATGGTAGTTAAAGTGGGCACAGTTCAGCGTGAGCAAAATGGTGGCATTCGTATCTTGTCTGGTGAGGAAATATGTAATGTTTAAAGGTGAGTCCTTTCTCAGTTGGGCATTCATCCCCCAAGTACTTGCCACTCCTTGTTGCTTTATACCCAGTCTCTTACCTGAGTCTTTGATTCCTGATTCATCCAAAGGAAGGCCTAGCTGAGGAAATTAATCTTAAACTTGAGTGTTAAGTGATTAGGGTGGATTGGCAAAATAGTGTTAGGGAAGTTCTGCCACGTTGAAGGAACAGGTAGGAAGTAGAAATAGAGAGGAAAGTGTTTACAAAATAGACTGAAAAAGGTTAACAGTGCTGAGCCACAGTTGGGAAGTAAAAAAGATGAGACTGGTTGGTCCTATAGTTGGAGCTTCTGCTTTCTATGTGAGGAGTTTGTTTTGCTTTCATAGAACCACTGCAAAGTGGTATCTGAGAGAGCTTCTGCTAGCTATTTGAATGAGGAGCATTTGGAAGGAATTGAAGGAAGGGAAGAATTGATGCTTTTGAACTGTGGTGTTGGAGAAGACTCTTGAGAGTCTCTTGGACTGCAAGGAGATCCAACCAGTCCATCCTAAAGGAAATCAATCCTGAATGTTCATTGGAAGGACTGATGCTGAAGCTGAAATTCCAATACTTTGGCCACCTGACTCATTTGAAAAGACCCTGATGCTGGGAAAGATTGAAGGCAGGAGGAGAAGGGGATGACAGAAGATGAGATGATTGGATGGCATCACCGAATCAATAGACATGAGTTTGAGTAAACTCCACGAGTTGGTGAAGGACAGGGAGGCCTGGCGTGCTGCAGTCCATGGGGTCGCAAAGAGTCAGACACAACTGAGCAACTAAACTGACTAACTGAAGAAGACAGGAAGGCCTTTGTTTAGGTGCTTGGTAATAGGGGCCTGGAAGCAGGCTAGAAACTTCTAAAGTAGAAACTGAGCTTAATTTGAGGGTGTCTGGGGCATGCGTGTGTATGCATGCTCAGTCATTCAGTCATGTCTGACTCTTTGCCATCCCGTGGACTGCTGCCTTCCAGGCTCCTCTGTCCATGGGATTCTTCAGGCAAGATACTTGAGTGGGTTCTCATTTTCCTCCTTCAGAGTCTGGGGCATGTAGGCCCCAAATGATGATTGAGAGCCCTGAGCCACCTTTGCTTCGTGTGTGTGTGTGTGTGTGTGTGTGTGTGTGATTCAGACCTTCAGCACATTTTTTTCTTTCTTGGGAATATCTGCTCATTCCACCATCTCCTGTTTGCTCCAAGTGAAGTCATACTAATTTAAGCCCTTATCACCAGAGTGTTCCTAAATAAAACATCCCCTGGAGCCGATATCTAATCCTTTTCCCTAGCCCAGATTCATCGCTGTCTGTCTTTCTTATATATGACTGAAACAGCTGCTTTCCCTGAAGCAATTTCTTTTAGGAACTCACTTTCTTATTCCAAAAATCAGAAGAGCCTCCAGTTGTTTATCCTGTCAAAGGCAAGACTTAAAGGCCACCCCTAAAGGAGTAATGGAGGGGGTTAAGGTAGGACTAGCTCATAGGGTGGTAAACCTATGAAATTCTGAAGTCAGAAATTGAAATTACTGTTCTATTCATGCAGTAGTGGATAGAAGTTAAAACTGAAGACACATTTTGAGGTCAAGAAGAGATTAGCCAGGAATCACCAGGTCCAGTTCTCGTCCTGTATGTCCTGTTTCACATGTGAAAGGAAGCTGCACACATCCAGAGATCTGCCCTCCATCCACACACCACCCATTCCTGTCTCCTTGCTTTTTTGCTTTAGTTCAGTTCAGTCACTCAGTCGTGTCCGACTCTTGGTGACCCCATGAATTGCAGCACGCCAGGCCTCCCTGTCCATCACCAACTCCCGGAGTTCACTCAGACTCACGTCCATTGAGTCAGTGATGCCATCCAGCCAACTCATCCTCTGTTGTCCCCTTCTCCCCCCCCCACCCCAATCCCTCCCAGCATCAGAGTCTTTTCCAATGAGTCAACTCTTCGCATGAGGTGGCCAAAGTACTGGAGTTTCAGCTTTAGCATCATTCCTTCCAAAGAAATCCCAGGGCTGATCTCCTTCAGAATGGACTGG
>SJXQ01008791.1:1390-151397 GCA_006408695.1 Aepyceros melampus
TTAAAAGGCGCTTACTCCTTGGAAGAAAAGTTATGACCAACCTAGATAGTATATTCAAAAGCAGAGACATTACTTTGCCAACTAAGGTCCATCTAGTCAAGGCTATGGTTTTTCCTGTGGTCATGTATGGATGTGAGAGTTGGACTGTGAAGAAGGCTGAGCACCAAAGAATTGATGCTTTTGAAGTGTGGTGTTGGAGAAGACTCTTGAGAGTCCCTTGGACTGCAAGGAGATCCAACCAGTCCATTCTGAAGGAGATCAACCCTGGGATTTCTTTGGAAGGAATGATGCTAAAGCTGAAGCTCCGGTACTTTGGCCACCTCATGCGAAGAGTTGACTCATTGGAAAAGACCCTGATGCTGAGAGGGATTGGGGGCAGGAGGAGAAGGGGACGACCAAGGATGAGATAGCTGGATGGCATCACGAACTCAATGGATGTGAGTCTGAGTGAACTGTGGGAGTTGGTGATGGACAGGGAGGCCTGGCGTGCTGCAATTCATGGGGTCTCAAAGAGTCGGACACGACTGAGTGACTGAACTGAACTGATATGTATAGATAAAGAATCTGTATAGCTGACTCGTTGAAAAAGACTCTGATGATCCTGGGAACGATTGAAGGCTGGAAGAAAAGGGGACAACAGAGGACAAGATGGTTGGATGGCATCACCGATTCAATGGACATGAGTTTGAGCAAACTCCTGGAGATGGTGAAGGACAGGGAAGCCTGATGTGCTGCAGTCCATGGGATCGCAGAGATCAGGCATGACTGAGGAACTGAACAACAACATCATAAAGAATCTACACATATTATCAATTCTTTTATTAAAACAATTCTTTTTCAGTATTTATTTATTTGGCTGCACCAGGTCTTCGTTGCCACATTTGGGATCTAATTCCCTGACCAGGGATTGAACCTGGGCCCCATGCATTGGGAGTGCAGAGTCTTAGCCACCAGGGAAGTCCCTGTTATCAATACTTGAGGGGGAAAATAACATCGAAAAAAGATGGAGTGAACTATGCCAGAATGTAAGCTGTGGGGTTTTGGTCCTTTATATTTCTGTATGTTGTTTTATTACAACATGTGTTGTATGATGTTTCCAAAATAACAACAGCACCAGAAAATTGCCTTTTGAGGAGCTATCACCCACCCACTGATGTATCGCCTACCCTCACCCTTCCCAAATCTGATTCCAAGCTTAGTTGCGGGGGTGTCTTTTTCCCCAGGGCTAATCTGATCATTTATGCTTTTAATTCTATATTCTCCTTCTCACAGACCTTGCCTTGGCATTAGATAACCTTTTCCTTCCCTGTTCAATCTTCCATTTCTTTTTTTTAATTTATTTATTTTAATTGGAGGCTAATTACTTTGCAATATTGTATTGGTTTTGCCATACATCAACATGAATCCGCCACGGGTGTATACATGTCCCCTATCCTGAACTCTTCTCCCGCCTTCCTCCCCGTACCATCCCTCTGGGTCATCCCAGTGCACCAGCCCCAAACATCCTGTATCCTGCATCGAACCTGGACTGGCGATTTGTTTCTTAAATGATATTATACATGTTTCAGTGCCATTCTCTCAAATTATCCTACCCTCTCCCTCTCCCACAGAGTCCAAAAGACTGTTCTATACATCTGTGTCTCTTTTGCTGTCTCGCATACAGAGTTATCATTACCATCTTTCTAAATTCCATATATATGCATTAGTATACTGTATTGGTGTTTTTCTTTCTGGCTTACTTCACTCTGTATAATAGGCTCCAGTCTTTTTAATCTCTTTGTGAGCGTATAACTATGCTTAAGTCCCCTGCATGTGTAAACAAACAAGCGAAATTCCCCAAGCCCCAACTCTGCCTTGTTGTCAGTTACTCTTTGTGACCCCATAGACTAGCAGCATACCAGGCTTTCTTGTCCTTCGCCATCTCCTGAAGTTTGCTCAAACTTGGGTCCACTGAGTTGGTGATGCCATCCAACCATCTCATCCTCTGTCGCCCTATTCTCTTCCTGCCCTCAATCTTTCTCAACATCAGTGTCTTTTCCAATGAGTTGGCTGTTTGCATCAGATGACCAAAGTATTGGAGCTTCAGCTTCAGCATCAGTCCTTGCAATGAATATTCAGGGCCCACTAACTCTATACCCATGCCCCTTTTCCCTTTAGAGTCTGAATTCTACAAAGATTTGAATTCCAGTCTCTAAATCCTCATGACTGAAGGTTTAACCCATTGCAGCCTGGCTTCTGCCTTCACGGTGCCCTTAAAATTGCTCTTAATGAGATCTCCTTTTAGGCTTCGTCTTCCTCTGCTCTTTCAACTTTATTCAGTCATTAGAACAGAGGAAGGTGCTCTTTTTGGAACATCCCATAAATGCCATGGAGTCTGCCACCAGTTCTGAATGCCCTGGGCTGGCTCTTCCTGGGCGCACAGCGCAGGGATCACTGTGTGACGCATTTCTCCCTGCTTGTCCCTGGGCCCATCACACTTGGCATGTCTACCATTGGGCTTTTGAGCTGCACTCCTCCATGCCTTTTCCCCTTGTATTCTGGATCCTTGCCACATTCTGTGTGTCCCTGCTCCCTCTGCAGCTCATGATTGTCAGTGTGGGTCCTAACCGTGGCTAACGTGGACCTTAGCAGTTTGCTCCTGACCAAGTGTCTGATGTTGACTGCATCTTTCCAGCAGCAGTGATCTTTGTTGCACACACCTCCCATCCTCTCTAACCCTGGCTCAGAATTCCTTGGTGGCTTCCCATTGCCTAGAGATACACGCTGACCTCCTCTCCATGATCCTTCGTGGTCTTGCTTGGCCTTATCCATGTGGGCTTGGTCTCTTGCCCAGGTCCTGCCTCGCCCCAGTAGCTTGCATTCTGCAGTCCAATAGCTGGAAACTGAATCCTCAATTCTGCTCTGAGGTGGCAGCCCACTCCAGTGTTCTTGCCTGGAAAATCCCATGGGTGAAGGAGCCTGGTAGGCTGCAGTCCATGGGGTGGCTAAGAGTTGGACACGACTGAGCAACTTCCCTTTCGCTTTTCACTTTCATGCATTGGAGAAGGAGGTGGCAACCCACTCCAGTGTTCTTGCCTGGAGAATCCCAGGGATGGGGGAGCCTAGTGGGCTTCCATCTATGGGGTCGCACAGAGTCGGACACGACTGAAGCGACTTAGCAGCAGCATGCCCCTTTGCACGTATTTCCTTAGCATATTGTCTTTGTGCTGGCACATTGGGCAGATTCTGTCTCATCTGCTGGGTGTCAGCTCAAATACTGCCACTTCTGTGAAGTCCTCCCTGCTTTCTCCCAGGGAAGACTCAGGTGCTTCTTCCACTGTTTTCTCCTTGCCCTTGGTATAATTATCTTGTGCCTGCTTGCCCTCACTCGCTTCAGTCGTGTCCAAATCTTTTGCAATCATGTGGACTGTAGCCTGCCAGGCTCTCTGTCCATGAGATTCTCCAGGCAAGAATACCGGAGTGGGTTGCCAGGCTATCATACTTTAATTTGCTTTGTTTGTTTCTTTTTTAGATTATAAGTTTCATGGGGCAAACAATATAAGCTAATTTTTTGTTTTTTTTTTTTCAACTGTGAAATCTAATGGACCCAGAAGTGCATTAATCAAACCTTAAATAATTTATATGTGGAGTCTAAAATATGATACAGGGAGTTCCCTGGCAGTCCAGTGATTAGGGTTTTGTCCTCCCACTGCAGGGAGCATGAGTTCAGTCCCTGGTCTGGGAAGTAAGTTCCTGCATGCTGCCTGGTGCAGCCAAAAATAAAATATGAATCAAATGAGCTTATGTACAAAACAGAAGGAGACTCACAGACACAGCAAACAAATTTATGGCTACCAAAGGGTAAAGAGTCGGAGAGAGATAGATTAGGAGGTTGGGATTAACATATATACACTAATATATATAAGTAGATAAACAATAAGATCCTACTATAGCATAGGGGGAACCATATTAAAAATCCTGTAATAAACCATGATGGGAAAGAATATGAAAAAGAATCTATATATCTATATCTTTCCATGAACTGTAGCCTACCAGGTTCCTTCTTCCAAGGGATTTTTCAGGCAAGAATACTGGAGTGGGTTGCCATTTCCTTCTCCATCTCTATATACACATATAACTGAATTACATTGCTCTAGCCTTGAAATTATCATGTTGTAAATTGACTATCCTTCAAAAAAACCCTTAGAGATAAAGAATAATCATCAAGTGAACGCTTGTGCAACAACTGCCCAGGTCGGAGGAGGGAGCATCTCCAGTCCTCCAGGAGCTCCTGTGAACATTCCGGGTCCCACCCATCCCCCTACCGTCTTGGCTTTTATGACAGTTCTTACTTCCTGGCTTTTCTTCACAGTTGTGCTTCCTGTATATTCATTTCTAAACCAACATTTCGTTTTACCTGTTTTTGAACTTTTTATACAAATATAGGTAGGCTTTGTTTTTTGTTGTGTTTTACTTCATTGCAATGGTATGTAATTATATGCCTTAATTTTTATTGTTGTAAAGCAGCATTTCAGTACATGAATTTACTCCATGCGATGTATTTCTTAATGGACGTTTGGCTTATTTCCAGTTTGGAGCTACTGTGGTGCTTAGATACCTTGTAAACTTCTTTTGGTCCCTGTGTGCATGAGTTTCTTCAGGGTATCGGTCTAGGAATGGACTTGCCTGTCACAGGGTGTGTGTATCTTCAACTGTACCAGATAATGCCAAACTGTCTTGCAAGGTATCTGGCACAATTTATATCCCACCAGCCACGCAGAGCATGCCCATTGCTCTGTATCTTATCCCTATATATGGTATTGTCAGACTTCAATTTTTACCAATATGGTTAACATGGCATATTCTTTCATTGTGGCTTTAATTTGTATTTCCCTCTGAGAAAGAGGATGAGCATCTTTATATCTTAATGGGTCAGCAGAATTTCCTCTTAGTGAAGAGCCATTTATGTTTTGCTCACTTGCTTGCCTTTCTTTTTATGTCTTTATGTCTTTTTAAAACTTTGTTAAGTTTTGCACATTCTAGATATAATTCTTTGTTGAAAGTAAACCGTACTATAAAATCTCAAACATTGAAGATTTATTGATTACAGTATTTAAAAAAATTCTTTGCCTTAGCACTAATAAGTAAGTAGAAACAGAATACTTAGAAAGCAAAATTGTGTACATTACTTCAAATTAATTCTGTGCTTCGCTTCTTCTCTCTAGGCGTCATCATTGTCCCTAGTGCCGGTGTTGGCATTGTCCTGGGAGGCTACATTATAAAAAAATTGAAGCTTGGTGCAAGAGAATCTGCGAAACTAGCAATGATCTGCAGTGGTGTGTCTTTACTGTGCTTTTCAACCCTGTTTATCGTTGGATGTGAAAGTATTAATCTAGGGGGCATAAACATCCCCTACACGACAGGGTAAGTGTCTTGGAAGAGCCGTCTCCTCTTACCTGGTTGTGATTCAATTGCAAAACCCAGGCTGTTTGGATCCCTGGGTCCACCTTGTGCCCCTCCTTTGTGCGGGGTTCACTGTGTCTCTGTCTCTGCCCTGGTGGTTCTGCACCCTCGATGGGTAGAGACTGCGGTCTCTCAGTTATGTGTGTCTGTTTGGACCCTGGGCATATCTCCCATTGCATTTGGATGACAGTCCATGAGAAAGAAAGGCTTGTTGGCTTAATGAAAACTGTTCTTTTTCTTTAATGTAAAGATTTGAATATGTAATACATTCACATAATTTCAAAACAAAGTTCAATGAAAATACAATGTAGCTCAAGTCCTCTATCCCACTTCTCCCCAAAGACAAACCAGGGAACCACTTTAATTCATTTCTTGTGTATCATTTCCAGGATATTCCTTATACAAGAAACTGTGAGTGTGTCTTTTTAGTGTTCCTTGATTTATATCTAAAAAGTAGCATCCTGTACATACTTTTCTGGGCTTAATTTTTTTTAATGTAACAATATGGTTGGAGATCTTTCTGTGCCAATAATCATGTTGATGATGTTCAATGCATAGCTAACCCTTATATTAACACTATTGCATGTCAAGCATTCTTCTAAATGCTTTATATATATTGACTCATCTATCCTCACCAGTGGCACTAATCAGGTAGATACTATTATCATCCTGTGGAGAAGGCAATGGCACCCCACTCCTGTACTCTTGCCTGAAAATCCCATGGGCAGAGGAGTCTGGTAGGCTGCAGTCCATGGGGTCGCTACGAGTCGGACACGACTGAACGACTTCACTTTCACTTTTCACTTTCATGTGTTGGAGAAGGAAATGGTAACCCACTGCAGTGTTCTTGCCTGGAGAATCCCAGGGACGGGGGGTCTGGTGGGCTGCCATCTATGGGGTCGCACAGAGTCGGACACAACTGAAGCGACTTAGCAGCAGCAGCAGCAATATCATCCTGATTTTATAGATGGCAAAACCGAGATATGACTTACACATCTGTTCAGGCTGTGGTAAGTGAACACCATAGATTAGGTGACTTAGAAACAAGAACTTATTTCTCACAGTTCCAGAGCTGAGAAATCCAAGATCAAGGTGCTAGTAGATTCCGTGTCTTGTGAAGGCCTGCTTCTTGGATCATCAATGGCTGTCTTTTGCTGTATCCTCACATGGTGGAGGGGGTGAGGCTTCTCCTGAGGGTCCTTTTTTATAAGGGCACTAATTCCACTCATAAGAGCCCCACCCTTATGACTGAATCACCTCCCAAAGACCTCAACTCCAAATAACATCAACCTGGAGCATTAATTTTCAACACATGTTTTTCAGGGACCCAAACATTTGGTCTATTGACTTAATGATCACAGGCAAGGATTACACAAGAAACATGTATAAAGCTCTCAGGTCTTCTGGCACAGAATAAGTGCTCAGAGATAAGTTAGCTATGGTTATTAATCATCACTAATACATTAAGAATAATTTCCATCAAATTATTTTTACTACAATTGGCAAGCATAAATAGAGTTTTTAAATTGTAAGAAAAACCTATCAGTCTCCTGATTAACCCTGCTTCCCAGGGATGATAATTTAAAATTCTTTTTAGCTATCTCTTCTGGTATTTACCTCTGTATTTTTAAAGCATACTGTATAAATTAACCAAATTGAGACATTATTTTTGACTTCCTGTCTTGGTAAATGAGAAGTTTAGCATTTTCTTCCCAAGTTGCTCTCAAATTCTTTTTTGATATTTTCGTGGTATGATTATGACAATATTGTTAGCAGCTGAGGTTCAAGTACTGTATCATGATTAGATTTCCTCTTTTGTACAGCAGTGATTTTCCTGGAATTAAATCATCACTTTATTTTCATTTCCTTTGTTTTCTTTGAATTTGAATCTAGCTTCCTATATCCTCTGAAGACTCAAGAAATCTCAATGTTACTTTTTGCCCATCTGATGAACTCAGGAATACAGTCAGTCCCCCACCCCTTGGAGTCATCTGTATGGGATTTCTCTGGGACTGCTGCCCCACTATCGCCTGGGAATCCTAGATGCCTCTCTCTCTACTGATCCTTGGTTTTCTGGGATCTGTGAAGGTCTCTCTTTTGTCTTACTCCCTCATTTTATTAGAGCACATCTTCTAGCGGCTATAGGAAGCCTGTAAAGGCAGTTACTGTTTTTGAGATTTTTCATGAAACAGCCTTTTTAAAAAAATTTACATTTTATTACCAAATTGGCTAGGTAAAGAATTTTGGATTGGATAAATCATTTTCACTAAAAAATTTAAAGTTTTCATTCCATTGTTGTCTAATTTCTAATGCTGTTGTGGGAATTTTGGCCTTCCTTTTTCCCCAGTCCTTGGTATGTGTCTTACTTTTCCTTCCTGGAAGTTTCTGTTTATTTCCAGTATTCCCAGATTTCACCATGATACACTTTGGGGTGGGTCTTTTTCTTTTCTTTTTTCTTTTTTTATTCCTCTAAGCACTTGATGAACTTTAAATGTCTGGAGATCATGTTTCTCATTTCCATTTTTAACTTTAAAAAAAATTCAGTGTTGAATTTTCTCCCCCAGTTTTTTTTTTTTTTTCTCTTATTGCTCCTTCATTGATTCTCTCATTTTCTTAGTCTTAAAGCTTATTTTATATCTAATTTTGGTCCTATTTTTTGGGAAAGATTTCTTCAACATTATTTTCCCAGCCTTTTACTGAATTCTTTTTTAAAGCTATTGTGGTTTTTAGTTTCCAAAGTTCTCTCTTGATGTTTGATTGTTCCCTGCTCCTAGTCTTCTTGCTTCATGGATAGGATAGCTTCTTTTATTTCTGCAACATGATTTAGAGTTTCTTTTTCTTCCTGAATTGTCTGTATTCTCTGAGTGCTTGCTTTCTATTTTGCTGTCTCCCTTCTATTGAAAGTTTCCCTCAAATTTCAAGTCAGCCTGAGCTTTCTCTCCGTATTAAAAAGTGTGAATTTAAAAGGCTGAGAAGTAGGGCTCTGTGTCTGAAGGTAGGGCTTGTCATTTGGTGGATCTCATCATAGGGTACCTGCAGGGAGACAGCTGGCATTTTCACTGTGGTGTTTGCTGTCAGAACCTGAAGTCTTACTTCCGAGGTGCTTCAACTCCTCAAGAGAAGGATGCTCCTGTCTCTTGGCTGGGGCTGTGTTGTGGTGGGTTCAGGGTTGTGAGCCCAGCTGCTGGGCATTCTAGAGCTGGGGGTGAGGCGGTGACTGGAAGGGGTCCAGGACCTACTGTTGATTTTGCAAATGAATTTTACTGAATTCCTCTATCGTGATCCTGGCATCTCACCAAAGGGGTCCTTCATGTGGAGCTCGTAAGTACAGAGACTGGTTCATTTCCCCCAGAAAATAGAGGGATGGAGGAAGAAGTAGTCATCTGCTAAGTAGGTCGGGAAAGGGAACCTGCTTAAAACTGTATCATATTTGGACCATGAATTTCCTGTGTTGTTTGTCTTTGAGTTCCAAAAGGCCTGTTCTTTCTCCTACTAAGGACCTTTATCTTGCCCATATATATAAATTCTCAATTATAAATTCTTTCTGGTTCATTAAATCCTTCTTTTTCCAGAACCCTCCATAATCTTGTTTCAGTTGGACTGAATGCTCTTTTGCATAACTTATTTCCATGAACTTCCTTTCATAGATCTCAGTTGTACCCACTGGTAGTTGTCTATGTAGTTATTTATTTGTTAACCCTTCTTTCTCCCAGAAAAAAGTCCTTGGATAACTTCCTAGGGAAGGGTCCATGGTAAGAAAAGTTTTCTCAATCTGTAAGTTTATTAAAATGTCTTTATTATTCTTTCACATTTAATGGTAGTTAGAGTGGGTATAGAATTATAGGTTAAATATTTGTTTTTCTGAGAACTTTTAAACCATTGTTTGGTCATCTAGCGTTTTTATTTATTTACTTTTTTTTGAGTTGCGCTGGGTCTTTGCTGCAAGTGGGCTTTCTCTAGTTGAAGTGAGCAGGGGCTACTCTTCGTTGAGTTGCACAGGCTTCTCATTGTGGTGGCTTCTCTTGTTGCAGAACACAGGCTCTAGGGCACATGGACTCAGTACTTGCTGCTCATGTGCTTTAATTGCCCTTGACATGTGGAATCTTCCCAGAGCAAGGACTGAACCCATGTCCCCTGCGTTGGCAGGTGGATTCTTATCCACTGTACCACCAGGGAAGTGCCTATTATCTGTCATTTAATGCTGCAGATACTTAACAAATTTAATTTCAACCCAAGTTCTCATCTCTTTGTGACCAGGTTTTGTTTGGAAGTTTTGAGGATATTTTTCATTCAAGGTGGGTGTTTTGAAATTTCATAAGGAATGCTCTACCCTGTAATTTTGTCTTGAGAATGTCACATTCTCAGAGACTTTCCCTCTATCCAATCTAAGGAGCTCACTGCCCCCTCATTGTTTATCATATCACCTCTCTTTAGTTTCCTCATAGCACTTGCCACTATCTGAAATTATCTTGTTTACTTGCTTTCCTGTTGTCTTTTTTTTCTCTGAAATATTAGCTCCTTGAGAACAGTTACTATAGTTGCCTACATAACATTTGCAGCCTCATTCTACAACAGGGCTTCCCAGTAGCTCAGCGGTAAAGACTCTGCCTACAATGCTAGAGTCCTAGGTTCAATCCATAGGTTGGGGAGATCCCCTTGAGAAGCGAATGGCTACCCACTCCAGTATTCTGGCCTGGAGAATTTCATGGATGTATAGGCCATGGAGTCGCAAAGAGTTGGACATGACTGAGTGCCTTTCACTAAAAAAAAAAAAGCATCTGCAACAGTGTTTGTTGTATGAATGAGTGGATGGATGCATGCATGCATGACTGTCTTGGCCTAGGGCTTTGTTCATTCATTGTATTAGATACTCTTGGAACTCTTCTAATCTAACACGTATGTCTTTAAAAATTTATTTTTTTTTACCTCAGGTAGATTTTCATCAATATCTTTAACTCGTTCTCTCCTCTTCATTTCCCCCATGTTTTCCAGGGCACCTATTATTCAGATGTTGGAATTATAGACTGGTTGCCTGTATGTTTAATTTGTTCTCTCATATTTTATATGCTGTTTTCTATGATATTTCTCCAAACCTGATTTTTATTTTTTATGTAAACTTAAAATTTTGAGAATAATTTTTCTTATTGTTGTATTGTGAGTGTTCCCTTTTCATAACATCCTGATGTTATTTTAACAAGAGTAATATCTTCTCAGATCTCTCTGTGCATATAATTCCAATTTTTTAACTTTGTTTCTTTGACTTATATTTTATCATTTAATTTTAAAGGTCAATTTTTCTGTTTGTTTACTCTAGGTTTTACAGGTTGACAAGATTCATCTAGCATCATTCAGGTCATATGTCCCCTTCTCTTCCCCACCTCCTTTCATGCAAGAATGAGGGAATTTTATTCTGGGTTGTCTATATCTAAGGTAGAAGCTTAACTTAAATTTTTTTCCTATTTCTTTTGAAGAAGAGCTTTTTGATGAATTTCAGAGCTCTGCATTGGGGATGAAGGTATGTGGGTATGAGAATGGAAAGGCCCACTGATTCAGTTTCTTTCCCTCAGATCTCCAATGAGTCCCATTGTTTTCAGCTTTGTGGTTGGATTTTGGCTGTGCTGGATTTGGGTTCAGAGCTTTGTAGAGATTCCATGGGGCAGGCTGGCTTCTCTCCAAGGTGGTATCTGCTCATTTCACAGGCCCCTTCGCTTATGCACTCGATATTTTCATGGAGTCTGGTGTCACTCTTTCCATTTCTCTTTGCAAGCTTGATCCTTTTTCATCATACTTACTTTTAAGTGCTTTCTCAGAAGAGATGGAAGGCAGATTCCATGTCTTATCTGCTTTTAAATTGCAAGTCCCCTCAAGACTTCTAAAGCTTTTGCTTAAACCCACATTAGTCTTGCCAATCCTGAATTAACTGATTCTGGACTCCCCAGCACTACTGGGAAAAAATTATATAATTGTGCTGATTGGCTCCATTACAAATTTATGAGTTCCATTCTTAGCAGGCCCTCATCTTTGCTGAGCAATCCATTTACTTGGCCCTAGTCAGCTTCCTCTCCTATGCCCTGTATTGGTGGTTCCATTTTTAAAAATTTCTTTCTTCAAAGTTTTTACCTTAACCTTACCTTGTTTTTCTTGCCAGACAACCCAGTGTGCCTTATTAGTTAGAAAAGTGAGGTCCCAAGAAAGAATTCCTTGACTTTGTCTCCCCTCTCATTCCTTGGTCAGAGGTAGTATTATTTTCAAAGGCAAGTACTTGTGCCATCGTTTCCTAGCTGTGTCACCTTGTAAAAAATAATCTAATATTGTTGACTCTTGGTTTCCTCATATATAAAATGGAATTAATGTCATTCATACCTGGTTGTAAGCATAATTAAAATAAAACACATGTGATTGAAATAATTAAAATACTGCAGAAGTGTAACAAATGAAAAGTCAATGTTTCCTTCCTCTGTCCTGAACCTCCAGTTTAAAGCATTTAAATATTATAAACAAATGTTTGTAGCTTTGATATTGAGGATTATGTACAGGAAGATATTTCCCAGAATCCAGCACTTAGTATATGTTGAAAAAAAGTTAGTTTCTTGGCTTTACTCCCTTCTTTTCTAGATTATGCAAAGCAACTCTCTTTTTTCCCCCCCTTTTTGAAATATTAATGAATGTCTGACACCTACCTTTGTGGGACGTTACTTAAATAGTGTTGCTGAAATTAGTAAGATGTAAATAAACATTGTAATTATCTAAATCCATGACTTATGGCATACTTCTTCTCATTTAATTGTATTTAACAAAGAGAAACTTGATTAGAGTGCCAGGGGTTGCTGCAAGGGTCCATTCATTCTAGTATTTGCAGCCTGACTTCATCAAAATTTATTAAATTGGTGAAAGAAAAATGCAATTTCCTTGGAGAGTTCCTCTGGTTCCCCAAATACTTCTAGGAAGAGAATTAAAGTTGAATGGGTGGTATAGCTGCACAGGTTTGACACTTTCAGACACTTTGTGTGAAGAATCATGGGGCCCTTTCTCCTACAGGGAGTGGGCTACATTTCAACCTCTCCTTGCTCCCTTGGCTGGGTGCTTTTGTGCAGTGCACAACATGTTCATCAGTACTTGGCTGGCCTGCCTAGCAAAAACAGCTGTGCTTGATTTTGAACTTGCATGTGGGATTTTTCTCCTTTAGAGCTGATAGAGAGATGAAGGGAGTGGCAGTGAAGGGAGGAGCCCTTGTTGGGCTCAGGTGTGGTGATTGGCAGTTGTACATATCTTTTATATACACTGCTTACAATATGACTTTGCTGTATATGTTATTAGCCACATGTTTCAATGAAAGAAACCAAGGCTTAGAGAATCTATAATTTGCCCAAAGTCATCAGTTAATAATGAGTGGAACAGAATGAAATCCAGATTATCTATTTTAGAGTTTTTGTCCTTTCTGAGCAGTACATTGAGGTGCTGTTTTACACTTTGTATTTCATGTAGGCACATATCTAAGTGCACACATCACCTCTTTACTCAGAAAACTATAGAGAACGCATCCATTTCTTTCAGTAGTGTGCCACTACATGGCCTTGCTGCATCCTCACTGTGTGAGTATGGCAGAGTAATCATCTCTGTGCTCAGTTTCCACATCTTTAGGGTGAGGATATGGATAGTATAACACTGCTGAATTGCTCTGAATATTGAATAAAGTACTTGGCAAATTCCTTAACCTCTCTGTACCTCCGACCCTCAGCGACCCCATGGACTGCAGCCTTCCAGGCTCCTCCGTCCATGGGATTCTCCAGGCAAGAGTACTGGAGTGGAGTGCCATCGCCTTCTCCAATAATAGTAACGATCTCTTAGAATTATAGACAGGCTAAAATGGAATAAAACCTATAATAATAAGCAATTGTTAAATAATTCTTTGAGTTATTTTTCTCATTTTAAATATGAGGAGAAAGGGATTCAGAGGGATGAAATAACTTGCTTAAAGTCACACAACTAGAAAATGATAGAGCTAGGATTTGGATTTTGAATGTGATGTTTTTGCTTATTAAACTGTCCAGAA
The DNA here is from genome assembly GCA_006408695.1 of Aepyceros melampus. Taxonomy (NCBI): domain Eukaryota; kingdom Metazoa; phylum Chordata; class Mammalia; order Artiodactyla; family Bovidae; genus Aepyceros; species Aepyceros melampus. The sequence goes on from SJXQ01008791.1 coordinate 14,886, forward strand.
AGAAGAAAAGAAACATAAAGAAGGAAGCACAATATAAAAAGCCAATTCCATTTATTAAGGTTTGTATGACAAGCTCCAGGCTCACCAACATGGAGAATTTTCTGACATTAAAGTGAATGACTAACCCATCTTTGAATTAGCATCGAGTACTCAAGAGATACCTAAGTTCCTGGGGTGCAGCTGGGATGTTTTAGGAGGATGAACTTTTCCTGTTGAGCCTAAATGGAGTCACTTTTTTTTTTTTTTTTTTTTGGTAGAATGAACCTGATGTGTTATTAGTGGGTCCCTTAGAAAATTCAGATTTGATAGCCAAGATGTAGAGACAACCTCAATGGCCCATCGATGGATGAATAAAATGTCATATAAATATTTATAATATATAAATGTCATATACATATAATGGAAAACAATTCAGCCTTTAAAATAAAATTCTGTAATATGCGACAAAATGGATGAATCTTGAGTGCATTATGCTAAGTGAAATAAAGAATCAGAGAGACAAATATTGTGCAATTCCACTTACAGGAAGTAACTAAAATAGTTAAATTCATAGAATGAAAATGCAGAATAGAGTTTGCCAGGGTCTGGGTGAGGGGGAAATATGGAGTTACTAATCAGTGGAAACCACATTCAATAAAGCAAGATGAATAAGCTCTAATGTTGATGTTGCCAAAAGGAGGCATGCCCACTTCACTAAATGGCCCTGGACAATCCCTCCCACTGCACAAAACATCAGGTCTCCAATTTCCTTTATCTTCTGAATTTAGAGAGAAGTATCTTTGCAAGGGTATTCCCTGGTAGCTCAGTGGTAAAGAACCTGTCTGCCAAGTAGGAGCATGTGGGTTCACTGCCTGGGTCAGGAAGATCCTGGAGAAGGGAATGGCAACCCACTCCAGTATTCTTGCCTGGGAAATCCCATAGACAGAGGAGCCTGGCAGGCTACAGTCCATGGGGTCACAAAAGAGTCAGACACGCCTGAGCACTCAATGATGCACACACATCTTTATGAGACAGGCAGACACTGAAAACTACGCTAAACTTTGGTCCAAATACCTTCAGGTGTTTGCTGGTCATTTAAACAGTAATATTAACCTTGTCATTCCATATAGATCCTATTAAAGATTTATTGACTTCCCTTCAAAATAAGTCTTCATTTTTCTAAAAACAGTACCGACAAAAAAGGTGAGCTCTAGACATCTGCTGTATAACTTTAGTAAACGATTCTGTATTGCACACTTAAAATTTTGTTAAGAGGGTAGATATCTCATGTTAAGTGTTCTAATCCCAAGAAGGCAGAATTGAAGGTAAAAAAAAATTCAGATTTGAGAGTGTGATGATTTTTCATCACGAAAGATCCTAGTAGCTCTAGATAGTATCCTGGCCCACTTCTAACTCAAGTAATTACATATACTTCCCCAGCACTCACAATTTCCCTGCAGCTTTAATTAAGAAATGGGGTTTGCTTTCCCTCTGTGTCACTGAACTGTGTTTCACACAGGTGTGTCCTAGTCATTTTGTAGCCAAAAGAGTGAAAACTGTAGCTTAAGCAATACTTTGTGTGTGTATGGTCAGTCACTCAGTCATGTCAGACTCTTTGAGACCCCATGGGCTATAGCCCACCAGGTTCATCTGTCCATGGAGTTCTCTAGGCAGAATACTGGAGTGGGTTACCATTTCCTACTCCAAAGCAATACTTTATATAAACACATTGTATAATGTGAGTTACTTGCTCTTTACCTTTAAAAATGTGTTCAAGTGAGGTTAAGTCTGATGTCCATGTACAGAATTTTTCAACAGTACTGAGTCTGATAAATCACTTAATAATTCTTGCTTTATTAATCTTTCATTTGTCAGTGTCATCTTTTTGAACTTAAACTAAAGTCTATTATATCATCTTCTGATTTTGAGACTTGAGTTACCAGGCCAGAATTTTTCTAGGGATGATTTCTTGAGCTATGACACGATGAAGAAGCATTTTTTATTTTCTGAGTCCAGCAGTGACTGTAGGATGGAGTGGGTCTACCTGCCCACAGGTCCAAAATCTCAGGGTTTGGGGTATTCTCCTGAAGTTCAGTTCAGTTCAGTTCAGTCGCTCAGTCGTGTCTGACTCTTTGTGACCCCATTACTTCTCTTAGTATAGTTTTATTGTGCCGAGATTAAGACTATAGAAATTAAATACAGACTGTTAATTCAGATCTTTGCGGAAAGGTATATTCATCATCTTTGTCACCACTCCTGAACTTGCCATCCTGCCACTATTTATTTTAAATATTATTATTTAATTGGTGAATAGTTGATTTACAGTGTTGTGCTAATATTTGCTGTACAGCGAAGTGACTCACTTACACACATAAACGTTTTTAAAAGCATTCCTTTCCATCATGGTTTATCACAGGATATTGAATGAGCATAGGGAACAGACTTGTGGTAGCCAAGGGGGAGGTGGTGGGGAGGGAAGGACGGGGAGCTGGGGATTAGCAGGTGCAAACGATCTTGTACGGAATGGATAAACAACAAGGAACTACTGTATAGCACAAAGGAGCATATTCAACACACTGCCACTGTTTAGACAGTATTATTCCACTACCGGCCCTTCTAGTCAGCGCATTCCTGATTTCTCTTAACTCAACCATTCAGACAGTTTAATGCTCTAAAGTGTTTTTTTTTTTCTATGCTTTTTTTGGGGGTGCCATTCCAGATCTTTTATCTATTATAACTAATTTTAAAGGAAATTCCTCAAAAATAGAGAACAGTTTACTTAAAGGTTCTTATATATGTATATGAAGGTGAAGGTGAAGTTGCTCAGTCGTGTCCGACTCTTTGCGACCCCGTGGACTGTAATGTACTAGGCTTCTCTGTCCATGGGATTCTCCAGGCAAGAATACTGGAGTGGATTGCCATTTCCTTCTCCAGGGGATCTTCCTGACCCAGGGATCAAACCCGGGTCTCCTGCATTGGAGGCAGACGCTTTAACCTCTGAGCCACCGGGGAAGCCCATATATGTATATAGGTATATGTATTTCTGGCTATCTTGAGTGAGTGAGTGAAGTCGCTCAGTGTGTCCGACTCTTTGCGACCCCATGGACTGTAGCCCACCAGGCTCCTCTGTCCATGGGATTTTCCAGGCAAGAGTACTGGAGTGGGCTGCCATTTCCTTCTCCAGGGAATCTTCCTGACCCAGGGATTGAACCTGGGTCTCCCGCATTGCAGGCAGATGCTTTACCGTCTGAGCCACCAGGGAATCCTCTGGTTATCTTGGCTACTTCTATGATTAGACTTACACAGTTAATTTCTAGCTGCAAGTATATGATTTTACCTATTTTTGGCTCTACTTGGGAGATACAAACCAAATTTGTTTTCATTTTAAGAGTATCAAGAGGGTAAAAAATATAGCAGATTTTCTTTCCAGTGAGTTTTTAAATTTTGTGACTGAGATCTAAAGATATCATAGGAACTCTATAAAACTATATAATATCTGTTTAAGCACACTAAACCTTGAACCTATGGCTATTATTAAACTCAGGACTAAATTTGCCATTTATAACCTCATATTAACATAGTCAATAGAGAATGTTTATCATGTAATGTTAGCAGGAAAAACAGAATTTAGAACACTCTGAAATCATGATAATACGTTATTAACATTAATTTGTATGCCAACTGAAAAAAACAGTGAAAGAAAGTAATACACTAACACATAATGGTGGATGTTTCTGGATTATAGTGTTACTTCATCTTTCAGTCCTTTTGTATTTTCCAAAATTTCTGCAATGAATATGTATTACTTTAAAAATAAAGGCATTTCAAAACATGATACAGAGGATACATCATTTTATTAAAAATGATTCTGGATTTAAAGAGATGGTTTGTATAAGTTGTAGTGTTTTATATGTAAATTTCTAGTTACACCTGGTTTGAATTTGTTAACTACGAAGCTAAAAGAAGCTTTAACAATAAAAAGAATGACTGGGTACAGTAATGGTAACTTTTATGACTGTAGTTATCGGGGAAGTATAAGCGATCCATGTGAATTATCTCATTTTCTTCTGTGTTGATTATGTCTCTCTTGCCTCTTGCAGGCAAGAGGGGCATTGACAGCCATTGACTTAGGTTTGGCCCAAGGGTCAGGTGGTCCAGTTGGTAAAGAATGCGCAGCCAACACAGGAGTCACAAGAGATGTGGGTTCTATCCTTGGGTCGGGAAGATCCTCTGGAGTAGGAAATGGCAACCCACTCCAATATTTGTGCCTGAAAAAATTCCATGAATAGAGGAGCTTGGCGGGCTACAGTCCATGGGGTTGTGAAGAGTCAGACAAGACTGAGCTCACGCGTGCGTGCACATGTGCGCGCGCACACACACACACACACACACACACACACAGTTACTAAATGTTAGGCAGGAAACTGGATCCCCATCTAGTTTTCCAATATTTCTCTGTAGGAGTAGGTAAGAAAACGACATCTTTTTTCTTTGAAAAGAAAATCATCACGAAGGCCTTTTGTGCTGTTTGTGCTACTTTTATTCCTTCCGGCTTCTGCCCTGTCTAGATAAAGCACACCAACATCACAGTGCCTGTTATATGCTAGGAACACGCTGGGCCCTGGACATCTATTTACTCATCTAATCTTCCCCAAGAACCCTGCCATATGGATAGCCTCATCCCCATTACACAAATGAGATCTCTCTAGATTTGTTTGTGGTCCTTGAGAATTGTGGAATGGAGTTGAACCCACTCTTATATTTTGGTCTTGCCACACAGCTTGTGAGATCTTAGTTCCCTGACCAGGGATTAATCCTGTCTTCAGCAGTGAAAGTACGGTGGTCATAACACTGGACCACTAGGGAATTCCCTAAACCAGCTCCTTCTGACTCTAACGCTTAGGCACAGTGAGAACTAAGTGTCAGGAAAGCCACAGTAGAGGAGGAAGGAGCAGAATGCTCAAGCTGAAGTGTGGCCGCTTACACAGAACTATTGCTGTTCAGTCCCTCAGTCATGTCCAGCTCTTTGAGATCTCATGGACTGTAGCACGCCAGGCTGCCCTGTCCTTCACCATCGCCTGAAGCTTGCGTAAACTCATGTCCCTTGAGTCAGTGATGCCATCCAACCATCTCATCCTCTGTCATTCCCTTCTCTTCCTGCCTTCAATCTTTCCCAGCATGAGTCTTTTCAAATGAGTCAGCTTTTTACATCAGGTGGCCAGCGTATTGGAGCTTCAGCTTCATCGTCATTCCTTCCAGTAAATATTCAGGATTGATTTCCTTTATGATGGACTGGTTGGATCTCCTTGCAGTCCAAGGGACTCTTCTCCAACACCACAGTTCAAAAGCATCACTTCTTCAGTGCTCAGCCTTCTTAATGGTCCAACTCTCACATCCATTCATGACTACTAGAAAAACCATAGCTTTGACTAGATGGCCTTTGTTGGCAAAGTGATGTCTCTGTTTTTTAATGTGCTGTTTAGCTTTATCATAGCTTTCTTCCAAGGAGCAAGAATCTTTTAATTTCGTGGCTGCAGTTACCATCTGCAGTGATCTTGGAACCCAAGAAAATAGTCTGTCATTGTTTTCATTGTTTCCCCAGCTATTTGCCATGAAGTGATGGAACCAGATGCCATGATCTTGTTTTTTTGAATGTTGAGTTTTAAGCCACTTTTTTTAAACTCTCCTCTTTCATCTTTATCAAGAAGTTCTTTAGTTCCTCTTCGTTTTCTGCCATAAGGGTGGTGTCGTCTGAGTTACGATATTTCTCCCAGCAATCTTGATTCTAGCTTGTGTTTCATCCAGCCTCGCATTTCATATAATGTGCCCTGCATATAAGTTAAACAAGCAGGATGACAATATACAGCCTTGACATACTCCTTTCCCAGTTTGGAACCAGTCTGTTGTTCCATGTCTGGTTCTAACTGTTGCTTCTTGATGTGCATACAGGTTTCTCAGGAGGCAGAATTCGTTGTGATCCACACAGTCAAAGGCTTTGGCACAGTCAAAGAAGCAGAAGTAGATGTTTTTTCTGGAGCCCTCCTACTTTTTCTTTGATCCAACGAATGTTGGCAACTGATCTCTGATTCCTCTGCCTTTTCTAAATTCATCTTGAACATCTGGAAGTTCTCAGTTCACATACTGTTGAAGCCTGGCTTGGAGACTTTGGGGCATTATTTTGCTGGAATGTGAAATGAGTGCAATTGTGTGGTAGTTTGAACATTGCTGACATTGCCTTTCTTTGGGATTGAAATGGAAACTGACCTTTTCCAGTCCTGTGGTCACTGCTGAGTTTTCCAAATTTGCTGGCATATTGAGTTGCAGCATTTTCACAGCATCATCTTGTAGGATTTGAAATAGCTCAGCTGGAATTCCATCACCTTCACAAGCTTTGTTCATAGTGATTCTTCCTAAGCCCACTTGACTTTGGACTCCAGGCTGTCTGGCTCTGGGTGAGTGATCAGACCATCATGATTATCTGGGTCATGATGATTTTTTTTTATATAGTTTTTCTGTGTATTCTTGCCACCTCTTTTTAATACCTTCTGCCTCTGTTCAGTTCAGTTCAGTTCAGTCGCTCAGTCGTGTCCCACTCTTTGCGACCCCATGAATCGCAGCACACCAGGCCTCCCTGTCCATCACCAACTCCCACAGTTCACTCAGACTCACGTCCATCAAGTCAATGATGCCATCCAGCCATCTCATCCTCTGTTGTCCCCTTCTCCTCCTGCCCCCAATCCCTCCCAGCATCAGAGTCTTTTCCAATGAGTCAACTCTTCGCAGAGGTGGCCAAAGTACTGGAGCTTCAGTTTTAGCATCATTCCTTCCAAAGAAATCCCAGGGTTGATCTCCTTCAGAATGGACTGGTTGGATCTCCTTGCAGTCCAAGGGACTCTCAAGAGTCTTCTCCAACACCACACTTCAAAAGCATCAATTCTTTGGTGCTCAGCCTTCTTCACAGTCCAACTCTCACATCCATACATGACCACAGGAAAAACCATAGCCTTGACTAGATGGACCTTAGTCGGCAAAGTAATGTCTCTGCTTTTGAATATACTATCTAGGTTGGTCATAACTTTTCTTCCAAGGAGTAAGCGTCGTTTAATTTCATGGCTGCAGTCACCATCTGAAGTGATTTTGGAGCCCAAAAAAATAAAGTCTGACACTGTTTCTAATGTTCCCTTAGTATCTCTAATTTTCTTGAAGATATCTCTAGTCTTTACCATTCTTTTTTCCCTCTCTCTTTCTTGCATTGATCACTTAGGAAGACTCTCTTATCTCTCCTTGCTGTTCTTTGGAACTCTGCGTTCAGATGGGTATGTCTTTCCTTTTCTCCTTGGCCTGCTGCTTACGTTAAATCACGGTCTGTTTTATTGTTGTATGTGTGTGCCCAGTTGCTTGGTCGTTTCTGACTCTTTGCGACCTCATGGACTATATAGCCTGCCAGGCTCCTCCGTGCATGGAATTTTTCAGGCAAGAATACTGGAGTGGGTTGCCATTTTCTTCTCCAGGGGATCTTCCCGACCCAGGGATTGAACCCATGTCTCTGGCATCTCCTGCACTGGTAGGTGGATTCTTTACCCCTGAGCCCCCTGGGAAGACATTTATTGCTGTATGTTACTGTAAATAAGCATCGATCCTTAAGCAGTTGATTTAATGAAGATTAGGCAGCAAGCTTGCTCTTCTTTCCTGTTTTTTGTTCATTTTGGTCTCCCTGTGGCTAGTTTTCTTAAAGCTTCAATGATGGAGGGCCTGTCATTATACCTCTCATAGTTTCCTAGGCTCTAAAATTAGTCAGTTGTCTAGTTAATCTCAGAAATTCCTCCCATCTCTCTAATTCTATTATTCCATGATTTTTATAGTAATGTGTCATGTGTGACTCAGGTTTCCAGCTTGGACCATGCAGTAGTAAGGCATTTGTTAGTGAGTCCTTGTTCCTGGCATGGAAAGAACACTTACACGGACCTTGAGTCAACATGAGCCTCTTGCTTGCGAGGCTGACTTGTTGGAGAGTCTTTGCTTACTGGAAGGGTGATGCCGTCCCTTTGCACAAGGGTGAGTGTGGATCCTGCAATGCTAGTCCATTGTGTTCTCCCAGGACAGGCTCAGCTCAGCTAATACGGGGTTGCTTGGTGTGACTCAGATTTCAACACTTGCACTATTATTATAATCCAGTCTGTCTTCTGGAGCCTAAGTTATAGTGAAATCAGACATTATTATTCTTTCTTTTTAAAAATTATTTATTTATGACTGTGCAGGGTCCTCATTGCTATGCACAGGCTTTCTCTAGTTGTGCCGAGCAGGGGCTACTCTCTAGTTGTGATGTGTGGGCTTCTCATTGCTGTAGCTTCTCTTGTTGAGGAGCGCGGGCTTCAATAACTGCTGGTAGGGGCTCAGTGGTTGCGGCTCCTGGGTTCTAGAGCACAAGCTCAATAGTTGTGGCGTGCGGACTTAGTTGCTCCACAGCATGTGGGATCTTCCCGGGTCAGGAATCAAACTCGTGTCTCCTGCATTGGCAGAAAGAAAGTGAAAGTGTTAGTTGCTCAGTCGTGTCTGACTCTTTGCTACCCCTTTGTAGCCTGCCAGGCTCCTCTGTCCATGGAATTCTCCAGGCAAGAACACTGGAGTGGGTTGCCATTCACTTCTCCAGGGGATCTTCCTGACCCAGGGATTAAACCCAGGTCTCCTGCATTGCAGGCAGATTCTTTACCCTCTGAGTTACCAGGGAAGCCTGACAGTTTTCTTCTTAAACATAACTTTTTAAATCCGTGCAGTGTAAAGGGTTAACTGTGTCAGCGTCTTTCTTTCTTTGTGCCACTGTGGCCTTCCCACTGCTTTTATATTTGTTGTTTCTTTTGATTTTGTTAAAACTTTTGATACTCCATCATTTCTTTGTATCAGACATCATGATCTCAAGAGAAGAGCAAGTGTACCCCAGGGTGCCTTTGTTTCCAGAACTCAGGAAATCCTTTGCCTTCCTGTCATCATGTGTGTTGACATTCTCTTTAGATTCCTTTCTCTTGAGTGAACATACCCACAAAGGTGAGGTATTTGGAATCTGTGGCTGTCATAAATGAATACAAAGCACGCTGTTAATAAGAAATTCCTTGTGACTTCTAAATAGGCATAGTAATAACCCTATTGTATGGATTTGAAGCCTATCATTTTTAGTGACTATGCATGCAGGCATGTAAATTCCTTTTATTTGATCATGGCTCGCAACTTGGCTCTTGAAGAACTAGTGAAGAGCAATGCACAAAGAATATGTTTTATGTGTTGCCAGTTAAAATAGCGCTAGTCAGCCTCATAATGAATCATTTGACCTCCTTGGACATCCGTTTCATCATCCATGGAATGTGGAAATAGCTCTAGAACAGAGTTTCTCAGATCAGTGTACAGTACTGAGATTTGGGTTAGTTTATTCTTTCTTGTGGGGCAAGGGCTGTTCTGGGTATTGTTGGGCTCTTTATATATATCTATATATTTAGATTGAGGGCAGAAGGAGAAGGGGATGACAGAGGATGAGATGGTTGGATGGCATCACCAACTCAATGGACATGGGTTTGGGTGGACTCCGGGAGTTGGTGATGGACAGGGAGGCCTGGCGTGCTGTGGTTCATGAGGTCGCAAAGAGTCGGACATGACTGAGTGACTGAACTGAACTGAACTGATATATATATTTAAGATTTCTTGGATGTGGGCCATTTTTAAAGTCTTTGTTGAATTTGTTACAGTATTGCTTCTGTTTTATGCTTTGGTTTATTTTTGACCCCAAGGCGTGTGGGATCTTAGTTCCCCAACCAGGGATCAAATCTGCCACCCCTACACTGAAAGGTGAAGTCTTAACCCTGGACCACCAGGGAAGGCCCCTATTGGATGTTTAGAAGCAATCTTGGCCCCTACCCACTAGGTGTCAGTAGCACCCCTTTAGTTGTGATGAACAAAACTGTCTCTCGACACTGCCAAAATTGCCCCTGTGGAGAACTACTGGTTTAGAATCACCTTTTAAAGGTATATTCAAACGGTCAAATGGTATCAACCATTATGGTATTATGAACATAATAATTACAAGTGCTAAGTCGCTTCAGTTGTGTCCGACTCTTTGCAACGCTATGGACCGTAGCCCACTAGGCTCCTCTGTCCATGGGACTTTCCAGTTAAGAATACTGGCATGGGTTACCATTTCCTCCTCCAGGGCATCGTCTTGACTCAGGGATCAAGCCTGTGTCTCTTATGTCTCCTGCACTGGCAGATGGGTTCTTTACCACTAGCGCCACCTGGGAAGCCCAATAATTATGAGTCTTGTGATAAAAATTAATTCAGTGGAAGGATGGGAATGACTGGAGTTTATTTTACTTTTCCTTCTTTGGAAGGCTTTCTTGATAAAGTTTAAATATTGCTATGAGTTTGTTTCTTTTGTTCAAATTTGATGACTTAGTTATCGAGGTGCGAGGGAGGCTACAGGAGAGAAGCCTCTGAACAAACAGCAGGAGGCTTCTGGATGAATGGTTTCTGAACATAGTCATTAAAGGTAAATCCTAGCACATGACTGCGGAGAAGGCAATGCCACCCCACTCCAGTACTCTTGCCTGGAAAATCCCATGGACGGGGGAGCCTGGTGGGCTGCAGTCCATGGGGTTGCTAAGAGTCAGACACGACTGAGCGACTTCACTTTCACTTTTCACTTTCATGCATTGGAGAAGGAAATGGCAACCCACTCCAGTGTTCTTGCCTGGAGAATCCCAGGGACGGCGGAGCCTGGTGGGCTGCCTTCTATGGGGTCGCACAGAGTCAGACACGACTGAAGCGACTTAGCAGCAGCAGCACATGACTGACACTCCTAAATATTTGTTGAATGAATGGATGATGATAGTTGGACAGGTGAACGAAATCTGCCATTTCCAGCCCATGTGGCTTTAGGAACAGCATTTCATGAGTGACACCTAAAAACTGTGGCTGTGAAAGCAAAGGAAGGAGGTCATTGGATGTGAGAACTCAGAGCCCCTTCATCCTTCCGCGGGTCCCCTCTGGGGTACCTGCTTGCCTCTGCCTTTCCTTAGCCATTGCCTTACGTTTCTCCCTCTGGCCCTATATATCCTTACTTGGCTTTTTTGCCCTTTTCTGTTTCTCGCCTGAACTGATTTTATTCGTGTTTTCCACATTGCATCATTTCTTTGAATCAGAAATCATGATCTCACGAGAAAATAGAGCCTATTGTGTTTGCTGGTGAGTCCACATCTGCTCATTCTTTTCTTAACGCTTTTGGCAGGGAATCCCAGGGACGGGGGGCCCTGGTGGGCTGCCGTCTATGGGGTCGCACAGAGTCGGACACGACTGAAGTGACTTCGAGCAGCAGCAGCAGTGTGTGGGCTCTCTAGTTTCGGGGGCGGGCAGCTACTCTCTAGTAGCAGTGTATGGGCTGCTCATTGTGGTGGCTTCTCTTGTTGAGGAGCACGGGCTCTAGGACACATAGACTCAGTAGTTGTGGCGTGCAGGCTTTGTTGCCCCTCTGCTTGTGGAATCTTCTCAGACCAGGGATCAAACCCATGTCCCATGCACTGGCAGGCGGATTCTTAACCAGTGGACCACTAGGGAAGTCCCACATCTGGGCATTCTTATGGGAAGGACAGTTTAATTGTTCTTCTTTGGTTGTCTGAATCAAACCAGTGCTCTGATTCCTGATGGTCTTCAAAAAACCACCTTCTAGATATTCTAGAGTCCCTTGTCTTTCTTTGATAATTTATTCTAGAGCAAAGGCTTTTGGTCAAGGGAACTTTGTTGACAGGTCTGATTGATGGGTTCCATATTAATGTCCTCATCACAATATTATTAATTTGGCACAAAAATATTTCTTCCATTTTACAGTTAAAGAAATCGAGGCCTCAATTTATTTGATATAGAGCCAAATGTCTGCAGTGAGTGAATAGTTTAGTGCTATGAAGGTTAGAACTTCTGAGCTCAGATTACCAAGACAGAGGGTAGAATTGAGGCAGGATAAATAATATGATACAAATGTACTAAGTCTATAGTATGGGAAAATTGAAAAATGTTTTCTTTCTGTTCTGTTTTATTTATTTATTTATTTATTTATTTATATCACTGCAACCAGTCTTATTCAAGGCAGGCATGACTTGGTAGTTGCCAGTAGCATGTGGGATCTTAGTTCCCCAGCCAGGGATTGAACCTGCATAGCCCCCATTGCAAGGCAGGTTCTTAACCACTGGACCACCAGGGAAGTCCCTCTGTTCTGTTTTAAAGTCACAGAAATAATTATCTAGGGTGCTACTTCCTGGTACCATGGCTTTGATTTCATAGGGACATATTCTCTAAAATGGACACCTTACTTAACATCAAGAATTGTCCTGTGAATTTTATTTTGGCAAACGTTAACGGCTCATGATCTGCTTCTCTCTCTTAGACCCTCTCTGACCATGCCGCATAGGAATCTGACAGGAAGCTGCAATGTTAATTGTGGTTGTAAAATACATGAATATGAGCCAGTCTGTGGATCGGATGGAATTACATACTTTAACCCTTGTCTGGCTGGCTGTGTTAATAGTGGGAATGTGAGCACCGGGGTGAGTATATTTCACAAGCTCCTGTAGTGTTGTTAGATTTTGTATGCAAACAGAAGGCTTCAGTCTCCGTTTTCCAAAAACTTCAAATAAGATACAGGATATTTTCTGTTAAGGGCTTTCCAGGTGGTTCAGTGGGTAAAGAATCCTCCTGCCATGCAGGAGGCACAGGAGGTGCAGGTTTGGTTCTTGAGTCAGGAAGATCCCCTGGAGGAGGGCATGCCAACTCACTCAGTATTCTTGCCTGGAGAATCCCATGGACAGAGGAGCCTGGCAGGCCACAGTCCCTGGGGTCCCAAAGAGTTGGACACAACTAAAGCAACTGAGCATGAATGCACAGTGCTTCTGTCAAAAACCCAGAGGAAAGGAAATTATGCAATAAATACTATTATTTTATTTCCCAGGGATAATTGGAGTTCTTGAATATCATGATCTGATTCCACATCATTCCCCTCTAGTGACTTCCTGTGCCAACCCAGTGAAACTTGATAAGGTCGAGTGCTGGATGTCTCCTTTGCTACCCCAATAGGGCCCTTGTGATGATGGATGTGAAGGTCGAGATGACCACCCTCTGTGCTGCTAGAAGAGAACAGGAGAGCACCTCCCTTGCTCAGAGCCTGTGAACATGGGCAGTGGCCATTTTTCATAGACTATCAATTCAGATTTTTTTTTTTAATGTTCAGCGTAAAGTTATTTCTGTCAGTTCAAGAATAGGCTATTTTGAGAATTCACTTTCCCGTGAATTATAAATAGGCAGTAATACTGTGGGAGAAGGTTTTCATATTCTACTCCGTTCTTTATTGAGCCTGGTTCCATTCTTTGCATAATAACAGACTGTAGGTGGCTGCTTTCATTGAAAGGTTAAGGTGCCTTTGTTTGTTCTGTGCAGGTGATATGGGATGATACCGTTGACTGCGTGTCTTGGGGATGTCATATTTGATCTCTGAGTTTTAAACTATGGTGATGAATTGAGATTCCTCTTGCTGGCTCCTCATTATATAACTGGTGAGCTGCAGGGTGTGACTGAATTGAAAGGGACAATGAGACCTGCTCTTCAAATGAGGGCCACAGACCAGAGGACTCACTCGCCCCCGGGGAAGGACTTAGCCACTGAGTCCTCTGGTCTGTGGCCCTCATTCATACAAAGAGGCCCACAGTCCTTGGAGCACAGGGCCACGCAGCTCCCCATCTTCATATTTGTGCCTCCTGCTTCTCTGGGTGGCTGGTGAGCTCAGCTGATGTCCATTCAGTAAAAGCAGCATAATAGGCAGAAAGGTCCATTGGCTGTTTCGTTTGAGACGTCTTTTGAGTCCCTTGTATTAGCTGGTTTCAAATGAAATAGCCAGTGATACATTCACTAGGTTGGTACTGAAGTCATTACGGTTGCATTGTGAATTCTCTGCATTTATTTAACAGATATTTACATTTGATCCTACACTGTTTCAGGCTTTTGCTAAGCGCTCTGGTGAGCACAAATAAAAATAAGGTTTAGTTCCTGTTTTCGAGGGGCTTCTCTGTTTGGAGAGCCCAAGAATGAACATCCACTGAAGCAGCATCTGATTATGACCCCAAATGAGGATATGGAGCATGGCTGTACTTGTGCACAGTGGCATCAGACTCTGCAACTCCATGGATTGTAGCCCACCAGACTCCTCTGTCCCTGGGATTTTCCAGGCAAGAATACCAGAGTGGGTTGCCATTTCCTACTCCAGGGGGTCTTCCCAAACCAGGGATTGAACCTCAGTCTCCTGCATTGGCGGGTGGATTCTTTTCCACCTCGCCACCTGGGAAGCCCTTATGGAACATGAATAGTATAGAACTGAGTATTGAAGACTTCTGATCAAAGTTTAAACAACCCTGAGCAGCAGATTTTGCTGTTGTTAGATGCACTTTTTGAATCCTTACTGTTAAAATGAGGAAGATATTTTCTTCTCTTTTTTCTTTTTCGGGCTGTGCTGCACAACTTCTGGGACCTCAGTTCCCTGATCAGGGATTGAACCCAGGCTGCAACAGTGAAAGCCTGGAATCTTAACCACTAGGCCACCAGGGAACTCCCAGCAGATACTTTCAGTGAACTATTCTGCATATTTTTAAATGCTAGAATAATTTTAGAGCCTTTTAACTCTGACTGTTCGAATGCTGAATTTTGCTTTTGATCGGTATCCAACTGATCCTTATTACCACTTAGATGCGGAACTACACAGAATGCACCTGTGTCCAGAGCCGCCAGGTGATCACGCCACCCACAGTGGGACAGCGCAGCCAGCTCCGCGTGGTTATTGTCAAGACGTACCTCAATGAGAACGGCTACGCTGTGTCCGGGAAGTGTAAACGGTCCTGTAACACCCTCATCCCATTCTTAGTTTTTCTGTTCATAGTGACCTCATCACAGCATGCGCCCAACCATCAGCCATCATAGTAACACTCAGGTGAGGACGGTGTTCAATGTCTAGGTTGGGTTATACACTCAGAATTGCCAGAATTTTTATTCCAGACTGGGGGCTGATGTGGTAAAGTGGTGATGAAAGCAAAATGAGATTGTGCAGGAAAGTGCTCAGACATTTACCTGGTGAACTTAAGAAAAGGGATTTTTCCCATGTCAGGAAGGGAAAGGAAGATGGTAACATTTCATTGAGCATCCCAGATGGCTCAGTGGTAAAGAATCTGCCTGCCAGTGCAGGAGACATGGATTCGATCCCTAGGTCAGGAAGATCCCCTGGAGAAGGAAATGGCAACCCACTCTGGTATTCTTGCCTGAGAACTCCCATGGACAGAGGAGCCTTGGTGGGCTGTAGTCCATGGAGTCACAAGAGTCGGTCATGACTTAGCAACTAAACAACAGCAACATTTCATACTCCAGAACTTTTTTTATTTAGATGAATTATATCCTCATCATAATTCAGTGAAACTTTTTTTGGATGCCTTTGGTTCCTGAAGTCTCTACTGAAAGGTTCAAGTTCAGGAGCTGAAAGCTATGACTGTATTGCTATAAGAAGCCTGGCCTGAGAGGAGGTGACAAGTCATTTGGTGAAGTCACTAAATCGTACATACACCTAAGAATATTATCTCTGACCTTGTAGGTAGTTAATACTTCCAGGATCAGTGACCGTTCTTGCTGGGCTTGCAATTCCAAATGCTTATTTCATTAATTTCACTATCATATAACATTTTGGCATTGAATCAAGGAAAGGGCAGACTAGGAAATGTAATTTTAGGTTGTTCATGCTGTGCTTTCTTTGCCGTATTATATATCCCGTGTTGTGTGTGTGTGTGTTTACTTCTGAGAGAGAACATGGAGGTTACCTTAATGGAGGCTCTATTTAAAGTGCTGACACCAACACATTCAAATCAGAGTGTTGGTGTTTGAGGTAAAGATGGCCATAGACAGAGGAAGGGAGTGGACAGGTGGTGGAGAGATGAAAGCATGGCCACAGCAGCTTTAGTGGGACTGGGATGCAGGGGGATGAAGGAAGGGGGGTGTAAGTCTCCAATTTCCCTTTTGTGCCCTTCCTGGGCTCCTTGGTAACCCAGGACACTGGCTTCTGGTGGGATGCATCTGCTGAGATGTCTTTCTCAGCAAGGAGGTTGGGCTGCTTACCTGCCAGTTCTGCATAGTCTGGCTTCCCTTCTATGGGATGCTGAGTTAGATGTTGCTCAGCTTATGAGTTCCTTGACGGCAAGATAACAAATGGTACCCAGGAGTCCCACTGGTCCCATTGGTTTGGGACCAATCCTCAGATCCTCAGTCAGCAGATACTTATAGAGTAACAATAGTGTGTACCACACTGGGAAATTGCTGTGAGAAAATAAAGAAATTAGGGGAAAAGATGACAAGCACACTGGTCCTCGAGAATTTCACATTGCATACTGAGAACCCTATGTGTATGGGCTAGAAAGGATAAAATACTTCATCATGAAAAAAATGGGAATCATTGTTAATCTAATACTTTGAACTTTAATTCTACAAGAGATGTTAAATAACCAGAAAAGAGGTGCCTGTTTAATAATGTTTAAACATGGCAGATGATCAGTTGTCTTCTAACCCAAAACTTCAGTAAAGGAGCCATTTAATCTTTGCTAATTACAAAATCAATAGACTCCAATCATCCTGCCATGTGGGATTTACTTGAAACTTAAGTTTTAGGAAAAGAAGAAAAAGTGAGGTGACGGGGAAGGATTCATACTGTTTCTAACTTTAGACTTATTTCCGATACATTTTGGGACTATTAGAAAAAAAGTTTTTTCTCTATATTTTTCCTTGAGAAACTGTAGAAGTAAATTTCAGTGTGCCATTCTGGAAAATGCAGGCAAACAGAAAAAGAATGCAATAGTTAGGATTATCAATTTTTTTTTAAGAGTTGATTTTGCAAGCTCAGAGCTGCTTCTGTACTTTCAGCGTGAACCTTTGTCCTTCCACCTGTTATTTAACAAAAAGTGGAGTTAATCAGAGTTCTTTGGAGTCTTCACTGGGTAGACCTTTATTCAGTGATTTAGCGATAAGCGATTTTGTTCAACTATTGTTAGTAATTTTTAGTGAAATCAATATTTTGGCCCATTATCTATGTGGTCCCTGGCCCTGCAGCTAAGCAGTCCTAATGTCATAGGACTTGACATTCATTTTCTTGAGGCCCTTGTTCTAAAATATTTCTTCCCTTCTTTGTAGGTCTGTAAAAGATGAAGAGAGGCCTTTTGCCCTGGGAATGCAGTTTGTTTTATTGAGAACACTTGGTATGTTCCTAAATTTCCCACAGTGCCTTTTAGTTCCTCTTTGCAGATGCCAAATTTTCACTATCCTTTAAAAATGTCAAGTCAGATCATTTGATACTAGCTAGGAGTTTACACGTTAGTGGGCAGGCGCAACTTCCTCATTTTCTGATTTGAACCAAAAGCTGACCAACTCTGTCACTGATGAAACAAAACAAAACTGACTTTGGATTGGTTTCTCTTTCACTCTGATTATGCACTTGGACTAAATTCCCCAGAGTTTTGTACACTAAGAAATCTTGAACCAAGAAACTGTTGTGGGCTTACAGTCCTGGTGTTTCTGTCCTTTTTGTGACTTTGTAACATGAAAATCATGGGAATTCGTGCTTACTTTGTGTGTATGTGTCCGAAAATTTCAGTTCCTTATTTGTTTCTAGTAATTGTACTGGACTGGGTAAAGAGTATGCTGATCAGATTTTCTGAGGAAAAGAAATAAAAAATTCTAAATGGAAAAAAAGATGTCCAAATTGATACATAGGGACTAAGCTTTACTTAGTGGGTCAGTGGTAAAGAATCCACCTGCTGATGCAGGAAACATGGGTTTGATCCCTGGATCAGGAAGATCCCCTGGAGGAGGAAATGGCAACCCACTGCAGTATTCTTGCCTGGAAAATTCCGTGGACAGAGGAGCCTAGCAGGCTGCAGACCATGGGGTTGCAAAGAGTCAAACATGACAGCGACTAAGAGCAGCAAGATTTCATATTAATAAAGAAGCTTGTTAGCGCTGTGTCAATGTGGTAAGTCACAGAGTTTATTTCGACTCAAAGAACATCCTTCTGATTCGACAAACATTGCGTCACCTGTGATGTCTTGGGACAGTGACTGGGGAGCAGTGTGTGAAGTGCTCCATTACCTTGACTGCCTTCAGTATATTTTTACATGACTTCCTCATTGTCACGCATATTGTTTTCTTTCTTAAGGGGCAGTCTGTCACTTTCTTCAGCTGTTATTTTCCTCAGTAATCAGTATCATCATCCTCATGACAAAAAAAAATTTTTTTATTCAAACTGCTTATTTCAATTTTGAAGGGTGAAACATTTTAAACATTTAAAAATCATCTGACCCTTGGCAACAGGAATCCTCTCTGGTATTCCGGTTTTGTCTTCTGTTGTGGTTGATGGCCCAGACCAAGAGTGAGGACTTGTCAGTGGGCATCATAGGCTTCTAGTGCCGTGAATTGAGTGGCTTTTTTTTTTTTTTTAATTTCAGATTTTAATCTGACTTTTTTGAGGGAAAGGTGCCATGCTACATGGCTTTCAAGATCTTAGTTCCTGGGCCAGGAACTGAACCCAGGGCCATGACAGTGAAAACACAGAGTCCTAACCACTGGACATGCAGAGAACTCCCCTCCCTAGTGACATTTTTATCAATGTAAATTTTTATGTCTAAAAATGTATTATTGCTCTTGTTTTAACTTAAAATCTTTTGTAAAATTCTTTTTTTTTTTTTTAGCTTTTTATTTTATTTTATATTGGAAACCCACTCCAGTACTCTTGCCTGGAAAATCCCATGGACGGAGGAGCCTGGTAGGCTGCAGTCCACGGGGTCGCACAGAGTCGGACATGACTGAAGCGACTTAGCAGCTTAGCAGCATAGTTGATTAACAATGTTGTGTTAGTTTCAGGTGTATAGCAAAGTAATTCAGTTATAAATATACATGGATCTGTTCTTTTTAGAGAAGGCAATGGCACCCCACTCCAGTACTCTGCCTAGAAAACCCCATGGACGAAGGAGCCTGGTAGGCTATAGTCCATGGGCTCGCTGACGGTCGGACAAAACTGAGCAACTTCACTTTCACTTTTCACTTTCATGCATTGGAGAAGGAAATGGCAACCCACTCCAGTGTTCTAGCCTGGAGGATCCCAGGGACGGGGGAGCCTGGTGGGCTGCCGTCTATGGGGTTGCACAGAGTCGGACACGACTGAAGTGACTTAGCAGCATTGTTTTAAAAATTTTTTTCCAAGTTAGGTTGTTATTTAATATTGAGCAGACATAAAAATATGTTCTTGCTTTTTAGACATGTTGTATCATAATATGTCTAATAAGTAATACTTATAAAATGAACATCATAAAATGTCTAAAAACCAAAGCACATTCTGACTGAGCTGTGACGTGAAAGATTTAAAGTAGTGGTGAACATGTCTATAATAAGAATATGACAAGATGTGATGTATATTTACAAAACAAGTAACACAGAAAAACCACTCCTCTCAACTGATTTTAGAGTAAACAGGTATCCTGTTAATTTACAAATCTGTTTCCTCTTACAAGATGTGCTAACATTTTTCCTTTTTCTTTTCCCCTACCACTCTAGCATACATTCCGACTCCAATTTACTTTGGAGCAGTTATTGACACCACCTGCATGCTCTGGCAACAGGAGTGTGGAGTGCAAGGCTCTTGCTGGGAGTACAATGTCACGTCATTTCGTTTCGTCTACTTTGGTTTAGCAGCCGGCCTCAAATTTGTTGGCTTTATATTTATTTTTCTGGCCTGGTACTCCATTAAATACAAGGAGGAGGAACTGCAGAGGCAGAGGTGGAGAGAGTTCCCTCTGAGCACTGTGAGTGAGACTGTGGGCCGCCCTGACAGTGCCAATAAGGCTGCCCGGACTAGATCTTGTCCCGCTTTCAGCACCCAGGGAGAATTCCACGAAGAGACTGCTCTGCAAAAAGGGATCCAGTACACAGCACAGACCTATCCGGGGCCGTTCCCAGAAGCAATAAGTTCTCCCCAGACCTGGGGCTGGAAGAAAGCCCTGCGGCCATGTAGCCTCCCTCCTGAAGCTTGAAAATGGAAGACTTTGGTTTTGTTGGTTGAGTTGAATATGGCGACTTGAGAAACACCCGTGCCTTCTTTTCTTT
This sequence comes from Aepyceros melampus, assembly GCA_006408695.1. Lineage (NCBI taxonomy): Eukaryota > Metazoa > Chordata > Mammalia > Artiodactyla > Bovidae > Aepyceros > Aepyceros melampus. Next base: position 35,067 of record SJXQ01008791.1, read on the forward strand.
CTTTTTTTAACCTCTAAAGACACAATCCTCAAACCAACAAAACTCACTATACACAGCCACTGTTGATTGAGGGCTGGATACCTCAACAAGAACGAGCCTTTCCTCCTTCTCTCCAAGGAGGACTTTAGATAGATTTGTTACCGTTTCTGAGATGTTAATTTGACGCTCATGCTCTGATATGGTAGAAGGCTGGCTGCGTGGTTAACAAAATCTTGGGAAGTGTAATGGCAGTGCATATCATTAGCATAGTCTCCGAACAAGGGTGAGCTTGACCGTGATTTTGCATTTACAAATCAAGGTTTTTAGATATGAACAACTACTGTGAGTTCTGCTACAAAGCACAAATGAATTTGCCTCAACTATGCAATTGGATTGGAAAATATAAGTGCAGCATGTTACTTTTGCTTTCAGAGACTAAAGCAGATGGTTTTTTTGAAAAGAAGAAGCTAAACTTTCCCTAAAGTACTGTTCATAGCTTTTTAAGCCATAGCAGAATTAAAAATCAGGTAGAACTTCTTAAATGCTTCACCAGAACCATAAGCATAGCATGAGAAAGGGAACAGCTACTTTGTTACATAAAACACATTCTCTTTTAGTCTGTCTGTCCCACTATAAAGGAAGCTGCTGAGTCATGAACCTGAGAGCTTGGATATAAACTGCAGGAATCTTTCATGAGGGACTTTAACACTTGTGTGCTAAACAATATGGCTAGAAACTGTCATTTGAGATGCATAATAAGAAATGAAACTGATGGCTTTCTCATCCAAAGAAAATTGCTGCAGAAATTCTTTAGCTTTTAAGGGCCCATGTAAGGGTTGTTGAGAATTGTAACCTTGACACTCAAAAGAGTTGGGAAAAAGAAATCCCACAGGAGTAAGATTGAGTCTCCCTGATCATTTTAGTTATATACCTGCAAGCACTAGCAGGTCTGTAGTTTTCTTTTTTATGTGCAGAAAATTGCTGTGGTTGTTGTGAAAATGGAGGCATAATTAGGAAAGCTGTACCTGTGGCATGAAATCCATGTTGAACAAAGGAGGGAGATCTGTGAGCCAGATCTTGGTGATGATCCTAAGTAAAGGTTGAAAATTATTTAAAATAAACTAGCCTGTCATACTGAATCCTACCTTATCAGAGTTAGGACCATTTTATACTCCTCTTTAGTTTCTTTCTATTGTAACTTTCCTGAAGCGATTTTGTGAGAGGATTTTTCTGTTCCTAAATGCACTTAGGGTTCAACAGCCACCATCCTTTTCAGTACCTCTCAGCACATCACTTTGATTTAGATCCACATGAAATATTTTCTGTGTGGTTCTGAAGGTAGATGCCTCCTGATAGCACTAAAAACTGATGCAAGTGAACCTGTGGAATTTGGCTGCCCAGAAAAAGAATTATGACAACTCAGACATAGGGGGGACAGTAATGTACAAATATCAGTATGATGGAGAACTGTTTCTGCCAACGAGCCTAGGCTTATGTGAGGCTGATTTGGGAAATGATTTTCTTGTCTCATTGACACTCTTCAGTAGAAGGAATGGGATTGACCCATGATTCCTGGCTTTTTGCCCTTTCTCCATAGGTGCATGGGTGGAGTTGTGTGAATATTCCTGGTTCCAGATTGTTTTCTTCTGTAACTTAGGAATGGTGTTGGTCAAATGGTTCTCTTGGTTGCAGGCAGTTTATGGAAAGGTTCTCTATAGGGTGGAATTGGCAGTTAGACTAAATAGTGTCTACAGGGTGGAGTTGGCAGTCCTGGGTGACAAGGACTTCCTTAGAGCAGACTTGTTTGGCTAAGTCATAAGAAGCATCATTGCCTGTAATTACACTGTGTCTGTCAAACTTTGGTCAACTTGGTGTATATTGAAGATCTTCAGAGAATACTGCTTTATATCTTTGAGTCTACTCTGGTGCCTTGTGATCCCCCTCACCTTTTGTGGGAGATCTTTGATCCTTTAGAAGAGAAAGTTTTTCTTATTGGGTTGGAGCAAAACATAGGTAGATTGGGATGAGATGTGGTTATCTTCTAAATTTTTCTCTGATATTAAGAAACTTCATTGAGAGAATTTGGAAAGGTTGGCACTTCTTTTTTTTTTTTTTTTTTGTAACTAAGATTGTGTGTTTCAACACTCTCAGAACTTCTCTCTTCCTGTTATCACATTTTGAAAAGGAGCACTGCCCTTAGAAATCTATAATCAGAAATGATGGTATCAGAAATTAGGTATAAATAGAGATCCCTCCCTGTCTTTACCTTGAAGATTCATTCAGTTCAGCCATCACTGAGTGTCATTTCCTTATCAGAAGCTATTTTACCCCATTACCATCTGCCAATCTATGAAATCCTTTGGGTTGATAAGGTCAACCCAAATTCAAAGAAATTGGCATGAACTGTACACCACAATGTTAATGTTGTACTTCCTCAAATATCTGGTTCTTATAAGTAGCAGGTATATCATTACCATGTTGCTGGTAAAAGTAAAATAAGCAGTAGAAATCATGGGAGACTGATGTTTTGGAATATGTACCAATTACGAGTTGTCCCCGAAGCACTTTGTGTTCAGGTGGCATCATTGGAATATTAAGTAGTTAACTAAAGTGACTATTTGCTAAATGACACCATTTGATTGTATATGCAAGATCCTCATACGCTTGATAATAAATTGGTCATGTTACTTTAGAGTCACCACTCCTAATATAAGTTTAATTGACACTCTCTGTGAGTTTAGGCTTCTAATTACTTGGGTTTTTTTGGGAAAGGTCACCTTCTTCTTTTAAAAATTCTGTAGTTTAAAGTATTATTTGGCCTTAATATGCAAATATAATATCCTTGAGTCTAGCCTATTAATTTAGAAACCCCAGGCGGTAGAGTGGGCAGTTGGCACACATCATTTTGATTGTCTTCTTTAGCTTGACATCTTCATTCTTTGTAGGTGGATTTATTCTTGAAAACAGTCAAGAACTAGGGTGGGGAAAAGAAAGGAGCAGCAGAGAGGAAGCAAATGAGCAGTTGTTGAGTGTTGGCTATTGGCAGAGCGTTTTTATCAAGCACACAATATGTAGCATGCATTTTAGTCCTCTTAATAACTTTGCAAGATAGCTATTTTTTATTGTTCTTCTAAAACACAGGTCATGAACACTGAGGCTCATAGAGGTCAAGTGATTTGTTTAGGATTATACATAGTGGCCAAGTCAGGGTTTGGATGCTCATTTCTTGTGCACTTCTTATACTATGTAATACTTACAGTAATTTTGGTTAACATAGGTAAGATGTGACTATAAGATAGTGAGGTGAAGCATTTCATATTTTGATGTGCTACTATTTCTGAAGAGTAGAGAAGTTATAATTTCCTTGTGTAAAATAGACAAAAATCTGTAGGAAACATCAAAATGGAATGTTTTGATTTTCAAGGTAAATTTACATTTATTTAGCTAAGTCTTATATTCACAATGGTTTGCCCTAACTTACCTCAAGTATTTATTTATAGTTCCTATTTATTGTAGAACAAAACCAATTTTAGTGTTAACATTGCATCTCAGTAGTGTCTGAAATGAACCATTATGAGAAAAAGTGGTTCAGAGTTTTGAATCTGAGTTTTGGGGATTTCAAGTGTATGTTCTTTTTGTCCCCTCCTCTTTCAGAATGTTAACATTTCTATTAGTTTTTTTAAATGACTAGCTTTTAAGTTTCTTAATACAAGCTTAACATGAACATACACAAAGTGTTACTTGTTAAGTGAACAGATACAAAATGTTATATGTTATGAACCAAACCACAACCCAGTTGTTACTGATTGTTACCCTTAGTAGCTACAGGAACAAAATGTCAGCCATGGAAGCAGGGGCTTTCCTGGAGGAGGTAATGGTAGTCCTGCCTTTTCGCCAACCACTAAGACAGTTCTCATTGAGCCTGCATTTCTGTCTGGCATTCTTCGGTGGACTTGGAGCCAAAAAGTTTCTTCTGGAGCCTGTTTTGTAGCAAACACAGGTGCACCGAAGAGAAGCTTCCTAGTTTGCTTGGACCTGAAGCATTTGGAGATTCTCTAGTTGTGCTTGAGCAGGAACCTAGGGTGGTAGCCAAATATAGTATGCTTTTGTGTTCACTTAAAGCATCTTAAGTGGCACAGAAATGTGATCAGAGCTACTGATACATAGGTGCGTGTGTGTATGCTAAGTCACTTCAGTTGTGTCCGACTCTTTGTGACCCCCTGGACTGTAGCCCGCCAGGCTCCTCTGTCCATGGGATTCTCCAGGCAAGAATACTGGAGTGGGTTGCCATGCCCTCCTCCAGGGGCTCTTCCCGACCCAGGGATCGAGCTTGCATCTCTTAGGTCTCCTGCATTGGCAAGCGGGTTTTTTTGTTTGTTTGTTTTTTAACCACTAGCGCCACCTGGGAAGCCCCATATAGGTGCATACCGAGTATTCTAAGTAGCAGGTAGAGATCAAAATATTGCATAATCCCAGGATTGTTTAGGATGCAGGCTTGCTATTCCTTTTATACAGATGGGTAGAGATCCTTTACACACATATAATTGCATTTCCTCTTTCATAGTTTGGAAGGGAGTGCCGTGGCTGGCAAGGTGACATTTCTGGCCTCGTGCACTTTTATGTTTTCTATCTTCTCTGGTTTCCTTACCTTCTAGTATGCTGCTGGCTGTATCTGTCCCAGACTTCTTGCCACATTGGAATCAGATCTGTGTATGTTTGAAGAGGTTACTTTAAGCACTTCATTTTTACTCAGGCCTAGGAAGGGTCATTCATGCTAACTCGCTTCAGTCGTGACTGACTCTGTGCAACCTTATGGACTGTAGCCTGCCAGGCTCCTCCACTCATGGGATTCTCCAGGCAAGAATACTGGAGTGGGTTGCCATGCCCTCCTCCAGGGGTTGTTCCTAGCCCAGGGATCGAACCCATGTCTCTTATGTCTTCTGCATTGGCAGGCGAGTTCTTTACCACTCGCGCCAGCTGGGAAGCCAGCTATGATGAAACCCTCCCTGGTTATTTGCTTTTGAAACATTAAAAAATAAATGCCTCGGTGCTAGAAGTATTTGATGATGTATGCTCACTACAAAAATGCACCACTGACTTGACAGTATTTCACTGATAAGGGGCTGCATGTGCTTTGCTTTTAGAAATCTGGAGAGCTTCTCAGAAAATAAGCATTCATTACTCTCATTACCACAGTTAATTCATGAACTTAACGCTGCAAAAAAGAAAAGTGTAAAGAGGATTACTTTTTTTATGGAAAACTCAGTGCTTTTGATATTTACTTTAGCAAGAATAATCAGATGCTAAAAATAATATCAGAGAGAGGGGAAAAATATTTCAGATAATCTTATTTCTTCTCCCCCAAAACCTTACACACATGTAAGTTGTTTTTATAATATTGAGATTTTGAAGGTGTTGTCTTTTTCTGGTATTCTACTATTACATATTGAAACTGAAGGAGAAGGTATTATTGAAAACTGAAGTAATTGCAGGGACATATTAAACCAAAGGGGTGAACAAAACAAGTTTAAAGTTTGTATGTTGAAATGAAAGATAAGGATAATGGTAAGACTTTATAGTGGGCATTTTTCTTAAAATACATACCTCTTCCCCAAATATTAATTTGGAAGCATGAGATAGGCAGGTCAGCCACCGATTCTTTAGTTAAAGGAAAAGTGATACTGTGTCCAATAAACTGGTGTTAGGGCCCTAGTGGTGTGTGTGTTCAGTGTGTGTGTTTTTGTGTATAGGGGTGTGCTTGTGATGAAAGGCTGTTTTGAGTTGTTGCATAAAGGAATTTGATTTTGTGATTTTTTAAAAATGAATATTTATTTGGACCTCTTAAGGTAATGTGAAAGATGTATAATTTCCTGTGTTTAATGAAATCTATTGTCAATGTACTAAGAAACATTGGTTTACAACATCTTGAATACTTGATCATTGCAAATTCAGAAAAAAAAGTTTAAAAAAAAGAATAAAATGTGTGTTGGATTGAAATTGGTTTGTCTCTTAAGATTTTGGAGTTTGAAGAGATGATGTAATGATGTCAATGTTTTTTCCCACTGGAAAGACACAGGGGCCTTCCCTGGTGGTCTGGTGGCTGGGACTCCATGCTCCCAATGCAGGGGCCCTAGTTCGATCCCTGGTTGGGGAAGTAGATCCTGTGTGCCACAACCAAGACCTGGTGCAGCCAAAAAAAAAAAAAGACACAGGGATTAGATGAGATTAAATAGGCTTCCACTTTCTCTGGAAATGGCACAAATGAACTCCTTACCTAACTGGTAACTTTTCCTTGAAGCTAAATGTCCAATGTGTGAACTATTAGGACTACAGTTTTTAGGAACCTGTGGTAGCATATTTTCTACTGAGTCACTAAAGAGAATAATTTTAAGCATTTCATCTTTTATCTATTTAAATTCAAACGAAAGTTGGCGTTACAGAACTGTGTGCCTTGAATATGGTTGGTGTTAGTCAGGATAGGCTATGTTATGCTTAAATAACATGCCAATCCCCAAATCTCAGTAGCTTCATAGCACAAAATTCATTTCTCATTAATAAGACACATCTGTGTGGGTCTATTCTAGAGTCCTACAGGGACAGCCTGACAGAGGCTCCCTCATCTTGAAGTTGCACAGTTTGGAACTTTCAGAGATGGTTTTGGTTGTAGAGGGAAGGAATAAGCATACAGAAAGGCAAAGGGGCTTTTCTCTGTCTCAGACTGGAAGTGACACATTGTATTAGTCTGAACTAGTGCTGTGTCCCTGCCTAGCTGCTGGATCCTGAAAGTGTTGGAGAGCAGATAGCAGGCATTTGATGGATGTTGTTCTTTGCCAGGAAGTTGACCATGATAGGTTTAAGGGTATTTCCAAAGGAGTGCAACTCCTGAGTCTGTTGTTACTTAGTTGCTAAGTTGTGTCCGACTGTTTTGTGACCCCAAGGACTGTAGCCGCCAGGTTCTTCTGTCCATGGTGTTTTTTAGGCAAGAATACTGGAGTGGGTGGCCATTTACTTCTCCAGGGGATTTTCGAACCCAGTGGTCAACCTAACGTCTCCTGCATTGCAGGTGAACTCTTTACCACTGAGCCACCTGGGAAGCAACTCATGAGTCTAAGAATTGATAAACCAAAGGAAAGTCCCAAGCATTAAAAAAGAATGATTTCCGAAGGAGTAAATATAAAAACTTGATCACCAAAGCAGTTAAAAGCTCCGTTTCCCTAGTCTCTACTGAATAACAAGCTAATCATTGCTCAGAGTGGCCAGGAGCCAGCCTGAGCCTAGAGGAAGAATTTGTGGTCAGACTCCAACCCCCATGGGGAAAAAGCACTAGATTTTGAGGGCTTATCTGAAGGGCAACAGCATTTTCTAAGTGTACTGGCATCTCGAACTTTTGGGTGAGAGGCAAAAGGAGCTAAATGAGCCTTGGAAATAACAGCATGACTCATAGACTGAGATGCAAAGTGGCTATATTTAGAACCCAGCTCCGGAGCACTCATTAGGTGGAAAGCAGGACAATTGATTTCTATTTACCACTCCCTTGCACACCTAAACTGAAAGGTTGCAGCGGCCCAAGATACATGGATAATTGGAGGGAGTCTGTGCTTCTGTACTGGTTTCTGGGCAAAACTTTCTTTTCCTCCATGGCTTCATGTATTTAACAAAAGAGCCATTTATGCAAGGACCAAATAGTAACCCTTACCCAAGTGTACCATCTTTTCTTCAATTATGTGTGTAATTTAAGCAAAAGGATTTCCCTTGAATCTCTTCGATAGCCCACACCTTCAAGGGAGAAGCAGAGCCATTCTGGATATTGCACCATTTGAAATAAACACAGGAGGAAAACTGTTTCTTTTTAAGGAATGAAGACAGCAGAAATGTTTTGAATGTGACCACTCATCTTCCAGGCTTCAGCCCCAGACTTGGTAAAACCTCAGCATTTTCAGAGCAGTTAAAAAGCATTCAGTTCCTTTTGGTCTTTAAAAAATTGCCCGCTGGGCAGAGACAGCCTCCATAGCTTTGGTTTATGGGAGCCAAAAAACATTTTTAATTGCACAGAGTCGTGGGGAGCAAGGATATTGATATTCGGGGCTCACTCTTGAATTTAAACATCAAAGTTTGATACACTCCCTGCTCATAATACCAATATAAATCAGTAGAAAGCTAAACTGTTCTTTGGCCTCCTGGAATGGCCAAGATCCTAGGCACTGAAGAAAGAGCAAGCCTGCCATGGATCAAGTTGTTCTAGATGTTTTCTTAGAGAAATGGTAGAGCTGCTACTTTAGAAATCAATATAAAGGGCTGCCTTGCCAACGGTCCAGGCCCTGGGACTCAGCAGAGGTCTTTAGTTGCAATAGAGTGACATCTAATGGTCACTATGGAAAAACACAAGCTGTAATCTCTCAACCCTTCGGATTCCCTGGCTGGACCCTGGTGACTCTGTTGTTCCGGTGTTAAATTGTGTCCATCTCTTCGTGACCCCATGGACTGCAGCATGCCAGCCTTCCCTGTCCTTCACTATCTCCCAGAGATTGTTCAAACTCATGCCCATTGAGTTGGTGATGCTATCTAACCATCTTCATCTTCTGCCGCCCCCTTCTCCTCCTGCCCTCAATCCTTCCCAGCATCAGGGTCTTTTCCAATGAGTCAACTTTTTGCATTAGTTGGTCAAAGTATTGGAGCTTTAGCTTCAGCTTCAGCATCAGTCTTTCCAATGAATATTCAGGGTTGATTTCCTTTAGGATTGACTGGTTTTATTTCCTGGCGGTCCAAGAGACTCTCAAGAGTCTTCTCCAGCACAGAATCTGCCTGCAGTAGGAGACCTGGGTTCGATCCCTGAGTCAGGAAGTTCCCTCTGAGGAGGAAATGGCAACCCATCACAGTATTCTTGCCTGGGAAATCCCATGGATACACTGAGGATTCTAAGGACACAAATGCTCTGCCTTACTGGAGAACAGAGGAACCAGAAATCAAATTGCCAACATCTGCTGGATCAGAAAACCAAGAGTTTCAGAAAAACATCCACTTCTGCTTTATTGACTATGCCAAAGCCTTTGACTGTGTGGATCACGACAAACTGTGGGAAATTCTTAAGAGATGGGAATAACAGACCATCTGATCTGCCTCCTGAGAAATCTATATGCAGGTCAAGAAGCAATAGTTAGAACTGGACATGGAACAAGAGACGGGTTGTAAATCGGGAAAGGAGAACTTCAAGGGTGTATATTGTCACCCTGCTTATTTAACTTCTATGCAGCGTACATCATGAGAAATGCTGGGATGGATGAAGCACAAGCTGGAATCAAGAATGCTAGGAGAAATATCAATAACCTTAGATATGCAGATAACACCACCATTATGGCAGAAAGCAAAGAAAAACTGAAGAGCCTCTTGATGAAAATGAAAGCGGAGAGTGAAAAAATTGGCTTAAAACTCAAAATTCCGAAAACTAAGATCATGGCATGCAGTCCCATCACTTCATGGCAAATAGATGGGAAAACAGTGGAAATAGTGACAGACTTCATTTTGGGGGGCTCCAGAATCACTGCAGATGGTGACTGCAGCCATGAAATTTAAAGACATTTGCTCCTTGGAAGAAAAGCTATGACCAACCTAGACAGCATATTAAACAGCAGAGACATTACTTTGCCAACAAAGGTCCATCTAGTCAAGGCTATGGTTTTTCCAGTGGTCATGTATGGATGTGAGAGTTGGACTATAAAGAAAGCTGAGTGCCGAAGAATTGATGCTTTTGAACTTTGGTGTTGGAGAAGACTCTTGAGTCCCTTGGACTGCAAGGAGATCAATCAAGTCAATCCTAAATGAAATCAATTCTGACTATTCATTAGAAGGACTGATGCTGAAGCTGAAACTCCAATACTTTGGCTGCCTGATGTGAAGAACTGACTCATTTGAAAGAGCCTGATGTTGGGAGAGACTGAAGGCAGGAGTGGGGGTGGATGACAGAGGAGAGATGGTTGGATGGCATCACTGACGCTATGGACATGAGTTTGAGTAAGCTCTGGGAGTTGGTGATGAACAGGGAAGCCTGGCATACTGCAATCCATGGGGTCGCAGAGTCAGACACGACTGAGCCACTGAACTGACTGGAGACAGTTTGAGCAAATTCCAGGAGACAGTGAAGGACAGAGAGGCCTGGTATGTTGTAGTTCCCGGGGTCACGAAAGAGTCGGACACAACTTAGCACCTGAACAGTGACAACAACAACAACAACAACAACAACAAAGCTGCCTAAGATTAACCCAGGAACCGGAAGGGCCGAGATTTGGAGAATTGTCCCAAGGAATTAGCACCGTCTTTCTTGGGCATGTTTTGGAAAAGCAGCCTGTCTGCTAAGTGTCTGCCATCCTTGACTCAAACCTATTTTATAGTCAAAGAAGCTGTGTTAGAGTGCTTGTGTGACTTTTCCAAGCTCATGCAGAAAGTAAAAACTAGAGTTTGTGGTGAAGTTAGTCTTCTATAATTTCATGTCTGTCATTCTCTCCACTACTGACCAGATGGGGTCCCCACTGTGGCCTCTCTTTTCACGGATTTGGTGTGTGTGTGTGTGCCCCCACGTCTGTTGAAATGGGGAAAGTGGACAGGGCTGGCTCTCACCTCTGCTAAATCTCTTCCTCTTCTAAATCCGTGGGGAGCACACAGGTGGCCATCAGCACACCCCTTCTGGGCATCAGCTTCGTCACAGATCACAGGAGACCCGCCTGCCAGCCCAGGGGCCTTTCGAGATCTGAATAGTTTCCTTCAAGCCCTTTATGCAGAGTAGCTACTTCCACAGAAGTAGAAAGTTATTGAACCACATTGGAATTTCCTCCAGGATAGCAGCATTTGGTTTATTCACATCTTGCAGGAAAGGAACGAGGAAGAAGGCACAAGGATGCGTCTTTGGACAGCACTATTACCTTGGATTCTTCTCTCATGAAATCGTGGTGTTAGGGACTGGACAGTGTCCCCTCAAAATTCATATATTGAAGCCCTAATCTCCCGTGTGACTGTATCTGGAAAGAAGATTTTAAAGAGGTGAAATTAAATGAAGTCCTAATGGTGGAGTCTTGATTCAGTATGACTAGTGTTTTCATAAGAAAAAGAGCCCCGCCCCTGCCGGGAAATGTACACACGAGAAAAGGACACGTGAGGACAGAAGAAAGGGGTCCTCTGCCAGCCGAGGAGAGATGTCTCTGGGGAAACCATACCTGTCGATACCTTGGTCTTGGCCTTCTAGCCTCCTGGAGTGACAAAATAAATTTCTGTTGTGTAATCCACCCAGTCTGGTTCTCTGTTATAGCAAACAGATAAAGATGGTTTTGGGTTTCCCTGGTGGTTCAGTGGTAAAGAATCCACCTGCCAATGCAGGAGACATGGGTTCAGTTCCTGGAGGAGGGCATGGCATCCCACTCCAGTATTCTTGCCTGGAGAATTCCATGGACAGAGGAGCCTGGTGGGCTACAGTCCATGGGGTCATAAAGAGTTGGACATGACTGAAGCGACTGAGCACGCATGTACAGATGGTTTTCTTCATTATCCAGGGGTTGAACTGGCAGGTCCCAAAGTTCTTTGCATTTCTTTTCTTTTACTATTAACGTTCTGAGCTTTGGACATGTCACAGATTGCTAGCCTCTCTATCTGAAGGAAAAAGCTCCTCAGGAGATCTAGAACAGAAGGAGGTATGTGGAACTTGTCAATCAGAAAACTTGATGTCTTGGAAAGTGGTGAGGAATTCACCAAATTTCATGATCACCAAAGAATTCAAACTTCCTTCTGTGGGGAGGGGAGAGTGGTCTGTCCTCTTGCTTTTGAAAAACTCCATTTCTGCTGCGACTGGGTACATAATTTGCAGGTTCAGTGAAAAATGGGAACACGGGATCCCTTGTTCAAAGACTGTTGAGAATTTCAAGATGGCAACAGTAGAGAATTCAGCCCAGCACTGGCCCCTTTATAGATGCCCAGGTTGCCTGTCCAGGGAAGCCGCCCTTGACTGCCTCTGCTACATCCCTCTGGACACCAGTGAGGCAAATCCATGTTGAAATCATCAACTGGAGAATGTTCTATAACATACACTGACTTTGGATCAATTTTCCAATAAGGATAATGTTTAATCATATACATTGAGGGACTTCCCTGGTGGCCCAGTGGTTAAGGTCTGTGCTCCCAGTGCAGGGAGCACAGGTTCAATCCCTGGTTGGGGAACTAAGATCCCACAGGCCACAAGGTGTGGTCAAAAAAAGTGAAAAAAGAAATTATGTACATTTAGATCAGGACTCCATTTTACTGGGATGAGTGTACCACAGAAACTTGGTTAAGTTCATTTCTCTGAAACAGGTAAAGTTTAAACTCCTTTTATTTCGAGAAATAGTGCTTCTAGACTTTCCTGAAGCCAGAATTGTTCTATAAAAGTATCACAGAATATTACACAAGATTTTAAAAAACACAATATGCTTCCTAATAACTTGAAACCTTTTTTACAAAGCATGTCATTCATGACCATAAATATGTTTCATCTGTCATTCAGCCGGTGACACACACATCTGATAAAGAGTTAATTTTAACATATGTACAGAGTCTATGATAAAGACAAAGTTATCAAAGATTCAACTCTAACATATTAGGTTTTCTTTAAAAGAGTTTACTTTAAACACGTAAAGGTAACATAACTTACCTATGCATTTGATTATCTAAAAATAAAATGAAAATTACCGTTAAGCTAAAAAATACCTTCTTGGGAAGTTGGCTAGGATACTGCAAACTCTCAGTGAGGTAATGATCCTTTTGCTGGTACCGAAACATCTAAATAGGACAAATATTTTCAAGAACACAGTATTTCAAAAGCAGTTTTCACTTATGCCTTTAAAAAAATCAGAACCTGGTGAAGGCCTTAAAAGTAACCATACAACACATATGGTGCATTTAAATTATGAAACATTCATGAGTTCGTTTTACTGAAAAAAAAATCCTTATATAAATTCAAAACTAGGTATACTTTCTCAACACTTAAGCTTATTAGCCAGGTCAAGAAAACAAAACAAAGATAAAAAAAGTCTTCAGTCTTTTTATCCTGTTAAGCAAATAATAAAAATTTAGCAGTTTTAAGCAGATGATGAATACTTTGAGGCTAGGCACAGAGAAAGCAGGCAATCTTTGTTTTGTTTATTTGTTTATTTTTACGCCAACATCCTTAGCCATGCCTTTCTGCTAATCGATTTTAGCAAGTCGAGGTAAAACACATGCATTATTTTCTGACAAAAGCGTATGCTGAACAATATGTGATGATACTGTCTGTCATCCTTGGGGTCCATTTTCCTTTGTCACACTGAGAGCAAGCAGTGAGACTGTGACAAGCCTGGGGGAAAAATAAGACTAACCAAATAGACATGGCATTCCCATCTCAAAGTGCAAAAATCACTGAGTGAAAAATGAGGGCACTGAAAAATTCCAGTGGTTAAAAATGAATTGAAACCACATTACACACACAGGGGAAAACAGACTGAAATTTCACTGAGGATGTCAAGTTTCAGAAACTCAGAAAGGCACAATTCTAGCCATCTTGATTGGATAACATTTGTATACATACATCCCTAGAACTTTCAAAGGTTAATACTGTTTTAGTGCCCCCCTAGACAAACAAAACCCCACAAATGCACCTTTCTTTCTCTTCTTGACCAACAGTGACTCAGAAGACCAAGTCCCTAGGTGCATACCACTGACTCCCACTGCACAGGTGTACCTGGGGCAGTTTGGAATGCTGGTTGTCATGATCACCTTTATTAGTTTACTAAGAACAAATTAAAAACAAATACTGTGGTTAGGGTAAGGTCACATGGCATCTAATCAGAGGAGAGTGGAAACGAGGCACTGCCTTCTAGACTCTGTAGGCTCCCGGCCCTGTGGTTCCTTTCCACTTGGTTTGACATCCTCTCTGTGATGCTGGAGGAAACAGGCGGCCCCCGGGTGGACTCTCTGATCACCAGATCAGTGGAGTTAACATCAGGACGCGCAGAAAGAAGCAGCTGCTCTTCGGAAACATCTTCCTTTGGATGCCCATCCTGGGGGCGACCCTTCTGCTGCCTGGGTCTAGGCTGCACCTGCTCTGTCATGCCGTTGCCGCTGAAATCCGTTTCAAGGTGATTGATCCCTTCATGCTCCATCCATTTGTCAGTTTTATGATTTCTCCAGTGTTCAGAATCCAACGATGAACTTCGGGAATGTCGTTGTTCCATTCAAGTTGACTGTCTGGACTGAATGTTGGTCGACTGGAATGCAGGGTGGGAAGGTCAGCCAGCAAGGTCAGAGGAAGCGCTTCCCCAACCCTACCCCTGGGGTCTTCATCCATCTCTGCTGGGGCTGAGAGGTCAGCAGACACAGCCAGGAACCCATCACTTGGAGCGCTTTTAGTCTCATTGGCTTGGTTTTGCTCGTGGTGACTGTTCAGCAGTGCAAATACTCTATCTACATCCTTCAAGTAATTAGTCCAGTCAGCCAGACTAAGTCTATAGTTTTGTCTGTCCTTATAGGCGCTTCCATTCATGTTGTATACATCCTTGGGGCCTTGCCAGTTGCCGTCTGCAGTGAGACTGGGCAGATTAACCTTCCCATCCATCCCATAACTGTCCTCTGTGAAGAGAGATGAAGGTGGATCATTAGTGAGAAAACATATCCAACCTATTGAATAAGCAACTTGCATTGTTTTTGTGGCACAAAGCAATTTGAAATAAAGCATGGAAAAGTAATTTGTTATAAAGGACTGGCCTTAGGTTACAGGAGTGACTGAATGAGAATGAACTTTGGAAAGAAGGCTGAACGAGTGAGGAATTCTATAACAGGCTTGGTTGGTACTGAGAATACACTGGTATTACCTGTCAGGGGGCTTATGATTTACTCCTGGCTCTACTCAAGTCACCGATATAACCAGGAAATCAAGTGTGTTAGTCTCTCTGAGTCTTGGTCCCTCATCTACCAAATACAGCTATGTGTTAAAACCTTTATTACATACAGAGCTGCTAGATGAATGATGTTTCAAAGTAATTTAATGTAATAGACAACACTTTGTAAGATATTTTTATTTTATTATTTTATGCTCCCTGATAGTATAAAAACACATTTGAATGCAATTAAATATTTGCATCTATTTAACTTCAAATTAGATAGATCTGTTCCTTTTTTTTTTCCTTTGCTCTAAAAATTCTATCCTTTAAAGAAACCAGCCACTGAGGGTTTTGCACAGCATTCAATGAACCCACCGGCTTTCTCGCTCTGATTTTTCTACATCATCAAAATGACTATAGTTCTGCAGAAAACAATGTCTTTTCCCTAGGTGTACCCAAGTACCGCTTAAGAAGAGGTGGACTAGATGAAGGCAATGAACTACCTAGAAAGCAACACAGAGAATCCTAGAATCTTCGAATCACCTGTAAGTTAAAAAAAAACAATTAATACCAAATGCCAGTAGAGCTGTGTGTCATACTTTGGGCACCAGCCCTGGGAAGACTGTATAGAAGACAAAAGAAGGAAGTGAGAATGGAGTCAAAGATAGATTTGAAACCATTGCTGGAAAGAACGTCAACGTGTGGTATAAAACTCTGTAGAGTCTTGGTAAACTGTGGTTGCAACAATGAAGAAAAGACTGAAGGGAGCATGAATGGAGATGACAGTCTTGAAAGGCATCACTTTGGGGGAAAAAAGGATACAAAGGAAGAGAGAAATGGCCTTCAAAAACTGGGTGATAAAGGAAAAAAGAAGCCAAAAGGGTGCAATTTCAGTCCTGTAATAAAAAAGAGAAACAGACAAACTGGAGGACACACAGCCTCTTATAACCCCATCACCAAATAATAATGCAATAAAAAGTAAAAAAAAAAAAAAAAAGTATGCTTGGGTACACTGACAGAAAAGGATCTTCTTAAACTAGGCATCTTGGAAATACTTGAAGTCCCTGAAATTAATAAAAGCAGTCTAAATGTAAACAAAATTATTACAAAGGAACATAGAAAATAAGTATAAAAAGTCTACCATCTTATGAAAAGGCCCCTGCCAAAATAAACGCGAAAGTGAAGAAAACCACACCATAACACTGTTAAGTAAATGAAATCTTCAGTCAAGTATCCCAGGACGTGAAAGCCACGTTAGATCAAACGTTAGAGTATGAACCAAGGATCGTATATCCAGCCAACCTCTCCTTTAAGTATCAAGGCTACAGGAAAACAGTTTCAAACATGGAAGAATGCAAACGACATGGGAACATCAGGTCATCTTGAACAGTCTCCTAGGGGGTGAGTTTCATTCAGTCAAGAAATCACTGGGGAAACGTCAGCAAGAAGATGGGTGGTGAGCATTTAACACATTTATCAGATCCAGGAGTGAAATAAAATTAATAAGGCAAAGAACAAAAAAATGACATATCTAATTAATAAATATTGATAATAAATCAAGACCCTGGTTCTTAAAAAAAAAAAGGATCCAAACAGTAACTAGCTCACCTAATTATGAAAAAAGGGACCAATTTCAAATAGACAAAATAGAAAATGACAAGGGAGAAATAATGATTGAAATATACAAAATTTAAAAAGTAAACAAGTACTCTGCAGACATCAAAGCAAATCAATGGAAAAAAACCTAGATGAAACAGAACTGTCTAGGAAAATATGTTTTATTGAAATTGATCTAATAGAGGTAGAAAGTTTAAACAGAACAAGTCTCAAAGAAGGAAAATAAAGGTTTATTACCTTTATATAATTATATGTTTATAAAAACTACTTAAGAACTTTTTATCAGTGTTATAAGAACTACGCTACAAAGAAGCTTCCCCGGAAGCTCAGCAGTAGAGAATCTGCCTGCCAATGCAGGAGACACAGGTTCAATCCCTGGGTTGGGAAGATACCCTGGAGGCGGACATGGCAACCTACTCTAGTATTCTTGCCTGAGAATTCTACGGACAGAGGAGCCTGATAGGCTACAGTCCATCGGGTTGCAGAGAGTTGGACATGACTTAGCGACTAAAACAACAAGCAACAAAGAAGCAACAGGTCACTATAGTTTCACAGGAGAATTTTACCAAGCCTTCAAGGAAAAGAACATCTCAATGCTATACTAACTGTTCAAGAGCATAGAAGATCAAAGAAAACTTTGAAGCTCTTTCTACGAAGCAAGTCTAACCTTGTTCGCTGTGGCAGGCAGAAGAGTGTACTCACCTTTCAAAGATGTCCACATCCTAATCCCCAGAAACTAGGTATTGTTGCCTTACATGCAAAAGGGACTATACAATTCAAACTGAGTTATGGATTCTGAGGTGAGGTTATCCTAGCGTAGCCAGGTGGGGCCAATGTCATCCCGAAGATCCTTTTTAGGAAAAGGAGGGCAAGCAAGTCAGAGAAAATGTGACCTTGGAAGCAAAGAGGTGTGTATGTTGGCAGAGGAATAGGTAGGTATTGAGACTTGAAGACACTGAATTATCAATTTTGAAGATAGAGGAAAGGGCCATGAACAAGGAATCCAGGCAGCTTCTAGAAGCTGGAAAAAGCAAGGAAATGGACTCTTCTCTAGAGGCCCTAGAAGGAACACAGTGATTTTAGCCCGGTAAACCATTTCAGCCTTCTAACTTCTAGAAATGTCAGAGAATATGTTTGTGTTGCTTTAAGGCATGGGGTAGGTATTAACTTGATGGCATGGTGGTAAAGAATCTGCCTGCAAAGCGGAGATGCTGGTTTGATCCCTGGGTCAGGAAGATCCCCTGGAGAAAGAAATGGTAACCCACTCCAGTATTCTTGCCTGGGAAATCCCATGGACATAGGAGCCTGGCAGGCTGCAGTATATGAGGTCGCAAAGAATCTGACACAACTTAGCAACGAAACAACAACAGGCATGGGGTATCATGAGTTACGACAGTAATAGGAAACCAATACCTAAAAAGATAGCATAGCATAAACACAAAGACAGTTTTAGACCAAATCATTTATAAGATGACACAAAAATCCCAAATAAAACATTAGTGATGAGAATTCGATATTATATTAAGAAAATAACACATGATGGTCTAGCAAAATTTATTCCGGAAATGGAAGGTTAGTTGGTCTACTCTTAGCAAATCTATTAATATAACATATCATATTAGTAGATCTAAAGAGAAAAATTATCTGCCTATCTCCATAAACGCTGAAAAGCTTTTTGACAACCTCAACATTCATTAAATACTAAAAACACTAAAAAATACTAGAAATGAATTGATGGCTATTTCCCTAACATAACAAAAACATATATATCTTAGTCCTAAAGCCTGCTTCTCACTCACTTCATGGAAAAATCCTGAAATTACTTTCACTAAGAACAGGAACAAGGTAACATTGTACTGAAAATATTAGCTTATTCAATTAGATAAATCAATGAGACACAAAAATGGGAAAACAAGCAAAGCTATCTCTGCAAATGTTTCACAGTATACCTGGGAAATTGAAGATAATACATAACAAAGCTGACTGAAAAAAAATTTTTAAGGTAGCAGGCAGTAAAATTAATGTACAGAAACCAATACCCCTCATACACATAAACAATTATCAAGTAGACGTTTTAATGGTGGATGAAAACTTTGTTTATGTAGTAGCAAAAAAGGTAAGGTGGTTATAAATACACTTATCAAGAAATGTGCAAAACCTCTAAGAAAATACCTGTTAAAAGCTCCTGAAAGACCCATAAATATACTTGACCAAATGGAAAAGTGTCCTTTGTTTGACAGAGCACCACAGAGATATAAATTCTTTTCAATAATAAATATTTTATAATAACTATAAATATAGTTATAACTTCTAAAAATTGTGAATCACTATAAAGTACACCTGTAACTTAGGTAATATTGTACATCAACTATATTTCAATTAAAATTAAAAAACTCTTCCTGACAATTCTTTCAGAAACCAGATAGAAAAATGGTCAAAGGCAGAACCAGATAATCTACAAAATATGCCAAATTTGCAGTTAGTATGAGTTAACAATTCTGAAATTCCTCTCTGTGTACCTCAGCATTTAGAAAATGACTGAATCCACTGAGGACAACAGGAACTGGGTTCCAGGGCCACCTGTCCCTCCGCGGCAAACCTCACAGCGCCACCCAGTGGCCCTGGTCCTGACTCACACTCTTAACAGCCCAAACACAGGTCCCCTTACATTGTCTTAGGAAGCCAACCTCACCTCCAGACCCTTTAACTTCAAACCCTGGTCTTGACTTGTCTCTTGGTTGAGTGCCTTAAAGAGAAAAGTCCAACCGTACTAGCAAGGCAGCTTGAAAAGAAAAGGAGCCCTGAGATGTGACTGAGAAAGAGAGCTTTCTTAGGGCAACACAGAAAGTTAGTCGCTCAGTCGTGTCCTTGAGAACCCATGGACTGTAGCCCGCCAGGCCCCTCTTTCCATGGAATTCTCCAGGCAAGAATACTGGAGTGGCTTGCCATTTCCTTCTCCAGGGGATCTTCCCAACTTACGGATTGAACCCAGGTCTCCTGCATTGACAGGCAGATTCTTTACTGTCTGAGCCACCAGGGAAGCTCAGGACAACATAGAGCAGGGCAGTAAAGGCTGCTTTTTTTCCTTTTGATCTCAAGAGATTCCAGTGGTTCAGAGAACACATTTGTGTGCTGAACTCTGGGTTGTCAATGAGTGATGATGGAGATGGTGCTGGCTCTGATAAGATCTCTTTGGGTTTCTTATAAAATACAGTAGCATTCTTTTATCATTTACTATCCCCTTTCACATACCACTTTCTTCATGTGAATTTTTTGCACCCTCATATTATTATACCTGACTAGTAATACCCATCATTCCTGGGGCTTGCTATATGTCAGGCCCTGTTCTCAGTTTCTGACTAGCAAGATTGGGATCTGAACCCAAGGCAGGCTGGCTTCAGCAGCCGTGCTCTAACCACAATACGGCACAGCCTATAACACACGGCTATGTCACCCATAACTGTCAGCAAGGCATGCACTGTTGCCACAGGGACAGGTGAATCAAAATGAGCAAAAGGGGTTCCTTAAAAGACTGAAAGTAGAGCTACCATATAATCTAGCAATCCCACTCTTGGGCATATATCCAGAGAAAAGTTTAATTTGAAAAAAGAAATGCACCCCAGTGTTCATAGCAACACTATTCACAATAACCAAGACATGGAAGTGATGGAAGTGTATACAGAGGAACGGATAAAGAAGATGTATGTATATAGAATAGAATATTAGTCGTAAAAAAGAATGAAATAATGTCACTTGCAGCAACATGGATGGACCTAGAGATTATCATACCAAATGAAATAAATCAGGGAAAGTCAAATATCATACGATATCACTTATATGGGAATCTAAAAAAGGGTTAGGGTTAGGGATATCACTTATATGTGGAATCTAATAACAATAAACTTATTTACAAAATAGAAACAGACTCACAGATATTGAAAACAAAGTTATAGTTACCAAAGAGGAAAGAGAAAGGGGAGGATAAATTAGGAGTATGGGATTAACAGATATCTATATAATTTAATGGCAACCCACTCCAGTGTTCTTGACTGGAGAATCCCAGGGACGGGGGAGCCTGGTGGGCTGCCGTCTATGGGGTCGCACAGAGTCAGACACAAGTGAAGTGACTTTGCAGCAGCAGCAGCATATAATATAATATAATACAGATAAACAGCAAAGTCCTGCTGTATAGCACAGGGAACTATATTCAATATCTTATAATAACCTATAATAGGAAATAATCTGAAAAAGAATTGATGTGCCACGAAGCATAGCATACAGCATAGTGTGTGTGCTCAGTTGTGTCCAGCTTTTTGTGACCCCATGGACTGTAGCCTGTCAGGCTCCTCTGTCCATGGGATTTTCCCAGAGTGGGTTCCATTTCCTTCTCCAAGATATATGTATAAAACTGAATTGCTTTGCTGTACACCAGAAATTAATACAACATTGTAAACCAACTATACTTCAAGAAAATGAAAAAGTCAACTTTACATGTAAAAAAAGAAAAGCAAAAGCAATGTGAACAGGAGGGATGGTTGCTGAGGGTGGGCACCATGTGGCCTACTGGCCTGCAGGGCGTGGACAGAAGGGTCAGGAAGCAGCCATGCCAGCGTCAGGTTGCCAAGCACTGACCGTCTGGCCCATACAGCCACGGACACACGCCATGACTGCCGGAGAAGCTCATCAAAGGTCAGCAGCGTCAGTTTTCACAGACCACGAGAAAAATAAACACCCCATTAACCTATGGATCCTATTCTATTTTGCAACACAGAAATTATTACTTTCAACTCAAGCCAACAATATTTCCTGAGTCATGGCGGCCACTTTACTGAACTGTGTATCCTTACCGTGAGCTTGTCCTACCGGAAAATGAATAAGCAAAGCATTTCAGCTGCCCCTGCCTTAGGCAACTACCACGCCAAAAAGAACAACAATAAAAAAGAAATTGAACTAGGGAGCAGATTTTTTAAAGACCTTCTAAATACGTCTAAGGATTAACCCACAAAATTGAAGCCAGTTTAAAAACTCTTCTGTAGTCAGTCTTGTACAAGATACATCTTCTAAAACACTCTGCTGAATTTTCAAGTTCCAGATTCTTCAGGTGTGTTTGTTACCATTTTTATCAAAGGCTTTTGTAATCAAATTTCATGATTGAAAACGCACTTTAATTAGCTTTCTTCTTTTTTCTGTGTTTCTAGTTCTTGGTGGCACTGCTTGGAACGTGGGATCTTAGTTCTCTGACGAGGGATGGAACCTATGCCCACTGCATTGGAAGTCCAGTGTCTGCCAGGGAAGTCACCTAATTAATTTTCTCAAAAAAAAGAAAATCTTAAAGGATCGAAGCTTCTAAAATCCTGGGAGGACTAAGCCTGGGTAAACTGGGACAGTTGTTTTTCTGACTTCCACATCTGCTGCCTGTCAATCCAACAGAATACAATGAACAGGGAAGGTTACATCAAACACTGCCTTTAAGTGTCCAGTGAGAACACAGGTGTGCCAGGTTGATGCTTTCCTGTTTCATCATCTCCTGCCTATCGTGAGGATAGCAGCTGAAAGGTAGTTTACATCATGGATTATGAAGTGGTAGAGTCTGAAAAACCAGTCATTGTGAGTTAAAGAGGATCCTTAAATTTGTCCATTTGTAAGGAATTTAGAAGGAAAAGAATAAAGCAACAGGTAACACGAGGTCACCGCACACACAGTTTCATGCCACGTTACCAGGGAAACGATGACATCAACAACCAAAGTCACCAAGGGCATGCCGAAATGACCCCAGAAACGATGGACATGGCCCCATTTAGTGGTGGTGGTGACAGTGATCAGGGCAGGGGGAGTCCCAGATGTGCATGCTAAGTTGCTTCAGTTGCATCTGACTCTTCGTGACCTATGGCTGCAGCCTGCCAGGCTCCTCTGTCCATGGGATTCTCCAGGTAAGAATACTGGCATGGATCGTCGTGCCTTCCTCTAGGGGATCTTCCTGACTCAGGAATCGAACCCTGAGTCTCCTGCACTGCAGGCCTGGAAAGCCCAAACCCCTTTAATCATGACTGGAATGGAGATGACATTCTTCATCTCAGAGCTATCAGGGGATGGCTTGTGAAGAAGAACCCTTCCTCAGCTCCAACCAGACTTGTGTCTATATATTTTACCTCTGTCACGAGAGAAATAAAAGAGGGCCAGACGGAACATCCCTTGGCTGTAGAATTGAGTGCCTCATAAAATAACTGTAAAGTCAATGTCTACTGTGAGGTCTGCTTAAAATGCCCTGTTTGAGAAATGTCTTAAAGGGACCCCTGGGAGGCAGGCAGATGAGTCCCAGTGTGTGAGATAGTATTACCTCACCAGCACATGGCCCGGGGGAGACCAGCTTAGGAGAGGGGTTTTCGGTTCTGTCTTATGCTTGCTGGGGGAAGGGACCCAGGTGGGTGTGGGGGCAGAGTGAGGAAAGGGAAGAAAAAAGACAAGAGGGAAGAGAGAAGACAGAGAGAGATGGTTATCATGGATCCTCAGAAGTCCAAGTTCCTTTGTCTTGTTTGATGCTTATACCTTCCCCAACCAGCCAGCTTCTCCTGGCACCAATAAACTGCCCTTTAAAAGAAGGGATCTGACAGCTTCCCTGGTGGCTCAGGTGGTAAAGAATCCACCTACAATGTGGGAGACCTGGATTCAATCCCTGGGTCAGGAAGATCCCCTGGAGAAGGGGATGGCAACCCACTCCAGGATTCTTTCCTGGAGAATCCCATGCAAAGAGGAGCCTGGCGGGCTACAGCCAACAGGGTTGCAAAGAGTCGGACATGACTGAGTATAAGCACAAGCGAGCATAATATATATGTGGCTTGCTTGCCTGTGCTAAAAAAAAAAAAGGAATCTGAGACCAGAGCTCAGAAGGCTTGAGGGAGGGCGGGCACCAACGAAGTCCATGTTCCCTTGATGGAATCATTTCTCCCAAGAGGATTCATGAACTAAGGCTGTGCCTCAGTTTCCCCTCAGTAAGGTAGTAAGGACAGGTCCCTCCCGCCTCACACGGCATGCTTCTGACAGACCTGCCTGAGGTCTCAGCAGGGAGTAGAAGGTTATGAGCAAGGGCTGACCCCGTCACTAGGTGTTTGGGGTCCTGTTCCCCGACCCCAGAGCACAGGGATGCAGGGGGCTACTGGCGGGGGGGGGGGATGCGTGGTGAGGCTAGAGGGAAATAAGAAGACTGGGCCCAGGGCTGGTCTTCAAGCTTTTGTGTGTCAGGCACTGTGTTCATAATGTGCTGAGACCTCCCTGTGAGTCTTGACTCTGGGTATACCAACCCTCACTTTCCCTCTTCACTCACCACCACCCTACAGAGCTTCTGAGCCCCAGCGTGCCTGCTTTTATCACCACAGCTAATTAAGGACTGTGAACAAGGAAGCGCCTTGTCTTTCCTCCAACGTCAGCTCTACCATGCTCTCTACATTCCCAGGATCCCTTTTGTGATACTGACGTCACATTTCATGAAATCTCTAACTCGTTGCCATGACGCCTCTCCAGCAAATCAACGTGTAAGAACCACCAGGAAAATAATTCTCTCTGCTTTTCCCCAGCGCTCCCGGAGGTCATTCTGTTTTCTCCCCCTTCCCGTCATTCCATGCTGCCAAGCACCATCCAACAAGCACACAAGCACGAGTGAGTAAAGGCTCTGAGACACATCCGGTTGTGACAGTGAGTTGATTTCAAAGCAAAAATGACAGGTCTGTTCCCAATGACACAGATGGTGGAGAGAGCTGTTAGAACATGCATGCACCCCAAGCTATGCTCTGAGCGACAAGGTGAGGGACGGAAATGAGTTAAATGGCTCGATCATGCAATTATTGGGAAAGAAGCTGCCAGGGAGAATAAAAAAGTCTGAATACCTGTGCAGGTCATAGCTTCCTCCATCTTTATTTCCTGATATAGGAAAATATAAGAGTAATTTATGTTAGCTTTAGAACTCATAAAACCACCCCCTCTGTCCTGTTTCATGCACAACCTCTAAATCCTAGAAAGAAATGTATCGTGTGAAATACAGACAGCGCCGAAGTCCAACAGAGCTTTTCTGTTAAGTTCAAAATGAGGATGGAAAGCTATAAATAAAAAAAGGGTTTAAGATAAAACATATTGGAGTTTACATGAAAAATAGGTGGGGGTGAGACAGGAGAGTCCATTTCAAAGTAATAAGACGAGTACTTTCCAAAGTCCAAGTAAGTCTCAGGAAGAGTTAACTTTTGGTGACTTTAGACCAAACCCTTGGAAAAAAGGGCCAACAATCATGTCTCTTAGGAATTGTCTAGAAGTGGACAGGACTGCTTGAAGTGTAACAGCAAAAACAGGCTCCACCTGGCACGTCACTCACCATTCAGAGGCTTGATCAGGTTTCACTAAATAGAGCTGCCATGTCATCACCAATAAGAGGGCTATGTGCTTTGGGGAAGAGATATCTGGGTGTCATATTTCTAGTGCCTCTAATGGTTGTTCCAGTTTCCAGGCTGTAGGTTTTTTTTTCCCCTTCAGGATTTGAGGAAAAGGTCAGATACACCAGATATCTGAAAAGATTTAAGTTGAGTGGAGCTACTGACCAAAAGATCTGGGCTCTCCTGGCTGGTGATGAATTCCACCAAGGCATGAATGGAGGGGTGGGGATTGACAGCGGTGATGGGACCGCCCACAGGATTTAGAATTTTCAAGCGGCAACTTGCAGTTCGAAAGCCTCCGGGACCCAATACTGGTGGAAGTGACTGGTGACGATGCTGCCATTTCAGGAGGCATCTGGCTTCTCTCCCATCACTCACATGGCCCAGGGAGCTGCCTGCTTTTGTTACTGGTGATTCTGCTGATCCAGCTTCCAGGGGACCCACAGAGACACAGGCCCTTAAGGGCACTGGAAAAACCCAGCTGCCAACAGAGGATTCCTGCAAATTGTTCCCCACTGCCTATGGGTCCAGGCTTCCCAGGTGACACTAGTGGTAAAGAGCTCGCCTGCCAGCGCAGGAGATGTTAAGAGACACAGGTTCAATCCCTGGGTCAGGAAGATCCCCTGGAGAAGGGCACGGTAACCCACTTCAGTATTCTTGCCTGGAGAATCCCATGGACAGAGAAGCCTGGCGGGCTGCAGTCCCTGGGCTCTCAAAGAGTCGGACACGACTGAGACGACTTAGCACATAGCACACGCCTATGGGTCAGACTCTCGGCCCCTTTGGGGTTGACATGTTATGCCCTTGGCCAGCTCCAGCACTTTCTCCTTCCCTCTATGGACAGCTGATATTTACATTTCTATAGGAATTATGAGAAAATCAGTATTCTCATTAGCCAGGAAAGAGCTGGGGCAGACACTGAAAAGAACTGCTCTCCAGGAGCCAAAGGAGAAATGAGTGAGTTTAGCTCTGCAGACCAGGGAGGGAACTTCAGGCTGATTCCATGTCAGCCCTCTTAAACTTTCAGATCTCAAACAACATCCTGCTCATACATCTCTAGTTTCAGATGGGAAATACTGGCAAAAGAAATCTAATTCAGTGTGTCGTGGGCAGGTATCCAATTGGGTAAGTTTCAAACTCTGAAAGGCAGAAATAGGGCATTGTGTGTTTCCATTCCAATTCTCTTAAAAAAAAAAAAAAAAGGATTTCCCAGTTGACCTAGAGTATCTCTTATGACTGTTGACAGCAATAACAAATAACCCCCCGCCACTTTCATCCCATCTTCCAATGGATGCTTTCATCAGATATTGAGGTTTACTAAAAGAATGCATCTTTGGGAGAGATGGAATGAAACACCCACCAAATCTTTGGGAGTATTAAATTTTTCATTAGTGCACCCAGAGCTAAATTTATTGAGCAAAGTATGTTTGGAATTGCCTGGAAAGTTCCCCTGTAAGGGTCCCAAATGATATGCTTTCACATCTTCTCTCCCCAGCTATATGTTTCAAAGGCAGAAAACTTGACCACAAAAAGAATTTCCAGGTACTATAGGAAGAAAAAAATTCTTTTTTTTCCTTACCAACTTCAAGGCCCTTGGGTCTTGGGTTGCACTGCTTATACCCTTGACAGCTCCTGAGTTCCATCAGCTGCAGGTGTAGCTGATTCAAAACGCCCCGTTCAACTGTGTGCACAGTGTTTGTGAGCTGTGGATGAAGAGCCCAGGACAATAGCTTTAAGCTCATGTTCTCCTTATTCCATATTCAATAGCTTCACAAAATGAGAACATGTTGACTTACCTGATAAGGATCTGTATTCATATCAAAATACTCCAAAAAGCCAGTGGCAAACTCGCAGAATAGAAAGTTATGCGTCTCATTAACTGTCCGCAAACACCAGTAGGTGTTATTGTTAGAACTCGTGCAAGCACAGAAAGATCCCACTGTTGTTAAGAAAGAAAACAAAGGAAAGAAAGTGAGGCAAGGTGGCAGCCTAGCTATTTTAACCTTTTCTTGTCTTCACATTTTAAAGATCATATTTTCTCTCTTGCAAATACTGTGTGGGTGGACATTAAATGAAGTCGCGTCGCTCAGTCATGTCCGACTCTTAGCGACCCCATGGACTGCAGCCTACCAGGCTCCTCCATCCATGGGATTTTCTAGGCAAGAGTACTGGAGTGGGGTGCCATGGTGGACATTAAAAGTACTCTATTCCCCCCCATATACAAATTTGCTATGAGATTAGGTGAAGATGGAAAAAAACAGTGGCGACTCATGAAGGTGAAGTTTCAGGCCTGTTCGTCTGCTGTCCCCTAAGTTCTGCTGGGTATTGATCTCTAAAACCGAGTGATGAGTGGAGAGAAGGAAGGAAAGTATCAGAACTCCTATTTATGGTTGTTGTCATTTTTTATAAAAATAATTTTAAAAAGTTACTTAATAAAAAGATGGACCCAGGGCCTTAGCTTGTTTTGACGTCAGTTGGTCGAGTGTTACAAATGGGCCCTGGAAACAGAGGGGATTCTGCAGTGTAGATGGGCTTGGAGAAGGCTTGAATCCAGCTCAGAGGATTTAAGGATGTCGAATTTGTGATGTCACAGACTCTCCACAACACTTGAACATTTGAACATGAGATGGACAGTTACCATGAACATCTCTCGTGCCATGCAGAGGTTCACTGGTTAATTTGTAGAACGTATGTGAACATCTCTTGTGCCATGCAGAGGTTCACTGGTTAATTTGTAGAACGTATGTGAAAGAGCTGTCAAATTAAAGCTGCCACTGTGTGTACATGTCCATCCCAAACTCCCTAACTCCCCCATCCTCCCCGCCGGCAACTATAAGTTCCTTCTTTAAGCTCTGTGCGTCTGCTTCTGTTTTTAAGTTGTTGTGCACGTGTGCTCAGTTGTGTCTGACTCTTTATGACCCTGGACTGGAGCCCAGCAAGCGCCTATGTCCGTGGATTTCCTGGGAAAGAATACTGGAGTGGGTTGTCATTTCCTACCCCAGAGGATCTTCCTGACCCAGGGGTCGAACCCAAGTCTACTGCATCTCCTGAATTGCAGGAGGAGTCTTTACCACTGAGCCACCTGGTAAGCCCATGTAAACATAAGTGCAAACAGACACTGAAATCAAGATGCGTGAAAACAGAAAGATAAAACAAAAATGGTCATAAGACAGGCCATAGGTCTTCCTAAGAGGGATCTGTGGGTTCCTTGAAGTCTCCAAATTCAGTTTGAGAAGCACTGACCTGGGAGGCCTACTGCAATCCTTTCAACTAGGAGATCTGGTGTTTTAGCTACTCTGTGGGCTGGCTGGCCTTCATGCAAAAAGCTGGTATTGAAGGGGACTGAGAATAAATCTGACAGAGTCCCCGCCTTCAGGGAGTTTTACTTCTTTTTGTGATATGCAGAATGTGTTCTTGAAGAAAGCAGAAGCGAAGTATATTCGGGGTGAAAGTGTTCGTCCATTTATTCAGTTACTTAGCAGTCGTGCTGGCCAGAAGTCCATCAAGGGCTGGGGACCTTGTGAAACATCACTGGGAGAAAAACCCATGGAGAACTTGGCATTTTCAAACAAAAGACAAAAATAAAAATTTCTAAAGAAAAAAAAGTAATTTAGAAGCAAAAATGATCCTAGCTGTCGGTATAGAAAAATGGTACGATACTTTAATCTAGAATCTTTCTAGATTCCTGGATTCAAGCTGCTGAATTCCTTAGTCTAAGTAACTGGGTGAGATGCTGGCTGTCTGCCTGGTGGCAGGAAGTAGCATTTTTCTTTTTTCTTTTTTTGTCAGCACTGTGCAGCCTGTGGGCTTCCCAGGTGGCGCTAGTCGTAAAGAACCCAGCTGCCAATGCAGGAGATGTAAGAGACGTAGGTTCGATCCCTGCATTGAGAAGATCCCCTGGAAGAGGGGATGGCCACCCACTCCAGTACTCTTGCCTGGAGAATCCCATGGACAGAGGACCCTGGAGGGCTACAGTGCATAGGGTCACAAAGAGTCAGACACGACTGAAATGACTTAGCATGCATGTGTGCACGCTCAGCGTGTGGGATCTTAGTTTCCTGGTTAGGGATCGAACCCTGATGTCCCTGCATTGGAAGGGCAGAGTCTTAACCACGGAAGTAGCACTTAGATGGAGCGACTCACGGTTCCAGAACGGGGCCGTCTGCCAGTGGCTGTTGTCGTGTGTGAAGCAGGTGAGGCCGGGGAGGCTGCACTCCTCACCCTTGCGCTGCCTCTTCTTCTCCTTCCTCTCTTTCTTCCTCCTGCGGTTCTCCTTGTAAAGCTGCAGTTTGCTGTCTACTTCTTGAGCGGCTTCTCTATTTCAACAGAAGGGACGTTTAAATGATCAGAAAGCACTTTCTCAAGTCAAAACAGGATTGTTGCTCTGAGTCTCACACACATATTCAGGCACAAGATGACAGACACACAATAATAGATGGCCTTAAGTTTTCAGGGCTTCCCTGGTGGCTCAGACAGTAAAGAATCCTCTTGCCATGTGGCAGACCTGGGTTTATCCCTGTGTCGGGAAGATCCCCTGGAGAAGGGAATGGCAACCCACTCCGGTATTCTTGCCTGGAGAATTACATGGATAGAGAAGCCTGGTGGATTACAGTCCATGAGGTCGCAAAGAGTCAGACACAACTGAGCGACTTTCATTTTAAGTTTTCAGAGGGCCCCAAAGCATGGAATATAATCAGTGATATTGAAAACAAACTCATTGACAACACCCTTCGAATTTTACTATCTCAATAGGATCAATATTTTCTTCCTTATTGAATGCAAACGTTGATGGAAATAAATGTCAATGTGAATCAGAAGATTCCACTAGCCACACCCTTTGGACAAGTGGCTCAACCTCCTGGCAGCTCAGTATCCATCAGCCATGAAATCAATGACTGGTTGGATTAGATAACTTGAATTAGGTTTCTAGAATTCTATCAAGAAATCCTATCCTTGGAAAGAATTAAAAAAAAAGTGTTTTTTCTTTTTCAATTTTCCATGAAGGGCTCCAATTTTGTTGAGGCTCAAATATTAAATTACTCTTATATGCTAATTTTACTATTATTTTAAAAAGATGTCGATTTCTTCCAGCTTTCAGAATTCAACATGATTGCAGGCTGCTCTACAGAACACAGGGACCTAATTCGATGAGTCCACGTGTCTTGATCACTGCCCACAGAAAGCCGTGCATGGAGGACAAGCCAGTTACCAGCAGCGTATCATCAGAGGGAACACAGTGTATTATCAGGGGGAACACGTGGAATTAGATTAGAGCCCCACGTGATGGCCCCTCATGGGATACCAAAAGCAAGAATTGCCTCGATCCCTTGGCAAGATGTGGGCTTGTTTTCAACTTCTTGAGCTAATACCCTCCCAGCCTCATCCACTTTTCTTAAGCCGCATCACTTGGAACAAAGTTCCTGTCCCTTTCAGATATGTCCAGCAAACAGTCCTTCACTCCCAGCAAATGTAGCAAATGGTTACTCACTTGAATGGGTGAAGGTGGCTCTTTAATTTCTCTTGCTTTTTCACACTTTCTCTTTGTTGTAATAGCTGCAGGCAAGAAGGTTAAAAAGTGAGTTTTGATAAACATGTATTTCATCAAATAGTTCATTTATAAAATGGAAGCAAAATGGAAGGTAGGCAGTTACTTTGTTATATGTAACAGTCTTAACGGGACTTTTTTTATTTTAACCTTCTGCTTGGGTTTATGACATACTTAATTTGACTGAAATGGTTTAAATCATTATAATATACACTCGGGAATTCAATGTATTAAACTTTCTATTGGTGAAAAAGACGAGCCTCGTGTGCGTCACTGCAGCCTGTGTTTTGCAGATGATTCTATTGTGGGACATGTGCACACACCTCTGTTTACTGCAGCCACACTCCTCAGGCTTCCTTCTCTTCAGATGCCCTCTCACTTCTCTCAAATTCTTAATTTTATCTTGCAAAGCTTCAATCTGGAAAACACACACACCAACAATGACATCGTAAGGTCAAGATTTTCTATAGGAGGTAACTTTCTTTCCACCCTGTTTTCCATGTTCCATAATTATAGCTATTCCTCTGAGATAATAGTTTGGAAGCAAGCTGAGCATAGACTAGGTCTACCTCTATATACCGTCCACTGTGTTATAATAAGTATTAACAGCTGGCTCTTTTATGATCGAATCATTTTGCTCACAGAGATTTCAAGAGGTCAGGCTTTTCTCACTGTCTATTTTGCTTTCCGTCAGGACTATCACTGTATCATTGGAGAAAGAGAAGCATCTTGTTCTTCTATTGTTCACCTAATTATAAAAAAGGATGAGCGTACACAGCAGGGCTGGCGAGCAGAGTTTGCAACTGGAATACACGGGCCAATCACGTGGCTACAGCTCACCTCTTTATCAATGAAGGCCTTGTGGTCCTTCCAGGCTCTGGCTGATTGATAAAGTTCTCTCTCACAATGGATTGTATCATTTGGAAGAATAAAGCACCTGCAAAAACAAGCTACATGGTATCAGAAAATATTAGAGGGACTTCCCTAGCAGTCCAGTGGTTAAGACTCTGCCTCCCAATGCAGCGGGCAGAGGTCTGATCCCTGGTCGGGGAACTAAGATCCCATATGCCACGTGGCCAAAAAGTAAAACACAAATAAAATTTTAAAATGCACCTAATGCTGGTTCCGAGGCTCTTTGGAAAACACTTAAAAAAAGGCAAGTAGGTTAAAAAAAACACGTTAGGAATAGCAAAGGGAACTTCATTGTCTAAATGCTTAATTTGGGTGCTAGCATTAATTTGGAGCTGAGCCATAAACAAGGATGAGTGGGAATATTTCCTGGCAACTGGCAAGGACAGAGAGACATCATCACAAAGTCAGAGGCAATATTCAAGCATCACCCCAAACTCCATTTCTGAAAGCCCCACCAAATACTGTAGGAAAAGAATGAGGTTCTCACAGCTGTAATGGAAGTGACTGACTTGAAGAAATACAGAGTTAGAAGGGGTTTATTCATCCAGCTCATTTTATTATAAAGAGCCTGGCTGAGGGGCCTCTTTCAAGGTGAAGTAAGAAGCAGCCCCAGGGATGGAAAGCAGGTGAGCTGGGGTCGGGATCTATCAATACTGAAAGAGAAGCCAAGCTGGGTCTAAATCTTTCAGTATCCAACCATAACCATCACAGGCGCCTAGAGACCCTTGTCCCAGAGATAAAAGTCCTGGCAGGCCTCATGGCACCCTGCCTCCATAAAGAGGAAATGAAAAGAAAACAAAGATATTGCTAATGCATTTGGAAAGAAAAGACTTCTCTATCAAGAGAGCACACAGATTTTGGAAAGAACTGAAAAACAGGGCAATCGGTCAAAGCTGAGGAGGAGTCATCTCCCCCATCCCACCCCATCTCTGTGATTCTCTGGGATCTGGACAGGTCAGGTGTTTCTGATCTCACATCCATCTCCAATCTACACCATCTT
The DNA here is from genome assembly GCA_006408695.1 of Aepyceros melampus. Taxonomy (NCBI): domain Eukaryota; kingdom Metazoa; phylum Chordata; class Mammalia; order Artiodactyla; family Bovidae; genus Aepyceros; species Aepyceros melampus. The sequence goes on from SJXQ01008791.1 coordinate 67,407, forward strand.
TCTGGAAGCTTCTCTAGGACCCAGAGCCCTCCCTTGGGCTGTATTTCATCTCTGAAGTCCTGAGGGTAAACCCCTTTGAGCCACGGTGACCAGGCAGCACGCGGCACCTCTGCAGTCCGGGAATAATTTGTATGTGTTTTCTAGACTCCACAAAGGTAACTGCTTCAGAGCAGAACTCCATGCCTGCCAAGTCAAGACGTGACAGCATCACTCTGCCTCAGGGCCCAGCTGAGTAGCCTTCACGTGATACTGATCCAAAACAAAAAGTGTCCAAATCTATGACAGTCTGGACTCTTGCTGCTTCTCACCCAGTCGTGTCTGACTCTTTGTGACCCCAGGGACAATAGCCCACCAGGCTCCTCTGTCCATGGGATTCTCCAGGCAAGACTATTGGAGTGGGTTGCCATTTCCTCTCCCAGGGGATCTTCTCAACCTAGGGATTGAACTCGCGCCTCCTTCATCTGCACTGTAGGTGAATTCTTTACCACTGAGTCTCCTGGGAAGCCCCCCTCTTGATTCTTAACCCTCAGTTATCACGTGGGCCAGCATTCGGACACTGCCCTGCTGAGTGATATTACTTTTTGCAATGGGGAAAAATCGTGATGATATGGAGGGATGGCTTTGAATTCAACCCCCATGGCCACAGAGCCTTCTTCTTTCCTTTTTTTTTAATTAATTTTTATTTTTTAGTTTGTTTTGCTTTCCAATACTATATTCGTTTGGCTATACATTGACATGAAATCAGCCACGAGTGTACATGAACTCCCAATCCCCACCCCCACCTCCCCCTTCCCGCCCCACACCATCTCTCTGGATTATCCCCGTGCCTCAGTCCCAAAGAGCCTTCTTACTTGTGCGTCACACGGACGGTGGTGGGCAAGCCCACAACATTGCCGCTGACCGCCAGCATTGTGTTCCCATCACCACCGCCAGTGGCCTGGAGGCCTCTGGGTCCCTGGCGGCCTTCATCGTGACGCTTGGCAATGTTTCTTGGCCGCAAGACCTGCAATTCTTCTTCTTCCAGGTTGATATCATATATTTCGCCTTCAAATTCAACTGACAAGGAACGTGTCTGCCGGGTATGGACAAATCTGGGCTTGTACTCTGGAAATAAGGGAAGACAAGTTAACAGGGACATCTGGGTATAGTTTAGGAGGGATGAAAATGATCGCCAGGCTTCGGGAGCATTTTGAGGGGGGTGAGCAGCACACACGGCCTTGTTAGCTGGCCCGAGGGAGTTCACTTGGGAAGAGGCAGGCTCTGGTCCAGGCTTGAACAGCACAGAGTGGTATGCTTTCCTGGACCTTAGGCCCTTCATCCCTCAAGTGAGGCAGTAGCTCAAGGTGATCTCTAAGACTCTTTCTGCTTAGGGTAGGCTGTGAACTTCTACTGCGTTAGTCACTCAATTGGGTCTGACTCTTTATGACCCCATGGACTACAGCCCACCAGGTTCCTCTGTCCATGGAATTCTCCAAGCAAGAATATTGGAGTGGGTTGCCATTTCCCTCTCCAGGGGAACTTCTGTTGAATTGGCTAAAAATTTGTTCGGATTTTTCTGTAAGATGGTATGGAAAACGAACTTTTGGTCAACCCAACACATTGCTTTCAATGTGACCTACAAGGCAGTTTGGATAAAACTATAAATAATAATAATGACTAAAATAGAATAAGCTTTTGCTATGCATGATTTCCTTTATGTATGCGTGCTAAGTCGATTTAGTCGTGTTCAACTATGTGTGACTCTGTGGACTATAGCCACCAGGTTCCTCTGTCCATGGAATTTTCCAGGCAAGAATACTGGAGTAGGTTGCCATTTCCTTCTCCAGAGGATCTTCCCAACCCAGGGATTGAACCCACGTCTCTTATGTCTCCTGTAATGGCAGGCAGGTTTTTACCCCTGGTGCCACCAGTGAAGACCATTCCCCAAGTACATATTTCTAATGCACAAAGGCCTCTGGGTCCCTGGCGGCCTTCATCGTGACGCTTGGCAATGTTTCTTGGCCGCAAGACCTGCAATTCTTCTTCTTCCAGGTTGATATCATATATTTCGCCTTCAAATTCAACTGACAAGGAACGTGTCTGCCGGGTATGGACAAATCTGGGCTTGTACTCTGGAAATAAGGGAAGACAAGTTAACAGGGACATCTGGGTATAGTTTAGGAGGGATGAAAATGATCGCCAGGCTTCGGGAGCATTTTGAGGGGGGTGAGCAGCACACACGGCCTTGTTAGCTGGCCCGAGGGAGTTCACTTGGGAAGAGGCAGGCTCTGGTCCAGGCTTGAACAGCACAGAGTGGTATGCTTTCCTGGACCTTAGCCCTTCATCCCTCAAGTGAGGCAGTAGCTCAAGGTGATCTCTAAGACTCTTTCTGCTTAGGGTAGGCTGTGAACTTCTACTGCGTTAGTCACTCAATTGGGTCTGACTCTTTATGACCCCATGGACTACAGCCCACCAGGTTCCTCTGTCCATGGAATTCTCCAAGCAAGAATATTGGAGTGGGTTGCCATTTCCCTCTCCAGGGGAACTTCTGTTGAATTGGCTAAAAATTTGTTCGGATTTTTCTGTAAGATGGTATGGAAAACGAACTTTTGGTCAACCCAACACATTGCTTTCAATGTGACCTACAAGGCAGTTTGGATAAAACTATAAATAATAATAATGACTAAAATAGAATAAGCTTTTGCTATGCATGATTTCCTTTATGTATGCGTGCTAAGTCGATTTAGTCGTGTTCAACTATGTGTGACTCTGTGGACTATAGCCACCAGGTTCCTCTGTCCATGGAATTTTCCAGGCAAGAATACTGGAGTAGGTTGCCATTTCCTTCTCCAGAGGATCTTCCCAACCCAGGGATTGAACCCACGTCTCTTATGTCTCCTGTAATGGCAGGCAGGTTTTTACCCCTGGTGCCACCAGTGAAGACCATTCCCCAAGTACATATTTCTAATGCACAATCAAGAAAGACAGGTATTATGATAATAAATCTTCACATTAAAAAAAAACACTCAGATTGTCAAAACAGGCTCATGAATTTGGTGTTATCATCTCTATATCATGAGAAATCTGAAGTTTGAATGCTATGTATCTTTTGCAAGATGATGCAGCCAACAGTTGTGGGAGCTTGGACTATAAACTATCAGATTCTAAAGATGACAAAGTCGCCCCTTTTTGACTGGGCTGCCTTTTCAAAAAGTTAAATGGCTCAGATAATGAAGAATCTGCCTGCAACATGGGAGACCTGGATTCAATCCCTGTGTTGGAAAGATCCCCTGGAGAAGGGAATGGCAACCCATTCCATTATTCTTGCCTGGGAAATTCCCATGGACAGAGGAGCCTGCGGGCTACAGTCCATTGGGTCACAAAGAATTGGATGCGACTGATTGACTAACACTTTCACTTTCAAACATTCCAGACACCTTCTATTTTTCACAAATAATAAAAGATTGCTCTAAGAAAAACTGAACTTTGCAGATGCTTCCATCAGCCAATGGACTAAATACCTGGCAGATGGAGAATAATGCCGGGGGGAGGCCAGTATGCTTTCTGGTCAACATAGACCACTGTCAAAACTCATTGTGGGCTAGGTAAGAGCTTTAACGTGCAAACATGCAAACATGGGCTCCTGCTGATGAGATGCACTCAGTGCTCTGATGTGTCAACCTTGCTGCTAAATAGTGGGAAGAAAGGGTGCACACAGGCTGCAGAATCAGAACCATCTTGCTCTCTGCAGGATGCTGTTTTGAGAAGAAATGCCTCTCTGAGATGGCTCACTGAGAGTGCTCACGAATTCCACTGTGATGGAAACCAGGAGCATCCAACTTGTTCTCCACACAGCTCAAAAAAATGGCCCTAGACTTCTCCAGTTTGTGCTCAACACAGAAAAATCAGTGTGCTTTATGGTCAGTGCCTGGGGGTAACACTGAAGTTCTTGGGGGAGAAGAGGCTGCCTCCACCTTCAAGCTGGACACTGGGGATGGTTTCTGTTAAGGGAGAGGGTCTGGGTCCTCTCCTTTGTGATTTTCCCATTAGAAATCTTGGTGTGAATTATTAAACCTGGCATTTTCTTTTAGGAGGAAAGAAAATCTCCCAAGTCAATGATTTTCAGCCTTTTGGATTATCGATTCCTTTAAAGTTTTGCATCCAGAAGCGTGCATATGTACACAAAGAATATGTTTAAAATTTTGGATAAAATTTCAGAGGGCTCAGTGGTCATGCATGGATGTGAGAGTTGGACTGTGAAGAAAGCTGAGTGCCGAAGAATTGATGCTTTTGAACTGTGGTGTTGGAGAAGACTCTTGAGAGTCCCTTGGACTGCAAGGAAATCCAACCAGTCCATCCTAAAGGAGATCAGTCCTGGGTTTCACTGGAAGGACTGATGTTGAGGCTGAAACTCCAATACTTTGGCCACCTCATGCGAAGAGTTGACTCATTGGAAAAGACCCTGATGCTGGGAGGGATTGGGGGCAGGAGGAGAAGGGGACGACAGAGGATGCCTGGAGTGCTGCGATTCATGGGGTCGCAAAGAGTCGGACACGACTGAGAGACTGAACTGAACTGAACTGATGATCCTGTAAATTCACCTGTGGAGTCCGGGTTTAAGAAGTCTGTTATAAGGGCTCCCGTTGTTCTAGTCTATGATTTGATTTCTTGGTTCAGAATTGAATGTATTTTGTTTTTCAAAATCAGTATATAAAGGAATTATCACGGAAATGTAACTTTTCATACTTAGCCACTAGATGGCACTAGACTCTCATTCTTTTATAGAAGGTGCCACTTCATAGGAATCTGATAGCTGCCTGATATGTCTTTATAAAAATGCTAGGCAGTGCTTTTCATACTGAATTCGACTAGTTAGACCCTACCAATCAATGAGAGGAATTAGAAAAATATATTGTCCTAAAACAGACAAGGCTTTTTAAAAAGGCATGCATGCTTCTCTTATTAGTTAAATGCATAAGCCCTGAAACGGTTTTCAATAATGCCTCTAATGATTTTTTTCTTCCAGGATACACAGAAAGCCAGATAACATTATCATTCCCAGAAAAGGACGTATACAAGTCTGAGAAACTCCTAGTAGTATAGAATCTATGTTTTCTTTCTTACTATTCAGTTGTTTTGATCTGTTGTAGATGTAAAACAGAAGAATGCAATGAATATCTGGATCCTCATCACTCAGGAAAACAAATTATTAAAATAGCTATGCCTCCCATTGTACCACGTTAAATTTAATGTTTTATAGTGAAAGTTGCTCAGTCATGTCCGACTCTTTGCGACCCTATGGACTACACAGTCCATGGAATTCTCCAGGCCAGAATACTGGAGTAGGTAACCCTTCCCTTCTCCACGGGGTCTTCCCAACCTAGGGATTGAACCCAGGTCTCCACATTGCAGGCAGATTCTTTACCAGCTGAGCCACAAGGGAAGCTCAAGAATACTGGAGTGGGTGGCCTATCCCTTCTCCAGAGGATTTTCCTGACCCAGGAATCGAACCGGGGTCTCCTGCATTGAAGGTGGATTTTTACCAACTGAGTTATCAGGGACGTGCACATATACATAAATAATTTTATGACATTTTTTAGCGACAACTGTTACTCATCTTCTAGCTGAAACTTTGGATTTTCATTTTCTTTTTTAAGTGTGCATATGTTTTGTGTCTGCCGCTTTTATAGAGTATATTTTCATTCTAAGCTTAATATTCACAAAGCAAAATTTCAGATGACCTCAGCCTTCCTATTTTAAACAGAACCACTATTTGCTTTTAGCCCCAAACCTATGCATTGACGATATTTAACATGTAGATGGATCAAGGCTTGTTTGCCTTCCTAACAGCCAAGCCTGAAAGCCTCAGCCTGCCACTGAGTGGGTCACAGGCAATGGCTTACTTGGGGTCCCCTGGCTCCGCAGGAACTGCCTCTGATTCTTTCTCTGGCTCCTGCCGGCCCGATACCCGGACTCGCCACAACTACACTCTTTGTCCTTGTCTTGGAAGCCACGAAAGAGGGGCCGCGTGCTCTGTCGGACGGCGAGCAGGTCACCAGAGCTCTTGCACTTGTGAATTCGAAGCTTGCCAGACGTGTCCTCGACGCACTGCCACTTCTGCAAGAGCCAACGGGAGAGCCAGTTACACACCCACATCAGGTGTTTCTGATTAAGGGCTGCTGCTTTTGTTTTTAGAACCCTGGCAACACCGTTAAAAAAAAGCGCATGGAAAAAGGCCAGCTTTCAAGTGACCCTGGAATAAGTTGACTCCTGTTCTCTTAGTTATTTCCTTCACTGCAGGCAAATACAGATGACCACGAAATCACAGGAAATCAGAACTACCTCAATGACACCAGAGCCAAGAATTGATACATAAATCCTCAGCATCCAGACTAAACAGAGTCTTGAATGAAACATGGAAAAGCCTTACTTAACTCACCAAGCCGCAGAGCACAGCTGTCAGGGCTGTTTTCACCAGACCCGTCTTTTTTCTGGAAAAAACAAACTTGGCTGCTTTGTTCTCTGCCCTTGAATTTCTAATTCGAGGCTAAGAGTGGCATTTGAGGAAGACAGAAATGAATTTAACCTGAGTCCATCATGGGGGCGAGCCAAATTTCATACACGCCAGACAAGAACATTTGCTTCTCTGGTAGCTCAGGCAGTAAAGAATCTGCCTGCAATGGAGGAGACTTGGGTTCAATCCCTGAGACAGGAAGATTCCCTGGAGAAGGGAATGGCAACCCACTCCAGTATTTTTGCCTGGGAAATCCCATGGACAGAGGAGCTTGGCAGGCTGCAGTCCATGAGGTGGCAAAGAGTCGGACACGACTGAGCGACTAACATGCGTACACCCACATAGACATGAGCAGATGAACCGGGCTTCCTCTGTGACTTTTCTTATCCTTCTACAAACAGTGCACACTCGGCTGAACAAGCTGCTCCCTAAAGAGGCAGGGTTCACCTCCTCAAGAGACACGCATGGGGAGCTGCTACTGGGTTTTTTTAAATTAATTTATTTTAATTGGAGACTAATTACAATATCGTGGTGGTTTTGGCCATACATTGACATGAATCAGCCATGGGTGCACATGTGTCCCCCATCCTGAACTCCTCTCCCTCCTCCCTCCCCACCCTATCCTCTGAGTTGTCTCAGAGCACCAGTTTTGAAAGCCCTGCTTCATGCATCAAACTTGCACTGGTCATCTATTTTACATATGTTAATATACGTTTGAACGCTATTCTCTCAAATCATCCCACCCTTGCCTCTCCCACAGAGCCCAAAAGTCTGTTCTTTACATCTGTGTCTCTTTTGCTGCTTTGCATACAGGGTCATTGTTACCCTCTTTCTAAATTCCTTAGACCAGGAGCTGACTGTGGCTCAGATCATGAGCTCCTTATTGCCAAATTCAGACTTAAATTGAAGAAAGTGGGCAGCACCACTAGACCATTCAGGTATGACCTAAATCAAATCCCTTATGATTATACAGTGAAAGTGAGAAATAGATTTAAGGGTCTAGATCTGATAGATAGAGTGCCTGATGAACTATGGAAAACTTCAATTCTGACAGTCTGAGTGACCTTAGAAGTAGATCATTCTCCAGAGCATCCAGAAAGAAATGCAACTCAGCCAATGCCCTGATTCACAATTGAAAGAAATAGAGTAGAAAGCTCATTCAAGCTCCACCCGGCCTATTGACTTTCAGAACTGTGAGATAATAAGTGTGGCAATTAAAAACTAATACACTTCTCAACTTTCCAGGTTTAAAATGTAATCATGAAAACTGCTAACATTTTTACACACAACACTTAACTACAGACCAGGTACAATTCTGTTTTCATACAAAATAATACGTTATTTCTCATAACCATGACTACTGCCATTTTCCAGATGTGAAATTTGAAGTTCAAAGTGGTTAACAACTTGCCCAAGGACACAGCTACCAAATGCAGAACAGAGATTCAAATCTAGGCATTCTGGTTTTTAAATCTATATTCAAAACCCTTATATTCAACTCCTCTCCTTCCTCACTTAACTATTTACACATGTACCACCAGATTGGGAGAAGGAAATGGCAAGCCACTCTGGTGTTCTTGCCTGGAGAATCCCAGGGACAGAGGAGCCTGGTGGGTTGCCGTCTATGGGGTCACACAGAGTCGGAATCAACTGAAGTGACTTAGCAGCATCAGCACCACCACCACCAGACTGCAGATTTTGCCCTCAAAACTCTACTGAAATTTATCTGGCAGAAACATAGGATCTCACTTTCAAATCAAAACTAATACTTCTCATCCATTATCTCAAGTTCCTCGTGGTATTTAGCATTGTTTATCACTTTCTCCTTTTTAAAACTATAAATTTTGATTGTCTTCATGCCATGGACATGCTTTGTGTCTGGCACCACTTCCTTTACTCACCTGGTAAAGGCTGCTATTACTCATGTTTATCCCTCAGGAATTTCTTGAATGCCTCAACTTCTTTTCTGACTTTAGCTACTTTTTGTACCTGTGGTAGCTACCTAGTATGTCTTTCTCTCCAGAAGTCAGGGCACACTTTTCCAGGGAGCATTTTAGACAAACAATTTGATGTACCTCCCAGAACACATGATGTTCAAGATACCCAAAAGCCCCTTTTATCTACCCAAACGTCACTCTCATCTGCACCACTCCATCTTGCATCGTTCCCCAGCCCCCTCCTTTTGAACCTATGGATTTCCTGTCTTTTCGTGACTCTTAGTTTTTTCTCAGACCCTGTACTGTTCTTACCTCCAAATGATGGCCCATTTCAAAACTTCCAACTTCCCCAGAATAATTTCCCCAAGATGTATCTTCAAGATCCTTAACTCTATTAGGTGAGTGTCTATAAAACATTCAGATAAACTAATTTCTTCAAAAATGATAACTAGCTACCATTCTCCAAGTTAGCTACACATTAAGAAAATAATAAAATTCAGCCTTCCCATTAAACATCCCAAAGAAAGAAAAAGGATGCTAAGTTTTAATAAAGTAGAGATGTATTTGGGAGACAAAGAATCTTTGGTATGTGGTTCTGAAATCAACCTCAGTGATTCATTTGCAGCTTGCCTTATCCAACAGTCCAGCAAGACTAAGCAGTCTAGAGCTTGGAATTCAGCTTCAGATATGCCCATGTGTGCTAAGTTGCCTCAGTCTTATCTGACTCTTTGCAACCCTATGGACTGTAGCCCACCAGGCTCCTCTGTCCATGGGATTTCCCAGGCAAGAATAGTGGTGGATTGCTGTAACTTCTCCTCGGGATCTTCTTGATCCATAGATTGGACCTGCGTCTTTTATGTCTCCTGCTTTGGCAGGTGGGTTCTTTACCACTAGAGCCACCTGGGAAACCCTAGATATCCCCAGATCCCTGATCTCTTTTATCTTGTTACAGCCACTATGAAGAAGGCTAACTGACATGAGTTAAACCCAAACTTATGTCTATTGCCACCTGGTAATAAAAGTTTGAAATCACTTTTTCCATTTGCAGTTCCAGGGACATCTCTGCCCTCTCAGAATTCTCTATGTCTGGTATCAGGCCTAAAAGCATATATCTAATTTTTTAAATGAAATTACTTGAGATGTGATTCAAGTTATTTTCTCAGTGCTCAGATATGCCACTGTGATAAATGCAGTGAAGTCATTGCTTTTGCTTCTGGCCTTCCCCCAGTGCACCCACATGTTCATTCTATACTGCCAAAAGAAGGGAATCCACATCCTCCCGTAACAGTAAACTCTTGACAGCTCAGAATCCTTGGGCTGTGGCTGCATGTCTCAAGTGAATGCTGCTCCTCAAGATACATAATAAACTGAAACCAATATTGGTGTGTGCTGTGCTAAGTCACCTCAGTCATGTCTTTGCAATCCCATGGACTATAGCCTGCCAGGCTCCCTTGCCAAGGGATTCTCCAGGCCAGAATACTGGAGTGGGTTGCTGTGCCCTCCTCCAGGGGTTCTTCCCAACTCAGGGTTCAAAGCCAAGTCTCTTACATGACCTGCATTGGCAGGTGGGTTCTTTACCACTAGCACCACCTGAGAAGTCCCATATTGGTTCCTGCACTTGTAATACTACTACTAATAATAATGTTGGTGAAAGTAGTATTAAAAGTGTAGGAACCCAAATCAGTAAACCAAGGACATAAACTGGTATAAGCTCATTCATTCTTTCAAAGCCTCAGGTGAGCGCTTGGTATATAACAATACATTGACCAGTGAATAAAATGTTTTTTTAAACAATTATTAAAGATTATAATTGTACAGTATTGAGAAATATAGAACAAAATGCAATTATTGGAGGACTGTTCCTCTACAATATCATGTTGCCCTCTGCCACACATCACAATGTGAATTAAATGTCAACCAAATGCTTTCAAAGGACTCTAAATCACTACTTGACTCTAAGAAATTTCCAACTCTTGTAGGAAGTAGGCCAAGGAACTACAGGCTGAGGATTCTGATTGATAATCTGTCCTCACTGAAAAATTATAATATTTAGGTTCTTTTTTCACTTTCTCTCACAAACATCTTTTTGAAGTACAGTAAAAAAGGGAGAGAAGGAACAACTAAAATAAGTATATAAGACAAGCCAAGATATTGTAATGAGGTTGTCTTAAAACTCAGAAAACAATATATTTTCTTTATTGTAATCAAAATGAAGTACTGGATTCTAGTCCTATGTCTATTATTTATTAGCCCAGTGATCTCATCCATAAAATAAGCCCCATCTATTAAAACAGATTGATAATAATAGTTCACAGTCTTACTAGGAAAAAATGAGGTCATGGAAGTGAGAACATTTTAATCCTCTGTAAAGCACTCTACAAATGAATGGCATTATTATTATTATTGGTTAACCCAAAAGCAATATAATCTGCATACCTGTCAAAAGTTAAGGACTACAGAACAGTCCTGTTGTACTCCCAAGAACAACACAAACTAGAGTGATTATGTCTGGGCAAGTTTGATTTTTTACATCAGTGGAAAAGATTTTTAAAGTCAGATTTCCTTTCCACTTCATCAAAGTATAGCTGAATTGAATGGTAATGGAGTAGTTAATTCTAATCCACGCTTTAGTTTTAAGTTACTGCCTAACTGAGGTCAGTTGTAATAATACTCTTGAATGTACAGATAGGAAATTTTGGTTTCTGAGTTGATGTTGCCTGCACACCTTGTTTAAGCCTCCATTCCTGTCTCTCAGTCCCCTACATGCCATATAAACATCTCCCACTTTAGAAGGGACTAAAATCAAAAGCACCTTATATGTTCACAGCGTCAAGTCTAAAACCATCTGAGAAGCTCAGTACTCATCTTCACAGTTTCACTTTCAATTTGACCTTCAGTCCTCCTGGGCTGCCACTGCTGCTGCTGCTGCTGCTGCTGCTAAATCGCTTCAGTCGTGTCCGACTCTGTGCGACCCCATAGACAGCCGCCCACCAGGCTCCTCCGTCCCTGGGATTCTCCAGGCAAGAACACTGGAGTGGGTTGCCATTTCCATCTCCAATGCATGAAAGTGAAAAGGGAAAGTGAAGTCGCTCAGTCATGTCCGACTCTTTGCGATCCCATAGACTGCAGCCTACCAGGCTCCTCCGTCCATGGGATTTTCCAGACAAGAGTACTGGAGTGGGGTACCATTGCCTTCTCCCCTCATGGGCACCCATCCTCAATTATGCTTCAGATTCTTTTCCCCATTTTTTACCTCGATCGCCTGTCCAGGTCAGTTCTGACCTCAGAATCCCTTCATAGCACATGCCAGTTGGCAATGGCCTTCCTTCCAGATGGCAACAGACTCGGGAGTGAGCCTGAGGAGGTCAGCCAAGCTACGTGAATGGTGTTGCTAAGTGGTACTCATGGTTTTCATGAGAAAACTCATCTTATTCAGTCTCACCTACCCCAACTTCTGGGTTTCCCAGTTAGCTCAGTGGTTAAAAGAAAAAAAAAAAATCCACCTGCCAATGTAGGAGAGATGCAGTTCATTTCTTGGGTCAGAAGGATCCCCTGGAGAAGGAAACAGCAACCCACTCCAATATTGCCTGGGAAATCCCATGGATAGAGGAGCCTAGTGGGGCTATAGTCCAAGGGGTTGCAAAAAGTCAGACACAACTTAGCAACAACAATGACAACAACAACACTCCAACTTCTGCTTCCCTGTGCTTTTCCCAGGCCTCTGTATGCACTTGTTGCATACACACTATTACAGCCAAAGTACACAGGTGGCCACAGAATTTCCCTCTGTTGACGTGGGCTTTCTGCAAGCTTAACCCCAAGGCCAATGTCTATCTGCCAAAACACTGTAAAGCCTCCAAGCTAAGGGTGAGGTCATAACTCTCTTCTGTTTCCCTTATGAGATAAACCACATCAAGCCTTCCTGACCCGCCCTTTTGGCCTACACTTGTAAGTTACATTCGGGCTTCTCTCTGCCAGAGGTATTGGTGTCAGATGCTGGCTTGGGGAGAGTGGATCCTGTAAGCTTGCCTCATCAGTAGGCTTTGAGGAATTACCCCAGGGAGCCAGCTATTTACTTGCTGCTAGCTTGTTTTTCACAGTTATTGTCCTCCTGAGAACATCCAGGATTTCAGCCTCAGAGATAAGACAACTCTGTCTCTCACTGGCTACACTCAGTGCTGACAGTCCTATGGAAAGCAGAGGACAGTATGGCCATCCCCTCCACCACCTACTAGTCACCTGAGCCAATGCTTATAAGTGATGCCTGAAAATCTAAAGGGAACTCTTCTGTTTTAATCACTATTTTTTATTGTGATTTATATTGTTAACTTATTGTTGTAGGCAATTCTGTCACAAGCTTTCTCTTTTTCCTGACTTCTTTACTGCCCTGCCTTGGGTTCACCATTGTTAAGTGTTGCTGCTGTCAGAACAGGGAACATCCCTGTGCTTTGAATGAATGGCTGTGATCTCACCCCAGTTCACCTGTGATCTGACGTACCAACTTCATAACATGGGGCCTTAGTACACTGAGGTCACTCAGAGACACTTGGACGCAAAATATATACCTCGATGGCTCTTGTAGTTCCAAACTAACACAATCCTCCCAGAGATTAAATGCTGCTTCAAATAGTACTGCATGTCCAGAGACTTTTGTTTTCTTTGGAAAGTAGTTTGAAGAAGTTCTGGATGTATTCCCTGCTTAATACACTGGCTTAGGGCAGAATCTGTTAGTTTAGAGAGAGCCCCAAATAAATATTTAGGTTTCTTAAAGAAGTATGAGAAAGTCTGTAATGTTCCCCAATTAATAAAAGGAAATGACAAGGGCTCCTCGGTAATCCAGACTTAGCTTAATTCCCAGGTAAATGTTTACAGAGGTTCTAGAACTCCTTTGTATAACAATATTTATGGAATGTTTATCATGTGCTAGACATGGTTTTACATGTTTTACGTGTATTACCTCATTTAATCCTCAAAAAAAAAAAAATCCTCTTAAGTTACCATAACAGTTTTAATGGGTAGGTACTGCCATTGCTCCACTTTACAGATGAGAAAACAGAAATTAGGTTAAATAAGGGGTCAACTTACATACTTAGCAAATATGAAATCAGGATGTTAATTACAGAAAGGTTGAGTCAAGAGTTAGCCCACTTAACTAAGCCATACCTTTGCTCATTACATCTACTTTTCCCATCAGTCCCTTTGCTAACAGTGGAGTACCAGATGGCATAGATTTTTCTTCTTTGAGGCCAAAGATAACCCACTGGATTCAGAAATATTAATAGTAGGGAAACAAGATTATTTCCATAGTCCAATCAATGAATGCCATGGGTGCTAAAAATAGGAGAAACAAATGGGTATGGTTTTATTTTCAGTAGAAATTTATAAACTCAAAATTTATCATAGCACCCAGTCATAATGGCTGTTTTCTTCATATTAAAAAAAATAACTTCTTTCACTTTACCCCAACAATGTTTAAATATCACAATCCCTATAGCAAAATATCTTTACTCTCAGCTTCACATTGTTTCTATATTATTCACCAGACTAAGATTACCAGACTGGAGATAAAAGGAGGGCACAGTGTGTGCCTCTCACACAAGCTGAGAAGACCAGAGCTCAAGAACCCTCCTAAAACAGTCAGAGGTTATTGATTTCCACCAGCAGGGCTTCCCTGATAGCTCAGTTGGTAAAGGATCTGCCTGCAATGCAGAAGACCCCGATTCAATTCCTGGGTCAGGAAGATCCCCTGGAAAAGGGAAAGGCTACCCACTCCAGTACTCTTGGGCTTCTCTTGTGGCTCAGCTGGATGCAGGAGACCTGGGTTTGATCCCTGGGTTGGGAAGATCCCCTGGAGAAAGGAAAGGCTACCCCACTCCAGTATTCTGGCCTGGAGAATTCCATGGACATTGTATAGTCCATGAGGTCGCAAAGAGTCAGACATGGCTAAGCAACTTTCACTTTCACTTCACTTTCCACCAACAAATATACTCAGGATTCCTTCACAAATAAAAGACTGTCTCCCAGGAGTGGTGAAGAAGATCCCAATCAGTCTTCACTCTCTCACCTCATTCACTTTTTTTAATTTAGTTCATTTTTAAACTTATAGTATAGTTGATATACAATATTGTATTAGTTTCTGCTGTACAGCAGTGAGTCAGTTACACATATAGCCACTGTTTCTATTCCCAATATAGGTCATTACAGTGTACTGACTAGAGTTCCCTGTACTACACAGTAGGTTTATTAGTTCTCTATTTTATACAGAGTAGTGTATATATTAGTCCCAGTCTCCCAGTTTATCCCCCATACTTCCCCTCGCTTTCCCCCCCTGGTACCCATAAGTTTGTTTTTGCATCTGACTCTCACTCCATTCTTGAAGAGGTCCATCACATGTGAGAGAGGCAGGGAGAATGGGATGCTTTGTTTGGGTGAAAGTGTAAAATTTGATACTGTAGGAAATCTTAGAACAATCCTAGGAAAAGAATTATCATATTATGATCTAGAGTTATTAGGAATTCTTTTTTAATTTTTTTTGTGGTATGCTGGTTATATGCCAGGTACTGGCATACCTAAGAATATGTAAAAAAATCCCAAAGAGTATTTTTATTGTATATTATATGTATTGAAATGTTCAGCTTCAGCTTCTTCAGCATTACTGGTTGGGGCATAGACTTGGATCACTGTGATATTGAATGGTTTGCCTTGGAGACAGCAAAGATCATTCTGTCGTTTTTGAGATTGCTTCCAAGTACTGCATTTCACACTCTTTTGTTGACTATGATGGCTACTTCATTTCTTCTAAGGGATTCTTGCCCACAGTAGTAGATATGATGGTCATCTGAGTTAAATTCCAGTCCAGTCCATTTTAGTTTGCTGATTCCTAAAATGTCGATGTTCACACTTTCCATCTCCTGTTTGACCACTTCCAATTTGCCTTGATTCGTGGACCTAACATTCCTATGCAATATTTCTCTTTACAGCATCGGATTTTACTTTCATCACCAGACACATCCACAACTGGGTGTTGTTTTTGTTTTGGCTCCATCTCTTCATTCTGTCTGGAGTTAGTTCTCCATTGATCTCCAGTAGCATATTGGGCACCTACTGACCTAGGGAGTTCATCTTTCAGTGTCCTATCTTTTTGTCTTTTCATACTGTTCATAGGGTTCTCAAGGCAAAAATACTGAAGTGGCTTGCCATTCCCTTCTCCAGTGGACCATTTGCAGAAATCTCCACCATGACCTGTCCATCTTGGGTGGCCCTACACGGCATGGCTCATAGTTTCCTTGAGTTAGACAAGGCTGTGGTCCATGTGATCAGATTGGTTAGTTTTCTGTGATTGTGGTTTTCAGTCTGTCTGCTCTCTGGTGGAGAAGGATAAAATTGAGGGTCTTGTTCTGATGGGTGGGGCCATGCTCAGTAAATTTTTAATCCAATTTTCTGTTGAAGCTTGGGGCTGTGTTCCCTCCCTGTTATTTGACCTGAGGCCAAACACTATGGTACAGGTAGTGAAGATAATGGTGACCTCCTTCAAAATGTCCCATGCACGCACTGCTACACTCAGTGCCCCCGACCCTGCAGCAGGCACCTCCAACCCATGCCTCTGCTGGAGACCCCTGGACACTCACAGGCAAGTCTGGAACAGTCTCTTTTGGGGTCACTGCTCCTTTCTCCTGGGTCCTGGTGCACACAAGGTTCTGTTTGTGTCCTCCCAGAGTCTGTTTCCCCAGTCCTGTGTAAGTTCCTGTGGCTCTACGGTGGGTTAATGGCAACCTCCTCCAAGAGGGCTTATGCCATACCCAGGTCTACTGTACCCACAGCCCCTGCCGCTGCAGCAGTCCACTGCCCCTGAAGCAGTCCACTGCTGACACATACCTCCTCAGGAGACACCCAGACACAGTTCTGTCTCGGTCTCTGTGGGGTCTCTGGGTCCTGGTGCGCATAAGGTATGTATGAGCCCTCTGAGCATCTCTTGGGGAGAATGAGGTTTGATTCTAAATGCTATTTCCCACTCCTACCATCTTTCTGGGGCTTCTCCTTTGCCCTTAGATATGGGGTATCTCCTCAAAGTCACTCCAGCACCACACAGCCACCACTCCAGCACCTACCATCTTGCTGGGGCTTCTCTGCCCTTGGACGTGGGGTATCTCCTCAAAATTGCTCCAACACCGCACAGCCACTGCTCCAGCACCACTTTTTCATTATAGGGGACTGGAATGCACCACTTTTTCATTATAGAGGACTGGAATGCAAAAGTAGGAAGTCAAGAAATACCTGGAGTAATGGGCAAATTTGGCCTTGGAGTACAGAATGAAGCAGGGCAAAGGCTAACAGTTTTGCCAAGAGAACACACTGGTGATTACAAATAAGCTCTTCCAACAACATGAGAAAAGACATGGACATTCCCTTATGGTCAACACCAAAATCAGATTGATTATATTGTTTTCAGCCAAAGATGGAGAAGCTCTATACAATCAGCAAAAACAATACTGGGAGCTGACTGTGGCTCAGATCATGAACTCCTTATTGCCAAATTCAGACTTAAGTTGAAGAAAGTAGGGAAAACCACTAGGCCATTCAGGTATGACCTAAATCAAATCCCTGACTGACACTAGAAATGACAAATAGATTCAAGGGATTAGATCTGATAGACAGAGTGCCTGAAGAACTATGAACAGAGATTCGTGACATTGTACAGGAGGCAGGGATCAAGACCATACCCAAGATAAAGAAATGCAAAAGGGCAAAATGGTTGACTGAGGAGGTCTTACAAATAGCTGTGAAAAGAAGAGAAGTGAAAGGCAAAGGAGAAAAGGAAAGATACACTCATTTGAATGTAGAGTTCCAAAGAAGAGCATGGAGAAATAAGAAAGCCTTCCTCAGTGATCAAAGAAATAGAGGAAAACAATAGAATGGGAAAGAGTAGAGATCTCTTCAAGAAAATCAGAGATACCAAGGGAACTTTTCATGCAAAGATGGGCACAATAAAGGACAGAAATTATATGGACCTAACAGAAGCAGAAGATATAAAAAGAGGTGGCAAGAATCCAAAGATCTATACAAAAAAGATCTTCACGATCCAGACAATCATGATGGTGTGATCACCCACCTAGAGCCAGACATCCTGGAATGCAAAGTCAAGTGGGCCTTAGTAAGCATCATTACAAACAAAGCTAGTGGAGGTGATGGAATCCCAGTTGAGCTATTTCAAATCCTAAAAGATGATGCTGTGAAAGTGCTACACTTAATATGCCAGCAAATTTGGAAAAGGCAGCAGTGGCCACAGGACTGGAAAAGGTCAGGTCATTGGGTCATTCCAATCCCAAAGAAAGGCAATGCCAAAGAATGCTAGACTACTGTACTGCACAATTGTACTCATCTCACAAGGTAGCAAAGTAATGCTCAAAAATCTCTAAGCCAGTCTTCAGCATTACATGAACCATGAACTTCTATATGTTCAAGCTTGATTTAGAAAAGGCAGAGGAACCAGAGATCAAATTGCCAGCATCTGCTGGATCATTGAAAAAGCAAGAGAGTTCCAGAAAAACATCTATGTCTGCTTTATTGACTATGCTGAAGCCTTTGACTGTGTGGATCACAACAAACTATGGAAAATTCTTCAAGAGATGGAATACCAGACCACCTGACCTGCCTCCTGAGAAATCTGTATGCAGGTCAAGAAGCAACAGTTAGAACTGGGACATGGAACAAACAGCAGACTGGTTCGGAAAAGAAATACATCAAGGCTGTATATTTTCACCCTGCTTATTTAACTTATATGCAGAGTACATCATGAGAAACACTGGACTGGATGAAGCACAAGCTGGAATCAAGATTGCTTGGAGAAATATCAACAACCTCAGATACACAAATGACACCACCCTTATGGCACAAAGTGAAGAAGAACTAAAGTAAAGAAGAGCCTCTTGATGAAAGTGAAAGAGGAGAGTGAAAAAGTTGGCTTAAAGCTTAACATTCAGAAAACTAAGATCATGGCATCTGGTTCCATCACTTCATGGCAAATTGATGGGGAAACAGTGGAAACAATGCCAGACTTTATTTGGGGGGCTCCAAAATCACTGCAGATGGTGATTGCAGCCATGAAATTAAGACGCTTGCTCCTTGGAAGGAAAGTTATGACAAATCCAGATAGCTTATTAAAAAGCAGAGACATTACTTTGCCAACAAAGGTCTGTCTAGTCAAAGCTACGGTTTTTCCAATAATCATGTATGGATATGAGAGTTGGACTATAAATAAAGCTGAGCCCTGAAGAATTGATGCTTTTGAACTGTGGTGTTGGAGAAGACTCTTGAGAGTCCCTTAGACTGCAAGGATATCCAACCAGTCCATTCTAAAGGAGATCAGTCCTGGGTGTTCTTTGGAAGGACTGATGCTGAAGCTGAAACTCCAGTACTTTGGCCACCTGAGGTGAAAAGCTGACTCTTTGAAAAGACCCTGATGCTGGAAAAGAGTCAAGACAGGAGAAGAAGGGGATGATAGAGGATGCGATGGTTTGATGTCATAACTGACTCAATAAATATGAGTTTGAGTAAGCTTCAGGAGTTGGTGATAGACAGGGAGGCCTGGTGTGCTGCAGTCTATGGGATCGCAAAGATGCAGACACAACTAAGTATCTGAACTGAACTGATATTATTGAATATTTTATTCAATTTATTAATTGAATATATATGTTGAATTGGATATATAATGTATATTATATATTTTTATTTTCATTGGTGAAAAATATATTTTTTCATTTTGTTGATGGTTTCCTTCACTGTGCAGAAGATTATAGTTTGGTGTAGTTCCACTCATTTGTTTTTGCTGTTCTTCTTTGTGTCAGATTCAAATATCAAAACCTACATCAAGGAGTTTACTGCTGCCTTTTCCTTTGAGAAATTTAAAGGTTTCAGGTTTTACACTCAAGTCTTTAATCCACCTTGAGTTAATGTTTAGGTATGGTGTAGAATGGTCCAGTTTTATTCTTTTGCATGTGGCTGTCCAATTTTCCCAACACCACTTATTATTGGCTACTTTGCCATAAATTAATTGACCATATATGGGTGGATTTCAGAGAAGGCAATGGCACGCCACTCCAGTACTCTTGCCTGGAAAATCCCATGGATGGAGGAGCCTGGAAGGTTGCAGTCCATGGGGTCGCTGAGGGTCAGACATGACTGAGTAACTTCACTTTCACTTTTCACTTTCATGCATTGGAGAAGGAAATGGCAACCCACTCCAATGTTCTTGCCTGGAGACTCCCAGGGACGGGGGAGCCTGGTGGGCTGCCATTTATGTGGTCACACAGAGTCGGACATGGCTGATGTGACTTAGCAGGGTAGATTTATTTCTGGGCTCTCTATGCTGTTCCACTGATCTGTATGTCTGTGTTATGCCAGTACTATACTCTTTGAATTACTGTGTTGTTGTTCAGCCACTCAGTTGTGTCTGACTATTCACAACCCCATGGACTGCAGCACACCAGGCTTCCCTGTCCTTCACCACCTACCAGAGCTTGCTCAAACTCATGTCCATTGAGTTGGTGATGCCATCCAACCATCTCATCCTCTGTCATCCCCTTCTCCTCTTGCCTTCAATCTTTCTCAGCATCAGGGTCTTTTCTAATGAGTTGGCTCTTAGAATTGCTATCTGTTCAGTTCAGTTCAGTCGCTCGTCGTGTCTGACTCTTTGCAACTCTATGAATTGCAGCACGCCAGGCCTCCCTGTCCATCACCAACTCCAGGAGTTCACTCAATCTCACGTCCATCAAGTCGGTGATGCCATCCAGCCATCTCATCCTTGGTCGTCCCCTTCTCTTCCTGCCCCAATCCCCCCCCAGCATCAGAGTCTTTTCCAATGAGTCAGCACTTTGCATGAGGTAGCCAAAGTATTGGAGTTTCAGCTTTAACATCAGTCCTTCCAAAGAACACCCAGTACTGATTTCCTTTAGAATGGACTGGTTGGATCTCCTTGCAATCCAAGGGACTCTCAAGAGTATTCTCCAACACCACAGTTCAAAAGCATCAATTCTTCGATGCTCAGCTTTCTTCACAGTCCAACTCTCACATCCATACATGACTACTGGAAAAACCATAGCCTTGACTAGATGAACCTTAGTCAGCAGTGTCTCTGCTTTTGAATATGCTATCTAGGTTGGTCATAACTTTCCTTCCAAGGAGTAAGTGTCTTTTAATTTCATGGCTGCAGTCACCATCTTCAGTGATTTTGGAGCCCAAAAAAACAAAGTCTGACACTATTTCCACTGTTTCCCCATCTATTTCCCGTGAAGTGATGGGACCAGATGCCATGATCTTCGTTTTCTGAATGTTGAGCTTTAAGCCAACTTTTTCACTCTCCTCTTTCACTTTCATCAACAGGCGTTTTAGTTCCTCTTCACTTTCTGCCATAAGAGTGGTGTCATCTGCATATCTGAGGTTATTGTAATATAGTTTAAAATCATAAAGCATGATGCCATGAATCTTCTTTCTCAAAATTGCTTCAGCTCTGCGGGGTCTTTCTTATCTGGTTTCATTGTTGTTTTTCAGTCAGTAAGTCATGTCTGACTCTTTGCAACCCAATGGACTGCAGCACTCCAGGCTTCCCTGTCCTTCACCATCTCCCAGAGTTTGCTCAAACTCATGTCCAATAAGTCAGTGATGCCATCCAACCATGTAGTCCTCTGTCACCCCCTTCTCTCTTGCTCTCAATCTTTCCCAGCATCAGGGTCTTTTCCAGTAGTTGGTTCTATTCATTAGGTGGCCAAAGTATTGGGGCTTCAACTTCAGCACCACCCCTTCCAATGAATATTCAGAGTTGATTTCCTTTAGGATTGACTGATTTGATCTCCTTGCTGTCCAAATGCAGATTTTATAATTTTTTTAAATTCTACTTCTCTGAAGTGTCATTAGCACTTTGATGGAGATTGCATTGAATCTGTAGATGGCTTTGAGTACACTGAACATTTTAACAACATTGATTCTTCCAATCTATGAGAATGGAATATCTATTGATTTGTATTTTGCTTAATTTCAATCATTAATGTCTTGTAGTTTTCAACATGCAAATGTTTCACCACTTTGGTTAAAATACTTCTAGGTATTTTTTGAATGCTGTTATAAATGGTATTGTTTTCTTGATTTCTCTTTCTGAAGGTTTGTTAATTTATGGAAACATGACAGATTTTTGTGTATTGATCTTGTAGCCTGCCACTTTACTGAATTTATTTATTATTTCTAACAGTTTTTGATGGGGCCTTTAAGGTTTTCTATATGTAATTTCATTTCATCTGCAAATAGTAATAGTTTTATTATGTTTTTATAAATGAAATGAGATTGAAATAACAGATAAATTTGTACACAAAGTGGGTTAGGTAATATCCCATTCCTGCATGTTTTTAAAGCCATTTACACTTCACATATCCTCTATCTTCTGTTGTTTGTTTTATTTCCCACTAAACTCTTAAGCCTCACTTAATGGTGGTGGCTCAGAGGTTAAAGCGTCTGCCTGGAATGTGGGAGACCTGAGTTCGATCCCTGGGTCGGGAAGATCCCCTGGAGAAGGAAATGGCAAGCCACTCCAGTACTCTTGCCTGGAGAATCCCATGGAGGGAGGAGCCTGGTAGGCTACAGTCCATGGGGTCGCAAAGAGTTGGACACGACTGAGCGACTTCACTCACTCACTCAAACTCTTAAGCAGGGGGCCCTGTTCATCTCTGAATCTAGACTTTGCACAACATTCAGCATCTAGTGAGTGCTCAGTAAACATTTTGTAATAACATGTTTGTGTCCCCCCAAATTCATATAATTGAATCTTTAACCCGTAATGAAATGGTATTTGGAAATAGGACCTTTGGGATGTAGTTTAGGTTTATATGAGGTCATGAGGGTGGGGTCCTCTCATAGGATTAGAATCTTTATAAGAAGATGAGACGTCAGTTTCCTCTACCCTCTCCCCTGTTCCTTCGCTCCACCATTTGAGGGTACAACAAGAAGAATGCTGTCTGTGAGCCAGGAAAAGGGCCCTTACCAGGATTCTAATAGGCTGGTACCTTGATCTAGGATTTCTCATTCTCTAGAATTGTGAGAAATAACTGTTTTATGTTTAAGTCCCAGTCTATGGTATTTTGCTATAGCAGCCTTATCAGGCTGCATCTGTATTCATTTATTGTCAATGAATGAATAAACAGTAGCTTCTGAAGAGCTAGGTGAAACATGAAAGTGAAGATAACTATGATTATTTCTAAATGATGGCCAAGAAAATGCTTCAGTTCCTTGCTCCTGCTTTACTCTACCCTGAAAATAATACTATACACATCCTTTGAAATACTGACTTATAGGAAAGAAAATGTCCAATCTGAATTTTAAAAGAAGGTATTTGATCTTCAAAGTAGTCATTCATATGAAGAATAAAATGGTGGTGGGTGTTTAGAACAAGACGCAATGAAATGGTAACGTTTATTTACAAGTTCATCAGTCTTTGTTTAGTCTAAGCCAAAACATTTCTGTTTTATTTTCAAATGGATCTATTTTGGTAACTAAACATTTTAAATAACATTTGAAAAATTACTTTGAGTGTGCTTATTCATGAGATTTGTTCCTCGCAAACCAGCCTGATAGTTGTTGCATCTAGGGACCTACTAACAAGAACCACACATCAAATGGACAGAGGAGAGTAAGCACATGGCTCTACTGTTTACTGCAGATGAAAAGCATCTGATTTGTTTACTTTGATTAATCAGTAATTATAGCTTTCCATAGAGTTGTGCAGAGTGGTCATTCCCAATGTAAAGGCAGTGATGAAAAAATATTTAAGTGGCTTAGGGTCATATACTATGAGGCCCAGTCAACATATATTTATTGCTTTAAATGTTTTTCTTTCTCTTTAATTAAAAACAGCTTTGGAAAAAAAAAAAAACTCCAGAGACACTTTCTGGCTCGTCAACACAAGGGCAGCCTAGGACCTACTGTCAGAAATGTCATAGGAAGTTTATATTCATTGTTCTGTAATTTGGATCAACTAACTAGAATAACACCAGGGACTTTTTCAAATAGGATAGAATGCCCAATGCTCTCTGTTGAGTAGAGAATTTTAGAATTCATGTTTATCACTTTGAAAAGAGAATAATTTCCCTTTGGAGTTAAAATAACACAAATAAGGAGACCTTGTTTCCAAACTGAACTCAGATCTGCTCATCTGACATAGAGCAAAGCCAATCCACTGACAGTGGGTGAAAAAAAGTGCAGTGATTATTGCCATATGCCAAGCAAGAAGAGTGGGCAGCTCATGCTCAGAAGACCTGAACTCCTCAAGGGCTTCCAGACACGGGTTTTCTAAGACATGGTTAAGACAGAAGGTTGTAGGATGCATGATTAGCTCATGAAGAACTTTATGATTGGTTAGTGGTGAGGTAGCAGGGTGCTATTTCAAGAATCTTGATCATCAATCTTCTGATTCCTATCAGGCTAGGGCCTGCATGTTTGAGGTGAGCAGTTTTTATTTGGTTGGGATCTAGTTCCCACATAAACACATTCAGAATGTATGTCAGACATTGTTATCAGTTTTCCTCAAGAAGAAATGGGGTCTTACAACCCTATCCACAGTTTGACGTGTTGCTTTTTTATCTCTTTCCTTGTTGGATTGCCTCTTTTTCCTATTTCTCCCTCTTAGTAAATGATTAACTGGTTGAACTTGTCCTTTGGAACTCAAGAGAGGCCTAGAAGACTAAAGCTTTTTTTTACTAATGAAGAGATAGGAGACAGAGAGGGTTTGTTCTCGGGTGTCCCACAGGGCCTTGCTTGGTTTCACCTTCAGAGTACAGGAGGAAAAAACCCTCTTCCAGTGCCCTGCCCTTTCCTCCCCTGAAAGTAGGAAGATAGCTTGCTTGAAAAATAAAAGTGAATGAAGAAATAACCTGAAGCCAGAAACTTCTGGAGCCATAGGTAATGAAACACCTTATCTCTTTCTTAAATCAACCCAAGAAAACAGACTTAAGAAAGTAGTTAAATGAAGAGGACAGGACAATCAGTTGAGATAGTGCACAAAAGGAAGAACTATGTCAGACATGCTTTCTCCTTCATCATCATTTTGGTCCTTTTTACCCTTGAAAAGAATTTTCTCCCCATCAGTGATTTATACTCTCTGTACTGGGTCAGGAAGTACTGAAAGTAAGGTGAATAAACTACTGGTAAGTTGATGATTATTTCCATTATTAACAATGGAAAGTCACAGAGAAAGAAAGAAATATAATGTCTTTTTATGAACTTAAGTATATATGATGGAACTATTCAGTAAATCTATGTGATTTAATATATAAATTTTTGAAGGCATTATGCCAGAGTGAAACACTGCCAGGCTATTATCCAACACCATGAAAAATGAGACAGACAGATTTCTACTTGAACTGTGGTGTTGGAGAAGACTCTTGAAAGTCCCTTGGACGGCAAGGAGATCCAACCAGTCCATTCTAAAGGAGATCAGTCCTGGGTGTACTTTGGAAGGAATGACGCTGAAGCTGAAACTCCGGTACTTTGGCCACCTCATGCGAAGAGTTGACTCATTGGAAAAGACTCTGATGCTGGGAGGGGTTGGGGGCAGGAGGAGAAGGGGACGACAGAGGATGAGATGGCTGGGTGGTATCACCGACTCGATGGACGTGGGTTTGAGTGAACTCTGGGAGATGGTGATGGACAGGGAGGCCTGGCATGCTGTAATTCATGGGGTCGCAAAGAGTTGGACACAACTGAGCGACTGAACTGAACTGAACTGAACTGAAACGAGGTGTAACTAATGTATGTATGTTTTCATAATAACAGGATGCTACATGTAGTGGAATAATGCCTCTGACACTTTGCAAAGCCAGACGAGTGATTTATGTTCATGTTATCTTATACTTGGTACCTAGGCCCTCAGTCAAATGTATCATCTGTTTAAAAAAAGGGGGGCACATAAGTGGGAAGAGTTCTCCTCCCTCTTCTTTTGATCTTCATTTAGTTTCATTCCACAAGTCAGCAGCCATTTAAGAATTCACTGTACTATGAGAGTTAAAATGGAAAGTGAAGGTTCAGTTTTCCCCAAAGGAGTTTAAAAATAATGGAATTAAAAGGACAAATGTAAATGCAGTATTTTTGCTTTCATCAGCTAAGCAACTACAAAGACAACTGTACAGGTAGAGAAAGCAGCAAGCACCTGCAAAAGAACAGATGAGAACTGAACTACTGCAGAAAACCTTCTCAAGGTGGGGAGAAAAAGGCAAAGAGAGAAGAGATTAAGTTGACTCTTTTGAGTCTGGATTCAATAAGGAACTATGTAACTATATAAAATGGATGTCACAGGTTCTTGCACGTGTTAGGCACTCAATAAATAGTATAGACTATAAATGCTATGTTATCAACTTCTCAGTTACTCCACTACACCACTCAGATAGCCTCAGACTGCTGTGATTGTTGACTCATACTGCCATCCACTGGAGCACTTGACTAGCCTTAACTCCCATACTAGTTTCAAGGTCTGCTCCGTGGTGCCATGCAAAGTCAGTCTATTTTTCACTACACGCTAATAACTCCATTATGTCTTATTGTCAATCTTTCTACATTTCAGCAGAAGAATTTAGTCTCCTTTGTCCACTAATGTATCCTAAGCACATGGAACAGTGACCAGCAGTCACAGTTCTCAACCAGGGTAACTTGCTTGGTCAGTGAAGCAACCACCTTGATCAAACTCTCCTGTGAAGAGTACATCTCACAGTCAAATATACAGTGATGATGCATGTTGAATAACTTAATGTTTAAATAGTGAAGATTACAAGGAAAGATAAAAAGGAACCCGTAAGTCACATCCTCCTTAGACCATGATTGTTAGATGCATTGTAAATAAACACTCTCTGCCCCTTCAGGATCCACAAATTGTTACTAGTCCTACTCTTTACAGCATGTAAAGTTAATTCACTTTCTTCATGCACATGATTAATCAATCATGAAGTAAGAACCTTAACTCCACTCCCAGATCCTCAAAAACAATTTATTCTTTAAACTATTTAATAATAATGTTTTAAGCAAAAATAATCATGTACTCCTCTCTAATGGGAAGGCAGTTTGCCACCATCTGCCTTTAAGAGTGCTGATAAAAATTAACACCAGAAAATACCTATCCCACTCTATACATCATAGATTCCTCCAGTGGGCAAAAACCTAAAGAAAAGAAATTTTTTATAATATTATCCATCATTTTAAGGAATATCAGTACATGCTTGGCACATAAAGAATGGAACTTCACTCTGTTTGCTAGATTATGTTTTGGTAGGGGGGGATTTCCTTATACAAATAAAAAAAAAATTCTAAGGAAAGAAATTGATCATTAATTAGAACAAAGGGATATCATAAGAGAAGTATTTGCTCACAATGTATTAATTCTAAATTTCCACTGTTTAATTTTTTCCAGCCTTGTAGACCATTAGTTTGTATTCTTCCATTGTTTAACATGGGTTTTCCTGGTGGCTCAGAGGGTAATGAATCCACCTATAATGCAGGAGACCTGGGTTTGATCTCTATATCAAGAAGATGCCCTGGAGAAGGAAATGGCAACCCACTCTAGTATTCTTATCTGGGGAAATCCCATGGACAGAGAAGCCTAGCAAGCTATAGTCCATAAGGTCACAAAGAGTTGGACACCCTGGGTGACTAACACTTTCACTTTCTTCACATATTGTTTAATATGTCACAAGTTTTTATTTCATACTCAGTGGCACATACAACTATTGATAACCTAATTACAATAAAAGTTCTGATATCTGTGCTGAGTCCTGAACTGAATCAACCTAATGCATTTATGTCTTCAAAATTCCAGATCACTTAGACTCATTATCCTTGGGCCTGCAGAGGTGCCTGAACATAATCAAGAATTAGCAAGATCATTATTTCCTACTACAGGTATGACTGCTCTAAGAATGGAAATGTCACTTTCTCTGAGTTCTTACAGATTCTGACTCCATGAATTCACCCTCTTTTTTCCTTCTCACTACCTCTTTCTGAAGGGCTGCCCAGGTGGCACTAGTGGTAAAGAATCCACTTTTAAATGAAGGAGACACAAGAGACTTGGATTCATTCCCTAGGTTGGAAAGATCCCCCGGAGGAAGACATGGCAACCCACTCCAGTATTCTTGCCTGGGAAAGCCTATGGACAGAGAAGCCTGATGGGCTACAGTCCATGGGGTTGCAAAGAGTCAGACACGACTGAGCTGACTAAGCACACACACCTCTTTCCTAATTCAAACCACCATCATCTCTTGCCTAGAACACTGCTACCACTTATAACATGTTCTCGTTGTTTCTAGTCTTGTGCCTTCAAAATGTTCTCTACATTGCAACCAGAGAAATATTTCTAAGAGAAAAACCTGACCCTCTCCCTTACTTAAATTCCTTCAAATGCTTCCTAGTCTAAGCCTCTCAAGTAGCTGGCATGGCCCTGGATGATTAGGTCCCTGCTTGTTAGCCCCACTGCCTTAATGCTGGGGTCCATAGACTACCAGTTCCTTAAAAACCTGTGCTTCTTTTTGTCTCCAGATCACCATTCAAGTAATTCTCTCTACCTAGACCATCTTCTCCCTGCCTCAACCTAATCTTCCTCCTTTAAGAGTTAATCCCTACTCTGCCTTTAGCTCTCAGCTGGGTCTTGATTTTCTCCTGGCCATCTCAGGTCTGAGTTCGATTGCCTGCTTCTGCACTCTCAAGAATATCCCAAACTTCTGTGATCACAGTGCATTTTATATTTTCAATGTTCACTTCTCTGTATCTTGCACTAGATCATGAGCTCCATGGAGGAAAATGTTATTTATATTTCACCATGAAACCTGTAGGCTTAGCAATGCACTTAATAATATTTGTTGAGAGAATCAATGACAGATGAAAAAAATAGAAAACAAAGGAAGTCCAATTTCACAGAACTCATAAAGTACCCTGCCATTCAAACTCAGGTCTGTTTGTCCTAAACCTATGCTGCTTTCCACTGTACCATAGTACTGAAATCAATCATCAATCCATCCACTAGGATGGGACTAGCTATTAGGAGTAGATCAGTCTTCAGGCTTTGAGAACAGGAAATCCACTGAGCAGACAGGTGAAGGGTAGCCTCTAGAGCCGG
Organism: Aepyceros melampus; assembly: GCA_006408695.1. Classification (NCBI taxonomy): domain Eukaryota; kingdom Metazoa; phylum Chordata; class Mammalia; order Artiodactyla; family Bovidae; genus Aepyceros; species Aepyceros melampus. The sequence goes on from SJXQ01008791.1 coordinate 95,971, forward strand.
TGGTGGTATCTGAGTTTTTAGTCCATGGGAAAGATAAAGGTCCTGACAAATGGCCAAAGCCAGAATGTTAAAGGGTCCCAAAAGTCTGAGGTCCTGGTTGGAGGTTATATTTGGAAATATCTTGCATGCATGTGGGATGGTAGGACCTCCACTTCTAGCTTGGACCCAGAATCCAAGCTACAGATCGAGCTATGGAGCCAGGCTGAGTTGCAGTGTCTCCTCTTTCATTTATAATTCTATTGATTTGACTACCTCCTTTTTCTCTATGTTAGCCTATCTAATTGTTTGTCAGTGTCTTAGGGGAGAGCAATGCATGGCTCCAATCTTAAAGGCGCTAGAATGACAGGCAATCCTTTGAAAGAGAAATAGGGGAACAGAGGAACAAGGCAGAGACCCAGAGGTGAGAATTTATAAAGAAACTAAGGATTTGGTAACTAGAACAATACCTTTCCTTTCTTCTGTTTACAGTTAATATTTTCTCTACACTGTATCCCCATTGAATATCAGATATGCTTGTATTAGAATACTTTTTATTTCATAATAGTTTAAGCAATTATCACTATTGATATTCCTGCTTATAGATTTTATATACTCTAAGTCTTTAAAAGCACATATGTATGTATAAACATATACAAACAGTCCATGTTAAAAATTTCAGTAACCCTACCACAACCACCCACTAGTCCCATCTTGTTAGTTGCTCAGTCATGTTCTACTCTTTGTGACCCCATAGACTGTGCCCACCAGGCTCCTCTGTCCATGGGAATCTCCAGGCAAGAATATTGGAGTGGGTTGCCATTTCCTTCTCCAGGGGATCTTCCCAACCCAGAGATTGAACCCAGGTCTTCCACATTGCAGGCAGATTCTCTACTATCTGAAGCACAAGGGCTCAGTACCCTCTTAGGGAAACACTACTCAAACAGAAATTTTTCCATGAGATATGATCCTTTTAATGTGCTGTTGAATTCAGTGTGCTAGTATTTTGTTGAGAATTTTTACATCTATATTCATCAGGGATATGGATTGGTCTATAAATTTCTTGTAGTATCTTTACCTGGCTTTATTATTTAGAGTAATACTATCCTTATAAAATAAGTTTGGGAATGTTCCCCCCTCTTTGATTCTTTTTTTGATGAGTTTAAAAGAGACTGGCATTAATTTATCTTCAAATAGTTGATAAAATTTACCTGCAAAGCCATGTGGCCCTGAGATTTTCTTTATTGGGAGATTTTTGATTAGTGATACAATCTTCTTACTAGTAATTGGTCTGTTCAGATTTTCTATTTCTACCTGATTCCATTTTGATAGGTTATATGTTTCTAAGAACTTATTCCTTTCTTATGGTTTGTAGGCATACTAGCTGTTTATGATCTTTTTATTTCTTTGGGTATCATTTGCAATGTCTCCTCTTTCATTTATAGTTTTATTGATTTGACTACTTCCTTTTTTTTAATTAATTTTTATTTTTTAGTTTGTTTTTGCTTTACAATACTGTATTCGTTTTGCTATACATTGACATGAATCAGCCACGAGTGTACATGAACTCCCAATCCCGACCCTCTCCTCCCCCCTCCCGCCCCACACCATCTCTCTGGACTATCCCCGTGCATCAGTCCCAAGCATCCTACATCCTGCATCGAACCTAGTCTAGTTAATTGTCAATATTATCTTTTCAGAAAACCAGCTCTTAATTCTGTTAATATTTTCTTTGTTTTCATGCTTTCTATTTCATTTACTTCTAGTTCTAATCTTTATCATTTCTTTCTTCTGAATTTGGAGTTTTTTTCTACTTACTTGAGGTATAAAGTTCATTTCAATTCAGTTCAGTCACTCAGTCATGTCTGACTCTTTGCCACCCCATCAGTTACAACACGCCAGGCCTCCCTGTCCATCACCATCTCCCGGAGTTCACTCAAACCCAAGTCCATTGAGTTGGTGATACCATCCAGCCATCTCATCCTCAGTTGTCCACTTCTTCTCCTGCCCCCAATCCCTCCCAGCATCAGGGTCTTTTCCAATGAGTCAACTCTTCGCATGAGGTGGCCAAAGTACTAGAGTTTCAGCTTTAGCATCATTCCTTCCAAAGAAATCCCAGGGCTGATCTCCTTTAGAACAGACTGGTTGTATCTCCTTGCAGTCCAAGGGACTCTCAAGAGTCTTTTCCAGCACCACACTTTAAAAGCATCAATTCTTCGGTGCTCAGCTTTCTTCACAGTCCAACTCTCACATCCATACATGACTACTGGAAAAACCATAGCCTTGACTAGATGGACCTTTGTTGGCAAAGTAATGTCTCTGCTTTTGAATATGCTATCTAGATTGGTCATAACTTTTCTTCCAAGGAGTAAGCACCTTTTAATTTCATGGCTGCAGTCACCATCTGCAGTGATTTTGGAGCCCAAAAAAATAAAGTCTGACAATGTTTCCACTGTTTCCCCATCTATTTGCCATGATGTGATGGGACCAGATGCCATGATCTTCATTTTCTGAATGTTGAGCTTTAAGCCAGCTTTTTCACTTTCCTCTTTCACTTTCATCAAGAGGCTTTTTAGTTCCTCTTCACTTTCTGCCATAAAGGTCGTATCATCTGCATATCTGAGGCTATTGATATTTCTCCCAGCAATCTTGATTCCAGCTTGTGCTTCTTCCAGCCCAGCATTATTTCTAATTTCTTAATGTATTAATTTAGAGCTCTAAAATTCCCTCTTAAACAGCTTTCTCTGCATTTCATAATTTTTGGTAGATCTTGTCTCAAGATAACTTTTTATGTCCACTTTTAATTCTTTTTTTGATCCACTGGTTTTTCAGAAGAGTGCTATCTAATTTTCATGGATTTATGAACCTTCTAGCTTTCTTCCTGTTATTGAATTCCAGTTTCACACCACTGTAAATGAGCTTCTCAGATGAGGTGACTCAGTGGTAAAGAATTTACCTGCCAAAGAAGGAGCTGCAAGAGACGGGTTTGATCCCCAAGTCAGGAAGATCCCCTGAAGGAGGAAATAGCAACTCATTCCAGTGTTTGCTGGGATAATCCCCTTGGACAGAGGAACGTGGCGGACTATAGTCCATGGGGTAGCAAAGAGTCAGACACAACTGAGCACACAAGCACACACCATTGTAAGTACACTCAGTATGATTTCAAATCCTTGATTCCTTACATTGATATCTGTGCCTTTGAGCAAGCAGTCTCCTCTTCCAGACTTTACAGGCTTGCTTTGGCAGAGTCAGTTCTTTACCAGTCAGCTCAGCTTTGGATTCCAAAGGCACTGTCCTTGGAAAGGACACTGAGCTCACTGTCACAGGCTCTGGTTTTGAGTGAGGCCTCTGCCTGAGTTCTGACACGGGCTGGGAGTCGCACTAGCTGGAAACAGCTGTAAGAGACTGGTGGCTTAGCTCCCTGCCTAAGCAAAGCTGTAGGATGGGTTCAACTGTTGTGCAGATTCTCTTGTCAGGCTTCACCAATGGTCAGAACTGGGCACTATGTTCAGCAGTAGGCAGAGCTGTGCCTGCATGAAGCAGCAGAAACATCCCCAAGGCCAGAAAGGCTCATGTTTGTGGACTCAAATCACAATTGCACACTGAAAGCACACTAAATTTCCTGTCCTGATGGGACCACTCATTTTGTCCTGCAAATGAGGAGAACCACTAGCTTTACTCTCTGCTCAAGCATCACTGTGAGGGGGTCGATAAAACAGAGTACACGGCTTCCCTGCTACTCTAATTAGTTTCCCTGTTCAGGCAGGCTGAGGGCTGGATTCAACCATGGGAAGAACTACAAATCAGTTTCTCTGCCTGGTAGAATCAGTCTGATTCTGAAGGCCGTGCTCCCAAGCTCTATGCCATACTGCCTCAAGCCATAATAAATATTAAAATAAATAAATAAACATTCACTTGTGCAAATTCATGTTTAAAACCAAGTATCATGTCTTGCATGAAACCTTTATGAGAGTGAGAAGTCATTCAACAAAGAGAAAAAAATTACAAAGGCCGTAGAACTGAGAAAGTACCATAGAGGATAGATAGATAATAAAAGGCAGGTGGAGGGAGTGATGGAGAAGGAGGTTCTACTCAGGTCACAGGGACCATGAGGGTCAGTATAAAAAGGAATACGTTGGCGGGAAATTACTATGGGCTTTGATTATAGCATGACATCAGCATGTCCTTAGGAAGAAGCAGTGGGGAATAGAGTAGAAAGAGACGTCAGTGTAGATACGAGCTATTTTGCCATGATCCCAAAGAAAGGAAATTTAGAACTGAGCAAGATAAAGACATTAGGAGTAAAGATTCAGCCTGGGAGATGTTTAGAAATAAATTGAGGAATTCAGCTACTGGGGAGTTGTGAGAAATAGAAAGCAGTCTAAAATGATGGCAAGGGTTAGAATCTGACTGTCAGAGAGAATATGATGTTATAAACCAGGATGACCAAAAAGCAGAAAGGGATCAAAAGGAAGATAATGAGTTCAATTTTGGAAACTTCTATTTAAAGTATGAACATACAAGTGGATTGCAGTGTTGAAGCCTAGGATAGTCACCAACATTCCATCTCTTATTACAGCAGGAGATAAGTAAAAAATAAGAATAATCAAAGATGCAAATGTTTAATGCCTACTCTGTGTCAGTCCTCTGTTAGGTACCTCAGTTTCAATTCAGTCGCTCAGTCTCTGACTCTTTGCAACCCCATGAATCGCAGCACACCAGGCCTCCCTGTCCATCACCAACTCCCAGAGTTCATTCAGAGTCGCATCCATCGAGTCAGTGATGCCATCCAGCCATCTCATCCTCTGTCGTCCCCTTCTGCTCCTGCCCCCAATCCCTCCCAGCATCAAGTCTTTTCCAATGAGTCAACTCTTCGCATGAGGTGGCCAAAGTACTGGAGTTTCAGCTTTAGCATCATTCCTTCCAAAGAAATTCCAGGGCTGATTTCCTTCGGAATGGACTGATTGGATCTCCTTACAGTCCAAGGGACTCTCAAGGGTCTTCTCCAACACTACAGTTCAAAAGCATCAATTCTTCAGTGCTCAGCCTTCTTCACAGTCCAACTCTCACATCCATACATGACTACTGGAAAAACCATAGCCTTGACTAGATGGACCTTAGTCGGCAAAGTAATGTCTCTGCTTTTGAATATGCTATCTAGGTTGCTCTTAACTTTTCTTCCAAGGAGTAAGCGTCTTTTAATTTCATGGCTGCAATCACCATCTGCAGTGATTTTGGAGCCCAAAAAAATAAAGTCTGACACTGTTTCCACTGTTTCCCCATCTATTTCCCATGGAGTGATGGGACCGGATGCCATGATCTTAGTTTTCTGAATACTTATAGTCTATGATAAAAACTGGCACAAGCTAAAGTTCATGGTAATTGCTAAAGGTGACAATGAAAGCTAAGAGGAATGAACATTAATTGATTTCCATCATTCTTGATGTCTCCATAAAGACATTTGGAGAAAAGTTACCAGAGAAGGACTCAGTGTTACTTAACTCTCCAGGCTTCTCATGGTGTCAGAATGCCCAGACCCTGTCTCACTTTTGTTCAACTTTGTTATCAAAATCTAAGATAAAGGCATTGACAATAGCTTATCAAATATGGAGCAAATATAAAATTCCTTAGTTTGGGAGGGTGGGTTGGCAAAACCAGAATTCAAAAGTATCTCAAAGAGACCAAAATAACAAAAGCCCAAGAGATATTGTTAAATGATAAATGTTTGGAAACTTGGTAGTATTTCACTTGAAAAATAGACCTGAGGTTTTCATTGAACCCTAAATTTAATAAAAAAAATCAATGTGTAAACCTAGGCCACATTAATAAAAGTCAAGTTTCAAAATCTTGGCAGAAAAATCCATCATACTTTTACTGGTCAGGACACATCTGAGTAGTTGACTAAACTTTAGATATTAGATTTTTAAAGAGAAACTGGAAAATAAGCAAAATAAAGAGAATAGCAAGAAAAAGAAAGTGTGTGAAAAATTATATCATGTATAAAAAGAGCTAGAGAACTAAGTATATTCTCCCAGAAAGGGCTCAAAGGGGAGAAGGGATTTAGTATTGCCTTCAAGGATTTTATGGATGGTGATGTGGAAGGGTAGGTGAGCGTTGGTCAAACTGACCCAGAAAGCAGAACTAGATGAAACCAGTTGGTACATTTTACTTTGTTTAAGAGCAAACTTCCTAAAAAGTACAACTGTTGGATAAAATGGGCTGCCATTGTCATGCATGTATCTCTGCTGTGGAGGGGAGTCAGGTACTATGTGGGAGTTTGGTTACGACAACCTTGTGTGTAAGACAATGTCCCTGCACCTTCCAGAAAATTATAGGAGTCATGACTTTCTGCAAGTGAAGGGGTATATTGAATTTGTACAATGGAGTGAAAGAAAATTTAGAGTTTAGAATCTTGGATTTGAGTCTTGATTTTGAGAATTTAAGCTGTGTTATTTTACAAGACTCAGTTTCCTCATGTAAAATGATATGATGACAGTGCCTGCCTAACTTTATTCTTATGAGAGGATTAGATGAGACAGTGTATGTGAAGTACCCTGCATTATTTTTTAAAAGATGTGATAAATTGCTAGTTTTAATTTTAAATAACTGTCAAAAATTAGCCTCAAATCTCCTAATTGGGAAATTGAAACCATTCTGCCCTCATTAAACTTATATTCCAGAGAAAAATGGGTTTCTTCTGCTCTGTTCAAATCAAACATCTTTTAAAAAATCAAGTAAATAACATGATTTCAGGCAGTAATTAAATCCTTGTGTAAATGATTTTTTTCCCATAAGTCATTCAGGACCCATTTCTGGATTTTTCCTACTGCTATACATCTTATCTCACTATAACTTATCAATTGCTACCCCAAAAAAGGAACAATAGTTAAATATATTATGTGCACGAGAAGAATTTATATGTAGAATCTATTTTTCTATTACCATAAGTACCACATTTTTCCATTTAGTCAGTTTTGGCATTGATGTTTTATAATGTGCTTATAAAGATCAGGTCTCAGACCCAGTGCTGACTTGAAGTCATTCTGCTTTTTCCTCTTTCCCTTAGAATTACCTTGCTTCTTTAATGTTTTCCAGACTGAAGTAGCTTTTCAAAAAAAAAAGGAGTAAGGGCTCCAATACTGGTTTGCTCATAGCAGATCCCATACTAAGACAAGCTGTCGAGCCAGCAATGGGTGCCAAGACTGTGATGCAAGATCTTTGCATATACTTTCTCCAGAAAATTCCAACTCCTTTTCTGCTGTTTCCAGTATACAAGTCACTTGCCAAATATTTCTGATATACTGCTGTCTTGTTTATCTGTCAATTGGAGATAGCTATATTTTACCATCGGGGTCAATGGTGACCTCAAACTCCAAAGTTAAACAAGCATTTAATCTTCTAGTTGAAAGATACGGAATTAAAATGCAATTTGAGAGTATAGTGTCAGCATCAACCAAATACCCAAATGCATAAATGCCCTTTCAAGCGGCACAGATAACCATTCATGTTTAGATTTAGTCCTATGATTATAAATAGCAAGAGGAGTAAAATTATAATCAAAATACTAACTAAAATCAAGATACTAGTACATAGTCTCTTTCCAAGAAGCATAGTTAGCTGTTGTGTTGTTTTGCTTTGCTTTGCTGTGGACTTCATCACTCATCTTGGAATAAAAAAGAGAGAGAGAGAGAGAGAGATAAATGTGAAACTATTATATTCTTCCAAATATCTAGCAACTATCTAATTTTTTTCTAGTCAGTGCAAGCTTTCAAAGTTTCTATCCTTTAGGAAATTAACTTGGTTTAATGGAATAATGAATTAGAAGTCTATATATCTGTATTCTTGGAGAAGGCAATGGCACCCCACTTCAGTACTCTTGCCTGGGAAATCTCATGGATGGAGGAGCCTGGTGGGCTCAGTCCATGGGGTCGCTAAGAGTCGGACACGACTGAGCGTCTTCACTTTCACTTTTCACTTTCATGCATTGGAGAAGGAAATGGCAACCCACTCCAGTGTTCTTGCCTGGAGAATCTCAGGGACAGAAGAGCCTGCCTGGTGGGCTTCCATCTATAGGGTCGCACAGAGTTGGACGCAACTGACGTGACTTAGCAGCAGCAGCAGCAGCAGCATACCTGTATTCTATTCCAAAGTCTGTTCAGTAACTGTGTAAATGTGTGTAAGTACCTTGATGCCTCTATGACTAACTTTCTCATCTATATAATGAGGGATTAGGTTAGTTTATTTACAAACTCCCCACCAGCTTAAATGGTCTAGGGTTTCTCTCTTTGGGATTTCTTGATAACCTGCTGAAATAAAAATTTAAGTGATTATTTCAAATTAATACCTGTTATCTAAATAAGTCAAATTTGAGAGCAAGGAGAAAAAATGTTTTGCAGTTGGCACAAGTCAAAATGAAGCCAAATACAGAGAATTTAAACCATGTAGACATCGAATAAAATAAACAGTATCCAGTATTCAGCAGAAGCTTGTCTGTCTACCTAACTACTTAAGTGAATGAGAATACAGACTACATCTCTTCCTAAGAGAACTAAATTCACAATTGATATGGTCTGACATGATACTTGTATTAAATGATGCTGTTAAAATAATCCTCCAAAATAGCTCTCTTTCATGCATATTATAAAGGAAGCATATACCAAGATATTCCCCTCTGCCATAACTTTTAAAACACCAATTATATCTTCATCTGAATAGCACTTTCTGTTTTATAAAGAGCTTTGCTAAATATGAGGGCTTCCCTGGTGGCTCAGTGGTAAAGAATCTGCCTGCAATGCAGGAGATGCAGGATGGATCCCTGGGTCAGGGAAGATGCCCTGGAGTCCATGGGGTCGCAAGAGTAGGGCACTACTGGGCAATTAAACAGCCACAGCAACCTGCTGCATATTACATCATTATTCCCAGTGACCATCCAATGGAGAAGTTGTCTTATCAACCCCATTTGCCAGCTGAGGAAACTGAGATCCAGGGAAATTAAGAACAATAGGGTATGAATAGCAAACCTTTGAATATCTTGAGGTTTCAGGCTCTTCAGAAAGTATGTTGCTTCCTTAATGTTCCCCCTTTCTTTCTTCCTAATATCCTCCATATAAAATCTTTCAACAATATCTATTGAGTGCCTAGCAATTGGGCATTGTATAAGGTGATGGGTTGGTAAAAAAGAAAATAATATATGAACCCAATCGCATAACATTATGGTTTAATAGTTTCAAAGAGCATCAGAAAACATCTCCCTATTCCATTCTTGATTTGGGGGCAGTAACTATGCATCCTTTCTTCCTACCCGCCCCCATCATACATAATTCAAGAATTTTAAGCAACTATTTTGCTAATGAAATTAGCATATGTCATTGAAAACCTCCAAAATATTTGGTTTCTTTGTTATTTCAACCTAGAAGATTGAGGCAATCAAATGATTTAGACACCATCTAGCATCTTGATTTTGTGCCTCTGTTCAACTATGAATTGGTTGGTAGATCAATCAAACTGTTATCATTTAGCCAGTGCTATTATCTATAATTATCTCATTCTGTTAAATAAATCAACAAATACTTATTGGGAATGTGGGATTAAGGCAGCAGGTGAAGTACAGATGTTTATTTAATGTTTACTTACGTTGAAGCCCATGATGTTTCCCCTTGCCTCTGAAAATCAGTTCTTTGCTCTTTGTTCACTATTAATCAAATAATCAGTTCATTTTTAAGCTATTGACTAATTTACACTATTTTGGTGAGGGGAAATAGTGGTGTTCAAAAAGCATTTATTCTACAAGATAGCACACATTTTTAAATGTTAGTGATTAAACAATAACTTCAAAGATTTTGTAAGCTTTCTGGCCTCATCATCTTTCTGTATATCTGGAGCTAGTGTTTCAGATAGAATTATGCTTCTTGTTTACAGTGTGTAGACTCTTTGGAGAAAATCTAGCCCCTTGAAGAAACAAACTAGAACAGGTTATTCTCTTAATACAAGCAAATGGGCCAAAAATGACCTAATTTCTCCATAAGAGAGTCCAATAGTAATAACTTCCAAAAGATTTGCTTGCCAAAAAAAAGTTTTGGTTTTTTTAAACTTTTCCTAATATTATCTTCTCTGAATATATCTAAGATATAAATTGATTTATAGCCAGTAAGTGTAGAATTTGTCTGTAATCTAAATCTAACTTCAAGGGCTGGAAATGTTTTGAATAACAGTATTTTTTGATAGATCTAAAATATTTTTCCCTCCAACAGTACACATCCATTTACTAAAATAGTCACATCAGCATAACTTACTAGTCTAAGGCTTGAGTTACTCAAGCCAGTAACAACAAAAGTCAATTTTATTCCAAATAGAACTGTTATCACCATAAAGGAAGTTGTGCATGTGAGTGATAAACCATGGTTCAGTCAATGCTACCTGCTCTTAGAGATATGACAATAAAAAGGGCTTATTGTTTTTATGTAACTTTGAATCTACTAATTATTTCTGAAATGAGAAGTCACCATAATTTATGAGATGGTTACCTTTTAACATCTTCAGAATAGGCTATGGTATAAAAGTTCACTCTGATAATCAAGTTGTTGTACCAAGGAAATATTTCCATCATCTTTTATATGCCTTTTACTCTTCACAGCAAAAACTTAAGACTTCTAAGCTAAGTATATTCAATAGAAATAAAAAGTAGTGTCTAGTCAAGGCTATGGTTTTTCCTGTGGTCATGTATGGATGTGAGAGTTGGACTGTGAAGAAGGCTGTGCGCTGAAGAATTGATGCTTTTGAACTGTGGTGTTGGAGAAGACTCTTGAGAGTCCCTTGGACTGCAAGGAGATCCAACCAGTCCATTCTGAAGGAGAATCAGCCCTGGGATTTCTTTGGAAGGAATGATGCTAAAGCTGAAGCTCCAGTACTTTGGCCACCTCATGCGAAGAGTTGACTCATTGGAAAAGACCCTGATGCTGGGAGGGATTGGGGGCAGGAGGAGAGGGGACGACAGAGGATGAGATGGCTGGATGGTATCACGGACTCAATGGACGTGAGTCTGAATGAACTCCGGGAGTTGGTGATGGACAGGGATGGACAGGGAGGCCTGGGGTGCTGCGATTCATGGGGTCGCAGAGAGTCGGACACGACTGAGCAGCTGAACTGAACTGGGAAAGAAAAAGGATGGCATCCTTAATTATTAATATATTTGATCCTCAAAAAAGAAAAAAAAGGCCAACCTAATACACCATGTGTTGGCCAGTTCTTCCAAATCCAAAAGCATTAGATCAGAATATGACCATTTAGGCAGCCTGGTTCATAGAAAGACATTGTAACAGCCCTTCATCAGAAGAGTCCACTCCTGATTACTGATTACAAGCCAGCAACAAATAGGAAAATGAGCAAATTTCAGTGTCTAGGGTCTATGAAGCAAACAGAATTTCAGGAGACTGTTACTAGGCCTGGCTCCCTTATCAATCCTTACCTTAGTCAGTCAATGGCCTTGCCCAGCTCTAGCTATGACAGTTGGCACAGGTGGTTCTATTTGACACTTTTTTTGGCCAACTTCTAAATATAATTCCAAAATAAACAGACACTGAGAATGCATTCACTTTTAAACTATTCAGAGATAGTATTTCAGCTAATCAATAATTTTTTAGCACTCTCCAGAATCATCCTTGTGTTTTGGTTATGTAATCATTACTCCACGTCATTATTCAGGTAGTAAAAGTGAGAAAGTTGTCCAAACTGTAACTTGAAGCTTATGAACAGAAATGTTCTCAAGGTAAGAATATGGAAGACATTCACTGAATTACAGTAAATATACAGCTAGGTATTTGAGAGTTTTAATTTTCAGAAAACAAATTAGAACATTCTAGAAGTCTTTATTTTCTCCTGTCTTTCACCTCCACTCCTTTTAAGTATGAGAGCCTGGCAAGGTAGGACACCTCATTTGTGCACTCTAATGGTCTGTATCATATGCTTCACCACAATTCCCAAATAAAAGTGTATCTGAGATTTCAAACAAAAGCTTACATAACCCAGCCCTTCTTTTCTAACTTAGTGGAAAGAAAACCTTCTCTGTCAATCTCCAAAGACTTCCCCAGGTGAATGTTATGCCAGAATTAGTAAATGTTAATCATCTTGAGAGCAGGGGCTATATCTTGTCTATAGGGCCTTGTCTGATGCCTGCCACCTTATAAATACTCAGGAAATATTTACAATTGAATAGAGATAAACATGACTATACTCTAATTCAGAATATAGAAGATTTGGGGGAGGAAAAAATAGCCGCCTATCACTGACTTAGTGAGATTAAAGCAATGCTTAGAAGACACATGTGAAGTCTATGTATGTGGAGGTCAGTGTCCTCAGAAAGGATGCCTTTTAGTGAAAAGAGAACAGTACTACTGCATTTTGAGTCAGAAAACTGAGTGTTCACACCAGATTGCCATTTCCTATCATTGTGACCTTGTATAAATCATGTCAGCTCTCTGAGTCTTGCTTTCATTACCTATAAAATAGGAAGGACAATAACACCCTGAGTACTTCACAGCTTCTCCTGAGTATCACATGAGATGCTCTGTGTGTAGAAGATGACACCACCGTCATGACATGTACAGCACAGTAATGTGTATGCTCACCCTTTCTTCAGAAAAATAGCTGTGGGTCCCGTGAGCTTCTTTTAAAATAATTTTATTTAGTTAGTTTTGGCTGGGCTCAGTCTTCATTGCTGCACAAGCTTTTCTCTAGTTGCAGGACAGGGAGGCTACTCTTTGTTGGGGTGTGCAGGCCTCTCATTGCAGTGGCTTCTCATTGTGGGGCATGGGCTCTAGAATGGATGGGCTTTAGTAGTTGCAGCTCCCAGGCTCGAGAGCACAGACTCAATAGTTGTGTCCCACAGGCTTAGTTGCTCCGTGGCATGTGAGATCTTCCCAGATCAGAGATCAAAGCCATGTCTCCTGACTAGCAGGTCGATTTTTTACCACTGAGCCACCAGGGGAGCCACTGTTAGATTCTTTTTTTTTTTTTTTAGTTGGAGGCTAATACTTTACAATATTGTAGTGGTTTTTGCCATACATTGATATGAATCAGCAATGGGTTTACATGTGTTCCCCATCCTGAACCCCCCTCCCACCTCCCTCCCCAACCCATCCCTCAGGGTGATCCCAGTGCACCAGCCCTGAGCATCCTGTCTCATGCATCAAACCTGGACTGGTGATCTGTTTCATATATGATAATATACATGTTTCAATGCTATTCTCTCAGATCATCCCACCGTCGCCTTCTCCCACAGAGTCCAAAAGACTCTATACATCTGTGTCTATTTGCTGTCTTGCATATAGGGTTATCATTACCATCTTTCTAAATATCATATATATGTGTTAGTATACTGCATTGGTGTTTTTCTTTCTGGCTTACTTCACTCTGTATAATAGGCTCCAGTTTCATCCAGCTCATTAGAACTGATTCAAATGTATTATTTTTAAAGGCTGAGTAATACTCCATTGTGTATATGTACCACAGCTTTCTTATCCATTCATCTGCTGATGGACATCTAGGTTGCTTCCATGTCCTGGCTATTATAAACAGTGCTGGGATGAACATTGGGATACATGTGTCTCTTTCAATTCTGGTTTCCTCAGTGTGTATGCCCAGCAGTGGGATGGCTGTGTAATATGGCAGTTCTATTTCCAGTTTTTTAAGGAATCTCCACACTGTTCTCCATAGTGGCTGTACTAATTTGCATTCCCACCAACAGTGTAAGAGGGTTCTCTTTTCTCCACATCCTCTCCAGCATTTATTGTTTGTAGATTTTTAGATAGCAGCCATTCTGACTGGCATGAGAGGGTTAGATTCTTAAATTATCAATTTAACTATTGTTATCATGGTATGCTAAACTAATGCCAGATGAAAATAGTAATTTTGTGAATTTTTATCACAGAATTTAGAAGAAAAAATGGTTTGCTGGAATTATAAAGATCAGTTCTTAAGAAATACTATTCTAACTCTATTTTCAAGGAAAAATTTTAATGTGACTTCCTATTTAAGTAGAAACCTGGCAAAACACTATGAGAAACTAATATGATGCACCCTAAATAAAAGAACATTTGATTGCCTTAGTATTTTTAGCCAAAGCACATTTTACACACAGAATCCCTGCTTGGAAGAATAACTGAGATCCTCACTGGGAATGCTGTTGGCAGATGGCCTTCCAACTCTCAGTTCACCTTGGTCGAGGTCATGCCTCCTTCCCAGGAGAGCCCACATCCAGTGACTGGTTGACGCAAAGCCCTTTACCCCACCTTACACAACTCTGAAGAATCACTTCAGCTTCAAAGCTCCTCACTGTGTTATCTGAGGCCTCCGTGGAGACGGTTTCACTGGTCAGCTCCTCACTTAGCCTAGTCCTACTTCCTTCCTTTCCGTGGCATAATCCCAAGAGCACTCCTCAATAAACCTCCAGCATGCTAATTTCCTCCTCACAATCTGTTGGGATTCTCATGGAGCCCAACCTACAGCAACTCTGATAATAAATGTAGTAACTTTTGCAAATAGAAATTACTGCATATTCCCTAGACTGCACAATAGAAGCTAAACTATAGTCTTACCTTCTTTTTGTACAGCACCTCAACATCCACAAAGCATTTGTACCTTCCTGCTCTAGTGTGGTCCTCAAACAACCCTTGGTAGAAGGCAGGGCTTGTGAAATAACTCACATACTAAATATGAGGAATTGAAGACAGAGAAGCTGAAAACCTTAACTGGGGTAACTTCGATATATAAGTAGGTAGCTGCATAGGTAGCTAGTCAATCATTCAGTAAGTGATAAACTCGGACTCTAATCTTAATTTTTGGATTTCTCATCCAGGCCTTACTTGTCCCTCCATTGTTTTTCCTCATAAAAACTTATATGTCTGTGGCTCTTATCCTGTGTTAACTGGTATTTAATGATTCAACCATGGACAATTTTAGGACACTTTAAAAATATCTCAAAACCCCTGTCAAATCTGCTGGCATCCTGAAGTATCAAGATCGTTGAATTGGGAATAAGTGTTCTAAGGTTTGAGATAATTATTTTCCATGTTTTTTATTGTTGGAAAAATCTTGAAATTGTTTTATTTCCTAAGCCTTACCCATGATAAAGTGCTTGTCACATATAGGGTGTGTTTCTAAAATGAAAAATGAAAACTAATATTAATTTTTCATTTTGTGAAACATTAACCTGTGTTCTCAACTTGTACATATGATTATTTGACTTCCAAGTAATCTCATATTTGCTATCTTAATCATATAAGCAGTGTCCTAATCTGTATCTGAAACACACACTTTTCTTTAGAGAAAATAATCAGTCTTTTTATTTCTTCAAATTCCCTTAAGAATCAAACCCAGTTGGAGGTTCTGTTTGTTTGTTTAGGGGCTTTGTTTTTGTTTCTTAATGGTCTTTCTGGAATATCCGTTAGGAGGAGGCAGCCAACCAAATAACAGCTTATAAAAAGTAAAAATTAATCTCAGTGGTACAATGACAAAATGACCTGGCCTAAAATTCTTCATTCAATGATTAGAATCAAAAGTGAATTATCTTCTCCAGCAGATATCCTGTGGCAAGAACTATTTTAAAGATAGAATTATCTTGTTTTTGTGAGATTCAGCAGGGAATCTTTTTTCCAGAACTATGTTTCAGACACAAAACTTTACTTGTTTTTCAATTTCCCAAAGTCTCAATCTTTCTGAGTAATTCAATCCACAATGGAATATTGTGTATCCCTTTTAAGAGAGGAAAAGTGGGACAACAAAGAACCACGGTGGTGTGGATAAGTAAAGTCACTCATTGTCCTGTAACTAATTTAGTAAACATAAGTTGGAGATATCCAGGGAGTATGACACCAGCTGGCTGGTGATACAAGAGAATGTGAGGTGTTTATAGAGACTGAAATGATGTGATCAGACTGAGATGTTCCACACCTTTTTCCAATAATGACACAATTAAAAGTCATTATAAAATTAAAACTGGTTTCCCAGGCAAAATCTAAATATCTTAGACGGAAAGTGTTCATTTTCTGACTGTTTTATGAGACCTAGGCAGGTAGCCTCCTTCTACATAAGACACGGTTTAAAAACAAAGTTCCTTCATTGTTTCAGTGCCTAAATGTTCATTTCCAAAGAAAATATCTCATTTTAAATGATGTCACTTGTCTTACATTTAGTCTGTTAGTTTATAATCATTTGCTGGAAGATCTTGATAGAGTTAATTTCTATAATCATCTGAGGCTAAGCAAGTTTTTTATGTTAATGACAACATTCTTAAAACGACAATTCCCTAAAATCCAGGATATTTAGCAAGGTTAAATAATTTTCCCTGTATCACAAAAAGCCAAAAAGTGTTAAGACAAATGCAGACTTACAAAAGCTTGGGTCTTTGCTCAGTGCATAAGGTCCTTGCTACTCAAAGCACAGTCCGTGGACCAGAAGCTTGACCTGGGGAGCTTATTAGAAATGTAGAATCTCAGGCCCCAATGCAGACTCCCTGAATCAGAATCTGCATTCTACCAAACTCCCCAAATGATCTGCATGCACATTCAAGTCATGAAGCCCTTCAGTAGGCCATTTGTTTCATAATACCCATTACATATGACTCAGTTAAGTGTTGACATAGTCCTTGTATCATAGACTGGTCTCCTGTAAGTTTGTTAAAATCATATTGTCAACATGACATAGTGCATCTTAATCACAGATATTCCACAAGCCTGAGACTTCAATTTATAGTCATTGTTTGTGAGATGCTTAAGTCCTAATAACTACATCTGCCCCTACCCTGAGATTTCCCATCAAAAAGTCATAAACATAAATAGAATCTGATATTCAAGGACTTAAAAACTGGTCAAGGACACTTTCCCATGTTCATTTCTCACTTCCTCCTAAGAGTTTTATAATCTAATGACAACAGCTTTCTACCATTTCCTCTAAAAGTCTTGTATTACTGCCACTGGGCCTTTACTCATGCTATATCTTTCACCTGGATGATGGTTATTGTTTGATGAAATCTAATTCATCCTTTAAAGGCTAGATTGTGTGTCACCTGTAAAGTGAACCTGATCCTGCCAAGTAAAATTAATCCCTCTTCTCTAGTTCACAGCATTTAGATTATACTTATCATTTAACAACTGTTGAATTGTGCAGTTAATTACTTAGGCCATTCTCCTCCATAAAACTATGTATTTCCTAAAGACACAGAACGTGCCTTACTCGCTTGTAAATGCAAAGTCTGCTTTAATCATAGATAGTACTCATGGTTTTGTTAAAATGACTTGAAGTCTTCTGACTCTAAACTCAAAGGAACTGTCAAACTCTATTCCTATCTCAGCAGTTAGTTGTGATAAAATTTTCCCAAAACCAATGTATAGCCTATTATCTGGAGATTTTTAGGATTATGAAGTTTTGGGTGAATAGATGGCATCAAGACATATAATGGAGGCCATTAGATTTTATACTAAAGGAGTAGGTTGTATAGAGAAAGGGTAAACCCCCATGACGTCACCAACTTGACCTTCTCTGTTGAGAGGCACAGAAGTAGGACCATGATCCCTAATGCACTTGTGAAGAGGTACATTATCCTGAGTAATTTATCAAAGCCATAAACCACAGATTCTCTCCAGAAGGAAGCCTGGGATTTGGGGAAGTCTATGGAATTTAGAGTCAGAAGGTCTGCATGACTTTGGAATTTTTTTTTTAAAACTTTGCAGGAAATGGTCTGTCACTGTGCCTCCCACCTACATAAACTAACAATGATGATACTAATACCAGTCTCACCTATTTCATAGGGATTTTATACAAATCAAAAGAAGTTGCATGCAAAATCACTTTGAAAAATATAATCAACAATTGTTTACTGAATGATTACAAAAACACAACTTTGTCCTAGGTGAAATCATGCCTAAAAGTGAACAGTTTTCTCACTACTAGAAAAGCTGCTTCAAAGGAAATGCTTTTGCTAGCCTCTCTAGGGAGATTATTTAAAGTGTATGTATTATTTAAAGTGTATGTATTCTAGACCTGAAAAATGTTTTATGTGTTCAGATATTTTAAATGCACGCCTAAGGATTTATTAGCTTTCAAGGCAAGTAGTTAGAGAAAGGCCTGTAAAGTACACCAGCATTTCTTGAGGACTTACTGTGTGCCAAGAACCTGGCATACAACAGTGAACAAAATAATTTGCTCTATCTTCAGGAAGTTTTACGGAATAGTGGGGACACAAACAAGTAAATAGAATTTTTAAATCCCTGAATTTCCTGTTTTAATTTTACTGAAAAGAATGAGTGATTAAATATTGGTAGTCCATACATTTCTAAATTAACAATTAAAGATGTATGGAAAAAATCAGAGAGATGGCAGCCAGGACTATGAATTATGTCCAAAGGAAAATTTGGAGAAGATCAAGGTTAGCCAGAGGTAACCATTATTGATTTTGAGTGTAGCATTCTGAGAAAACCCTGTACTTCAAACATCATTTTCTGTCTTACTTTTTACCTGCTTTATGAATGGTTTCCACTCAACATGTTTATTTGGAAATGCTCAAGAAAAGAAAACAAACAGGAATAAGAATCCACTGTATATTTTCTTTAAGTCCTAGATCTGACTCTAACTATATATGAGACTTTCAGCTAATCACATAACTTCTCTGATTCTTAGTTTGCTCTCTGAAAAATAGGGTTTTGGGCTAAATATGCTTTTATGTCCTCTTGTTTCTAATGCCTCGTCATCTTCTCATTTAAATCAAGGAAAATGTTATCAAAGAATTAGAAGAAAAAATATTAAATACTAAAATAAATATCTGGGAGGCCTAGAACCCACCAAAGTGAACTTTTTAACACAATTGTCAAGATGACTGAAAATATTATTTCTCAGAAATATTTCTCTCATCTGTTTGTCTAATAATTGCCAAAAATGTTATATTTATTATGCCACAGCATATCACCTCCAACAGCATACTGTACATATGTACATATTATCCCCCAATAATATGAAAATGTGTTTTTCACCCCTTTACTGGAACTCTGGAGATAAATTTAATTAAGATGCCTGCCTCTTGAGAAATCTGTATGCAGGTCAGGAAACAACAGTTAGAACTGGACATGGAACAACAGACTGGTTCCAAATAGGAAAAGGAGTACACCAAGGCTGTATATTGTCACCCTGCTTATTTAACTTATATGCAGAGTACATCATGAGAAACGCTGGACTGGAAGAAACACAAGCTGGAATCAAGATTGCGGGGAGAAATCTCAATAACCTCAGATATGCAGATGACACCACCCTTATGGCAGAAAGTGAAGAGGAACTAAAAAGCCTCTTAATGAAAGTGAAGGAGGAGAGTGAAAAAGTTAGCTTAAAGCTCAACATTCAGAAAATGAAGATCATGGCATCCAGTCCCATCACTTCATAGGAAATAGATGGGGAAACAGTGTCAGACTGTATTTTGGGGGGCTCCAAAATCACTGCAGATGGTGACTGCAGCCATGAAATTAAAAGACGCTTACTCCTTGGAAGAAAAGTTATGACCAACCTAGATATCATATTCAAAAGCAGAGACATTACTTTGCTGACTAAGGTCCATCTAGCCAAGGCTATGGTTTTTCCAGTAGTCATGTATGGATGTGAGAGTTGGACTGTGAAGAAGGCTGAGCGCCAAAGAATTGATGCTTTTGAACTGTGGTGTTGGAGAAGACTCTTGAGAGTCCCTTGGACTGCAAGGAGATCCAACCAGTCCATTCTGAAGGAGATCAACCTGGGATTTCTTTGGAAGGAATGATGCTAAAACTGAAGCTCCAGTACTTTGGCCACCTCATGCAAAGAGTTGACTCATTGGAAAAGACTCTGATGTTGGGAGGGATTGGGGGCAGGAGGAGAAAGGGATGACAGAGGATGAGATGGCTGGATGGCATCATGGACTCAATGGACATGAGTCTGAGTGAACTCTGGGAGTTGGTGATGGACAGGGAGGCCTGGTGTGCTGCAATTCATGAGGTCGCAAAGAGTTGGACACGACTAAGTGACTGAACTGAACTGAAGATCCATTCCAAGTTCAAAATAAGTTAAAATAGACAGCTATAAGCAGAGCCTAAGGAGGAATTTTGAGATTACCTACTTATTTCCAGTCATGGAAACACTCTATTCCAGAAGAAAAGGGACATCTGGTACCCACTGCCAGTTACATCCCACTCTTCTCTAGAATTCCTTTGCAGGTGACTTTCTTCCTTCTAAGACACACGGTACTTGCATCTCTTTAAATGGTACAGATGATATTTGTTCCCTAGATTAGATTTTATGCTCACACGTATTAAGAATGTAGAGCCAAGCAAGAAAACCCTCTCAGATCCTCTCCCCTGAGCCTTCCCTCACCACATCTGTTAGTACTGCTTCCTTGCTTATTTTTCTTTTAGGATCTATTTGACCACATGCTTTTGGGGAAACCTACTAGCCAATATTTACTACTCACTCACGGGTATGTGTAATACTGTCTGTTTGCCACTTTGGCTTCCTTTTGCTTAAGTGAATGAAGTCACTTAGGATCCCTATGTAAACCGGGCTCCTCATTTGAGAGCTTGACTGAAAAAGAGATGTACAACTTGACAGTCGTGAGTTAAGTATTATTTGGAGCAGAATGAGGACTGCAGCCTAGGAGGCAGCATCTCAGATAGCTCTGAGAGACTGCTCCAAAGCAGCAGTGGGGGAAAGTCAATACATAAGGTTTTAGTGAAGGGAGAGTTCAGTGCCATGACACACTCATGTTACAAAAGGTTTTTGTTGTCATGAGGATCTGAAGGGAAGTCACCTTGAAGGGATTTAGTGCTTCTCTAGATACGAGGAAATGCCAGGACTGAGATCATAAAATCTGTTCCTAATAACATCCAGCTATCTAAAGACCTGTCCCACCAGATTCCCTGGAGCAAGGACTGGGTGGCTTATTGTAAAAAAAAAAAAGCTACAAGTTTATAACTAGAACATCTTTGAGAACTGAGGCTGATTTGGGATCACAGAATAATATACAAATGCAATCAAAACCACTAGCCAAGGAGCTATAACCAGGCATCTCAATAGGAAGACTCAACTTCAAAATAACTATATAAAAAATTTACATGTCATGACATCATATTTTACCTGGGTTTCTTTGGCACAAGATAATGTATCCTGACATTGCTAATGGTTAGCTGTTTCCTGCTGTTAAAAACAAAACATATAAATAACAAAGTTCCATAAAATTGGTGAAACATTTAAAAGTGCATTTGACTGCCGAGACAAGTCTCTTAATATCACTAAGCCTCAGTTTCCTATCTGTCTAGAAGGACTGGCAAAATCTGCTCCAGAAACTTTACAAAGAAAGTTGTGAGAAATAAATGATAATATATAAAATTATTTGAGAACAATCATTTCAGTTGCTCAGTCGTGTCTGACTCTTTGCAACTCCATGGACTGCAGCACACCAGTCTTCCCTGTCCTTCACCAATTCCAGGAGCTTGCTCAAACTCATGTCTATTCAGTCAGTGATGCCATCCAACCATCTCATCCTCTGTCATCCCCTTCTCCTTCTGCCTTCAATCCTTCCCAGCACCAGGGTTTTTCCAATGAGTCAGTGCTTTGCATTAGGTGGTATTGGAGTTTCAGCTTCAGCGTCAGTCCATCCAATGAATATTCAAGACTGATTTCCTTTAGGATTTTCTAGTTTGCTCTCCTTGCAGTCCAAGGGACTCAAGAGTCTTTTCCAACACCACAATTCAAAAACATCAATTCATTGGCGCTCAGCTTTCTTTATAGTCCCACTCTCATATCCTACATGACTACTGGAAAAACCATAGCTTTGACTAGACGGACCTTTGTTGACAAAGTAATGTCTCTGCTTTTTAACATACTGTCAGCTTTTCTTCCAAGGAGCAAGCGTCTTTTAATTTCATGGCTACAGTCACCATCTGCAGTGATTTTTGTAGCCCAAGAAAATAAATATTGAGAACAATAAATCATGATAAACACAGACTTGTCACATCCATTGCTCCCGTCAAATTATGCTTCAAAGATTAAAGTAGTTCAAACAGGAAACCAGGATTTTCAGTTTTTAAAAACTTCTCCCCCGAGAACATTGTTAAATAGATAGCTTGTAAAGGGACTGAAGGGAGAGGAAAAGGGGAGGAGCTGTTTGAGTTTTAGGAGCTGTCTCCAAGAAGAATGAAAACTAAAAGGGTTATGTCTTGTTAGCCCCGGGTCTCGACGAGAGCAGCGAAGGAACAGCTTCTTCTCTAGACAGCAGCATTTGCTGATCAACGCATCAGTGGTGCAGCTGCAGGTGAATGGTCACCAGCACTCAAGAGCTCTTGGTTTTGCTTCCGATTCCTCCAAAGGTGGCTCTAGCAGCCCAAACACCAAGGGTGCAGCCAGGGCTGCCAGCGGCTGGCTCAGTGTCCAGTTCGCATGCCTTCACTGCACGCATGCTAATAAGGAGCAGCGGGAGGAGCAAAAGGCTAGTGGGCCGAAAGATGTTTCCTCATAAATGGATGAGTAACCCATTCGGTGTATATATATGCAATTCATTGGCTACTTAAAAACAATCCTTTGCCCAAAATAACAGTTTATAATCATGAAAATGTGACTAAAACGTGAAACATTAAAAGCACATGAGAAAAGGCTGTGTCCATTCCACTTTCCAAGTGTTATCCCTTCTCTTCAATGTTTTGGCCCTGAGAATAACTGCTGAAGAAAGAATTGAGTGCGTTTAGAACACTCCTCCTGATTCGCTGGAATGATCAAGCACCTTCCATAATTTCAATCTTAATAACTAAATAAAATGGGGTGCATAGCAAACGATTGACAGCTCAGTTAGTTCTGAAACCAACTTGCTGCTGTCTGCAGTGAGTGGCTTAGTGCCTCCAGAAGGCAGTTAGCTTATAGAAGAAAGGAAAAAGTAGCAATTTTTAAGGGGATTAAACTTGATCGGACACTGAGTATTATTTAAACAAGTTCCCGCTGTTACTTGTTAAACAAGGAAAGGGGTGGAAGCTTCTATTTGTTAATATCATTCAGACATCTGCTACAGACATTTTACTTGTTGGGCTGCGAGTCAGAGGACTAAGTTGTGAATGCTGGTAACAGTCAAAGGGGCCCAATAAATTGCCTGGAGGAAATGTCCTGCCACAAACATCTGTAGATTTTCTTCAGTTGAAAGGTCAGTATTTCTGGGGCTGCTGGGTTCCACTAAGACCATGGTCCAGAGCCCCAGTTGTACCCAGAATTCACCTAGAAGCTTTAAAAAAACACTAACATCTCAGCCCCTGCCCCTTTCTAAGCTGGCATTTCATTGTTCTGGGGTGTGCACTGGCCATCCGGTGCCTTGATTTTTAACCACCTCTCCTCACCCCAGGCGGCTCTCATCTTCAGTTTGGCTTGAGAATGCCTATTCTAAACTGATAGGACTTGGTAGCTGGAAGATGTGAACACAGAGCTTCCCGTTATAATTTAATTAGCACAGCAAATTTAGACTCCTTTTTTCTGGTGAGTTCAAACAGTTCTCTGGTGTTGGGAGCCAGCGTGAGGAATCCCACCTGTGATAGGGTCATGTGGCAAACTCAGATGGCAGGGCAATCTGAGTCATCGGATTTCTCCCTGGTTTTTCCTGAGCATGCACCCCAAGAATAAAAGTTTGTCTGTATTTGTCTGTTTCTCCACTATTCTCTGCCAGTTTCTCGGGAAGAGTTTTTAGCTTCCTGCATTTGAAAGGAGTTCTCAGCCCAACCCCCTTTGATAATTCTATAGCCTGCCTCAACAGGTTCCCCTGACCTTCTACAAGCTTGTAAATTATTCACAACCTCCCAACTGTGAGGGGCACAAAGCCTAAAGTTTCAGAGCCTTTTCAAATTCATGTTAGTGATGGGTTTCACGGTTAAGTCAATGATTGCTGCCAGACTTCCTTATTTTTTATCTATCAGGCACCTGGGAAGATGTAATCAATGTAAATGGGATATAGAAAAGGATGTATAGTAGTTTTGATAGCAATACTAGACTTTTGCTATAAATCACTGTACTTCCTTTTATTATAAATTGCTGTATTTTTATTTAGTGTTTTCTGAGAGTAGCATTCAGACTTTGGAAAGAGTAACACAAATGAGTCTTCTGGTTAACAAAACTTCATCAGAAGAGAGCCATAGAAATGTTAATAGGCCTCTTGGCCAGAAGATAATGTAAACTACCTGGGACTTTTATAACAGGAGAGTATGCAAAAAAGAAAGCCTTGTCTCATTGAGGGTCAGGACTGCTACCTCTGCGTAACTCTGCATATTCTATTATGTACAACTTGGGGTATATAAGCTGATTTTGAAAAATAAATTTCCCCTTTTTTTTTCCCCCTTCCTTTTTCCCTTTTCTTTTTCCCCCCTTTTCCCCCCTTTTTCGGCTGAATTCCCATCTGGGGTGGGGAGGCTCACCACGTCTACTTACCTGTCCTGGCTGCTAAGATCCGTAAGAGAGAGAGCCCAGGGCAAGGCACTCTCTGATATTCAAACGGACGCCGGTGGCCTAACATAGATGGTGCAAACCTCTTGTCTTGAGGTTTTATTGGCTTGCCACGTAAACCAAGTTATTCAGCCTTCTTTTCTCCATCTTAATTTTCCTACTATACTATTTCTTCCTAATCTATTCTTATATTTCTAAATAAATAAGTTTTTCCTCGCCGACACCGTCCCCCCTTCGAATTCCCTGGACCTACCAGGGCTGGACCCTGGCACTCTGGGCAATGGAAAATTTCTCACCAATCCATCGCCCTTTTGCCTCCAGCCTACCATTACTTTTCAAACATCTCATTCCCTTTTGTTACAGCCAATAGCTTTCTGTACATGCAAACGTTCTTTTTCATCCTTTGGGGAGAACACCATCATATTTGATATGATTTCCTTCACATTTTAGTTTGGCTTCGTTGATATTTTTTTTCCTTGTGTTCTTTCTTTGAAAAGTGTTTCTTGGACGGTCCTTATTCTGCTAGATTGGGATCATTTGCTAATACTGTGCACAGTATCACTTTAGGGAGAAGGAGGGCAGAGGAAGCAGAGCAATCTTATTTTCTCCAGGCCCCCACCCCTTCCCACACCTCCCAGGGTCACTAGACTTCAAATATGAAAAGCATTAACCAGCTGTGCCTGTTGTGTGGACAGCATCGTGAGAGAAAGTCAGCCTCTGGCCCCTCTGTTTTCATCCATCTGAGCATGCACAGTGTACACCACATGAGGTATTATTTAGACTTCGATGTGATACTTGGCAGTAAAGGAGGAAACACATATCATTTGTTAGATAATAATCTGGCACAGAAGTACATACAAAGTCAATTAGGAGATTAAAAACCTGATTCTAGTGCCCATTTTCAGTATACCCAATGCCCTGCTTGAGTGTACACACTGGTATCCACTTTAACAAGTACAGAGCTGAGCTGGGTGTTTTACTGGTCTTTTTATAAGGACCTGGGGAGCAAAGGTTGATTTCAGACCACTAATTGCATGTGGGACCCAGCAAGCTCAGGATCAGAGCCCTGGCAAGGAAATTACAGAAAGAGATTAGGCCTTAGACTCAGGAAGGGGCCCTTTTTCTGTTGTTTTACATTCACTTGCACTTGAACAAAAGTTGTTTATTGTTTCAATAAAACTAGACTCACAAATGTTGCCGTGGCTCGGACTCGGTCAGCATTTCCATTGTAACCTTTGCTTTTAGGGGGTTTTAACTTAGCCATAAAACTTCCTCTGGGTTAAAATCTGGCACCAAAAATAACTTGGAATCTCTCAGTCCCAGGCATGAAGGAAATAGTTGTGTGTGAGTGTGTGTTTATGTACCTTTAAAAAGAAACTCATTTGACAGTTCTTAAAGAGACACTGTAAAATATGTTTCTCTATTTGTGTTCTTTTTAACTTAAAATTTCACCCCCATTAAGGTGAACTCATTTAAAATACTTGACCTATCCAGTGTAGTATAAAGATATCTTTACCTATTTATCTCTTTTCCAGCTTCTTCATAAATATACTTATTAAACAGATTGCTACTTTTTTTGCAGTTAAATGCACTACTCTGTGTCAACAGCTTATCTTTGTGTAACACAAACTGTTTATCTAGTAGTATCCTTAACAATGTGGGCTTTCCCAGTGTAAAGAAACCGCCAGTTAATACAAGAGATGCAAGAGACATGAGTTCAATCCATGGGTCAGGAAGATTCCTCTGGCATAGGAAATGGCAACACAATTCAGTATTCTTGCCTGGGAAATTCTATAGACTGAGGAACCTGGTGGGTCTACAGTCCATGATGTCACAAAGAGTCAGACACAACTGAGCAATTGAGTGCATGCACACATCCATAACAAACCATAAAATGGCACTGGCTTTTAAAATCTACCATTTGTTCATCTTTGCACTTAAACATCTGTAAAAAGCATGAATTAAGTCAATGAAGGAAATGTCTTCAAGGGATTCTGGAGATGGGACACTGTGGAAATTGGAAATAATCTGAAAACAATAGACTTATTTTTTCCCAACTAACTTTATGTGAAATCTTTAGCCAATTTCATAACATCTCTGGAATTTACATTTTTCATTTATCACAAGGATGCATTTTTGAACTATATGGCCTTTTGTTACCTATCACCCATGTAAGACTTAAGAGTATAATGACACTTGCCATTTTGGACTATCCAATACCAACATGCAAATACCTCTCCTAGTTGTGGGGAATTCCAAACAAGTGGCTCAGAGGTTAAAGCGTCTGCCTCCAATGCAGGAGAACCAGGTTTGATCCCTGGGTTGGGAAGATCCTCTGGAGAAGAAAATGGCAATCCACTCCAGTATTCTTGCCTGGAGAATCCCATGGACTGAGAAGCCTAGTAGGTTACAGTCCATGGGGTCGCAAAGAGTCAGACACGACTAGCGACTTCACCTCAAGAAGGCATACCTTGAAGGAAGTGTACTTTCAGCAACAAGAGGAAGGATTCCTATCTCAGTGAATCAATGTCTCAAGCCTACAACTTTGAATCTATTTAGAGAATAAGGCAAAGGTTCAAAGCCAAAGGTTATCTGCCCAATATATGACACCCAAGAATCCAACACCACTAAGAGGAGAGTCTAGCAGAGCTGATGTTAGCAGAACAGTCCTGGGCAGATGGTCCCTGAGATGATCTTGACCATGCCTTTTTGAATCCTGCTCATTTTCTTGAATACATTTTCCTAGCATCTCCACTGATCAGTTCAGTCACTCAGTCGTGTCCAACTCTGCAACCCCATGAACCACAGCACGCCAGGCCTCCCTATCCATCACCAACTCCTGGAGTCCACCCAAACCCATGTCCACTGAGTCAGTGATGCCATCCAACCATCTCATCCTCTGTCATCCCCTTCTCCTCCTGCCCTCAATCTTTCCCAGCATCAGGGTCTTTTTCAAATGAATCAGCTCTTCGCATCAGGTGGCCAAAGTACTGGAGTTTAAGCTTCAATATCAATCCTTCCAATGAACACCCAGAACCTTTCTCCTTTAGGATGGACTGGTTGGATCTCCTTGCAGTCCAAGGGACTCTCAAGAGTCTTCTCCAACACCACAGTTCAAAAGCATCAATTCTTCAGTGCTCAGCTTTCTTTATAGTTCAACTCTCACATCCATACATGACCACTGGAAAAACCATAGCCTTGACTAGATGGACCTTTGTTGACAAAGTAGTGTCTCTGCTTTTTAATATGCTGTCTAGGTTGGTCATAACTTTCATTCCAAGGAGTAAGCATCTTTTAAGTTCATGGCTGCAGTCACCATCTGCAGTGATTTTGGAGCCCAGAAAAATAAAGTCTGACACAGATTCCACTGTTTCCCCATCTATTTCCCATGAAGTGATGAGACCAGATGCCATGATCTTAGTTTCCTGAATGTTGAGCTTTAAGCCAACTTTTTCACTCTCCTCTTCACTTTCATCAAGAGGCTCTTTAGCTCTTCTTCACTTTCTCCCATAAGGCTGTTGTCATCTGCATATCTGAGGTTTTTGATACCCTTCTAATAATCCCTTAACATTACCAGAGTTATTTTGCCACTGTGTATAGTGAAGTACCCTAACTGGAATAAATGAAACTTCAGAGAAACAAATTACTTTCTTTAGAAGGTACATCGGAGCTTACTTTTTAGAATGTGGTCCTTAGACTAGAAGCACTGGCATCACCTGGGAGCTGGTTAGAAATGCAGAATATCAGGCCATAGCCCCTGGCCTATTGAATCAGAATCTGCATTTTAACAAGATCCCCAAACAGTTCATAAGCACATCAATGTTTGAGAAGCATTAATGTAGTGTAGCCCTCTATTTGAAGCATAAAACTAAGTTCAGCATGCACACACTGAATTATAGATTATTATCCTGTCAGATATTTTTGTTGTTGTTTAGTCACTAAGTTGTGGGCAATTCTTTTGTGACCCCATGGACTGCAGCCCACCAGGCTCCTCTATCCTTGGAATTTCCCAGGCAAGAATACTGGCGTGGGTTGCATTCCCTTCTCCAGGGCATCTTCCCGACCTGGGGATTGAACCGGTGTCTCCTGCATCTCCTGCATTGGCAGTTGGATTCCTTACTGCTGAGCCACAAGGGAAGCCCCTGTCAAATATTTCTGCCTCAAAAAGTTGTTTCTGTTTAATGTAACACCTAGACTCTAAGAAAATGGAACAATGTTATTATAACATTCTTGAGGGGATACCCAAATATTATTTATTTGTGTATCCTAGTATCTAGACACTAAAGAGGAATTCAATATTCTCTTAGTACATTGCTTAGAATTCACAAATTATTTTCATATATAGCAACTTAAAGTACAGATTTGTTAACTATCAACAATTTGTCCTATATTTGAGTTATTTTTTCTTGATTCTGAATTATATCTTATTTCTTCATATAATCATGCAATTCACTTGAACTTCTTGCTATAGTGTATCTAAAGCTAAATAAATTATCTGTAGGCTAATATGTATTCGAATTTTAGTCACAGCCAAATTAGTTCATTTTAGAAGAGTTCAATCTCTAATTTCAAAGCATACCCTTATGTAATTTCTCTAATTAGTCTGGAAAAGTCTACCAAAGTAAACCAAATTCATCTATTGTATATATCCTTTCTAATTTATGTTCTCATTACCAATAACTGGAAGGAAAAGCAAATACTCTGCAAATGTTACTTTCAGACTTTATCTCAGCATTATTTACTACCACCTTATATATGTTTCCAAATGATTCATCTATTTTTTTTATTCTAGACTCTACCCTATCTTTCTTTTCTTAACAAATACAAATAAATATCTACCCGCCAAACATCCCTAACACTCTAGTGCACAAAAAAAGACCTAGAGTTAGTGTTAAAGTAGATTTTCACTTTGGGAATAGAAAATTTAATTGTTCTTAAATGCCACTGTGTATAGTGAAGTACCCTAACTGGAATAAATGAAACTTCAGAGAAACAAATTACTTTCTTTAGAAGGTACATCGGAGCTTACTTTTTAGAATGTGGTCCTTAGACTAGAAGCACTGGCATCACCTGGGAGCTGGTTAGAAATGCAGAATATCAGGCCATAGCCCCTGGCCTATTGAATCAGAATCTGCATTTTAACAAGATCCCCAAACAGTTCATAAGCACATCAATGTTTGAGAAGCATTAATGTAGTGTAGCCCTCTATTTGAAGCATAAAACTAAGTTCAGCATGCACACACTGAATTATAGATTATTATCCTGTCAGATATTTTTGTTGTTGTTTAGTCACTAAGTTGTGGGCAATTCTTTTGTGACCCCATGGACTGCAGCCCACCAGGCTCCTCTATCCTTGGAATTTCCCAGGCAAGAATACTGGCGTGGGTTGCATTCCCTTCTCCAGGGCATCTTCCCGACCTGGGGATTGAACCGGTGTCTCCTGCATCTCCTGCATTGGCAGTTGGATTCCTTACTGCTGAGCCACAAGGGAAGCCCCTGTCAAATATTTCTGCCTCAAAAAGTTGTTTCTGTTTAATGTAACACCTAGACTCTAAGAAAATGGAACAATGTTATTATAACATTCTTGAGGGGATACCCAAATATTATTTATTTGTGTATCCTAGTATCTAGACACTAAAGAGGAATTCAATATTCTCTTAGTACATTGCTTAGAATTCACAAATTATTTTCATATATAGCAACTTAAAGTACAGATTTGTTAACTATCAACAATTTGTCCTATATTTGAGTTATTTTTTCTTGATTCTGAATTATATCTTATTTCTTCATATAATCATGCAATTCACTTGAACTTCTTGCTATAGTGTATCTAAAGCTAAATAAATTATCTGTAGGCTAATATGTATTCGAATTTTAGTCACGCCAAATTAGTTCATTTTAGAAGAGTTCAATCTCTAATTTCAAAGCATACCCTTATGTAATTTCTCTAATTAGTCTGGAAAAGTCTACCAAAGTAAACCAAATTCATCTATTGTATATATCCTTTCTAATTTATGTTCTCATTACCAATAACTGGAAGGAAAAGCAAATACTCTGCAAATGTTACTTTCAGACTTTATCTCAGCATTATTTACTACCACCTTATATATGTTTCCAAATGATTCATCTATTTTTTTTATTCTAGACTCTACCCTATCTTTCTTTTCTTAACAAATACAAATAAATATCTACCCGCCAAACATCCCTAACACTCTAGTGCACAAAAAAAGACCTAGAGTTAGTGTTAAAGTAGATTTTCACTTTGGGAATAGAAAATTTAATTGTTCTTAATTATCCTTCCTCTTATGTGAATTATTATTAACATTAGAGATCTTGTTTTTTATCATTTGAAAAATATAAAAAATATACTAAGATCCTTTCCTGGAGGAAGAGAAGAAGTTCTCTAATCCAATCCCTTTAGCACACAAAATCGACTTTATAGTCCCTAATCTGATTCCCTACAGTTACCTATCTTTCCTCTTTCAACAACTGATCTTTGTTTTATTTAAAAAAAAAAAATCCCTGAGAAAAGTAAAGAATGCAGCGTAAGTAGGGACCATCACTGAATATCAAGGCCAATGACCATGATATACAAATCCACATTTGATGGCAAAGTTCCTTATGAACCAATCTTCTGGCTCATTTGTTTTCTTTCCATTTAATCTCTGTCATGAAACTTCCTCTACTTTTTTTCCAATTTTGTCTTTATCTCAAATTAATGGGAACATCAGACTTTCTAAGTTTAGGATCTCACATTTCATTCAGCCTTTCATATACACAGTCCTCATTGTGAAGAGAGAGTAGAATGGGTCATTTCCTTGGACTTTTTGACTTTAGGCAAATAGCCAGGACTAGGAAACTGCCACCTGGCGCTCCACAGTACCTTCTATAGAGTAGGAGACAGCTGACCTGTTCCCAGGCATGCATTTGCCTCCTTCTCCTCCTGCACTCAAATTCTTTTTCTCCATTTCTCCTGCCACCATTCTGAATTGCGTTCACATTGTGTCTTCCATCTCACACTGTTACTCTGTCAAACTCACACTTTCATCCTTAACCAATGTGATGAGTCTTTTTCCCATTGTATAGTCTATCTGCTGTCTTCCCTTGAAAATGGGTCTGTACAGATAATCAGAATCTATGCTGATTGTTTCTGCTTTCTAAACTTTTTTTCTCCTGCCTTTCTGGTTCTAAATCTGAGCAACTAGAGCAAAGATTGCCTTCCTTACCAAATTACCCAGCGTATTTAAATTCTATCTATAAGTGTGTCTCACTAGATGCTTTCTAGGGCCAACATAGCAATAAACTTGAGGTGCTCAATAAATGTGTTGAGTAAATAATATATTTTTCACTCACAGTGGGTATATAACTGCCTCTACTATCTCAGAAAAGTATTCTGCTGCTGCTGCTGCTGTTAAGTCACTTCAGTCGTGTCCGACTCTGTGCAACCCCATAGACAGCAGCCCACCAGGCTCCTCTGTCCCTGGGATTCTCCAGAAAGAACACTGAAGTGGGTTGCCATTTCCTTTTCCAGTGCGTGAAAGTGGAAAGTGAAAGTGAAGTCGCTCAGTCATGCCCGACTCTTAGTGACCCCAAGGACTGCAGCCTACCAGGCTCCTCTGTCCTTGGGATTTTCCAGGCAAGAGTACTGGAGTGGGTTGCCATTGCCTTCTCCAAAAAGTATTCTAGGCCATAACAAAAGATTTGGATCTAGTCCCTCTGACTCTCTCACATTTACCTTCACACCTAAAATTTGCCAATATGTTACTCAACTGAATTGTAATACTTAATTCTTCTATTAGTGAAGCCATCTCAAGCAGCCATTGAATTTCTGGATGGTGCAGTTTCCTCCCTTGGCCTGCAGAGACACATTATTTCAAAGTAAGCCATCTGTTCTCAATTCCATTCCACATTTTTTTCCCCATATACGCATCCATTGCTTCAATCCTAAAGTTTACATCATTTACTTTATTCCTGACACCTGCCTCATCTTATACAAAGCCTTCCCCCGTGCATCTCATTGGCTAGCAAACAGTCCCTGGTATGGTTTTCAGTCTTTCCTTTTTACCTATGACTATTCTGTATGGTCTGTTCCTCTTTGAAACTTCCTTTACTTTTTCTGATTACTTAGAAAAATGTAATATATAACCAGATACTAAAATGTTCTTCCTCAGCATATAATTTTAATTCCAATGCTAAGGAAGCCCATATGCTTTATTTTTTTAATTTTTTAAGTTAATTAATTTATTTACTTTACTTTACAATATTGTATTGGTTTTGCCATACATTGACTTGAATCCACCATGGGTGTACATGTGTTCCTCATCCTGAACCCCTCCCATCTCCCTCCCCATCTCATCCCACTGGGTCATCCCGGTGCACCAGCCCCGAGCACCCTGTATTATGCATCAAACCTGGACTGGCGATTCGTTTCACATATGATAATTCACATGTTTCAATGCCATTCTCCCATATCATCCTGCCCTTGCTCTCTCCCACAGAGTCCAAAAGACTGTTCGAAACATCTGTGTCTCTTTTGCTGTCTTGCATACAGGGTTATCATTACCTTCTTTCTAAATTCCATATATATGTGTTAGTATACTATATTGGTGTTTTTCTTTCTGGCTTATTTCGCTCTATATAATAGGCTTCAGTTTCATCCACCACATTAGAATGATTCAAATGTATTCTTTTTAATGGCTGAGTTATATTCCATTGTGTATGTGTACCACAGCTTCTTTATCCATTCATCTGCCGATGGACATCTAGGTTGCTTCCATGTCCTGGCTATTATAAACAGGGCTGCAATGAACATTGGAGGACACATGTCTCTTTCAATTCTGGTTTCCTTGATGTGTATGTCCAGCAGTGGGATTGCTGGGTCATATGGCAATTCTATTTCCAGTTTTCCCATATGCTTTAAATAAGATCAAGTGAGACAATATATGTAAAGAACAATTGACTGTAATGTGCTACAAAACAGTGTTATTACCTGTTGAGAAGAAACAAAAACTCAGAACTTCAAGACTTTCTTCAGGAAACATGGTAGGAGTCATAGTTTCCTCTAACACACCAGCATCAGGAACACCCACTACAATTACCTCTTATCCAATGGAGTTGTTGTTGTTCAGTCACTAAGTCATGTCTGACTCTGTAATCCCATGGACTGCAGCACACCAGGCTTCTCTGTCCTTCACTATCTCCCAGAGTTTGCTCAAATTCAAATCCCCTGAGTCATTGATGTCATCCAACCATCTCATCCGCTATTGCCCCCATCTTCTCCTGCCCTCAGTCTTTCCAGCATCAGGATCTTTTCATCAGTGAGAGAGCTCTTTGCATCAGGTGGCCAAACTATAAGAGCTTCAGCATCAGTTCTTCCAACGAATATTCAGATGGAGAGCAAGAGCTTATTATAATCTATCATTCATTGAGTATTTACTCACTATCAGGCACTCCTAATTCATTTTTTTTTTCTTGTTTACTCCTCCACAAAACCCCAAGATATAGGTGTAATTTCCATTTTATAATTAGGTAAACTTAGGATTAGGGAAGTGACTTGCTTAACATCTTTTTTTTTTTTTTAATTAAATTTTATTTTTTAGTTTGTTTTGCTTTACAATACTGTATTCGTTTTGCTATACAGAAACAGTTAAATGGTGAAACTAAAACTTGCTCACAGGTCTGTGTCTAAATTCTATGGTACCTATTAAACCCTTACTCTTAACTACTGTGTTATGATACTTAAACAAATTTTTTTTAATCTATTGATTAAATTTTAAGGAGTAAAGAAGAAGAACAGAGAGATTGAGCAACTAGAAGGTACCAGGCTCCTGGGGATCAGGGACAACCTTACAGACGTTGGAAAACTTCATATTCCTATATATAGATCCACTAATCATGGGTTTTTTGGTTTTGTTTTCTCTAAAATTAAAACATCATTTTCGATATCCGTCATTGAAAGCACTTTGTTGGGGAGTTGGTCTTTCGCTGTGTGCTTACAGACATTATATTTGAAGAACAGAAGGAAAACAACTCATAGAAAAAATTCAGTTCACTGAATAACTACAAACATTTTTGACAGAGTTCTTATTAGATGTTAAAAAAAAAAACCCACAACAAATCTGGAGTAGCATGTATTCACAAGTTGGCTAGAGTATAAAATGTTATATGGAGAAGAGAGAAACCCTATAAAATCTTATCTTCAAATGGCTGCTGCCGCTAAGTCGCTTTAGTCATGCCCGACTCTTCATGACCCCATGGACTTCAGCCCACCAGGCTTCTCCGTCCATGGGATTTTCCAGGCAAGAGTACTGGAGTGGGTTGCCATTGCCTTCTCCACTTCAAATGGCTAAAGTATGTAAAATGACTATTCTTGTTCTTTTTACAAAACCTCATTGTTCCACAATAGCTCTGTGAAATACGATACAATGTCTGGATATTAAAGTAGACATTCAAATCCTGACTCAAAAGAAAGAATTAACATAACCTTGCCTCTAGTAACAGCTTACCATAGAGGTACTTCATTGTTGTCTGCATTTTATGTATTTTGAACTCCCTGGACTCTGAAGACAGTACAGGTATATTACTTTTTGCTAGGGATATGTAATTCTTCCCTGGAGGAGGGCATGGCAACCCACTCCAGTATTCGTGTTGGAGAACCCCATGGACAGAGGAGCCTGGTGGGCTACAATCCATGGGGTTGCAAAGGGTCGGACATGACTGAGCAACTTAAGTGAGTAGTATGTAATTCTTGCTACACTAAGTTTTCATCCAACCACAAAGGCAGAATGAGTAACTTTTAAATGAAGATCGAAAGGAATACTGTTTCCAAAGTCAAGATTTAATATTATCTTCTACCTATATTGGCGGTGCAGAGGTTAAAGCGTCTGCCTGCAATGTGGGAGACCTGGGTTCAATCCCTGGGTCAGGAAGATCCCCTGGAGAAGGAAATGGCACCCCACTCCAGTACTCTTGCCTGGAGAATCCCATGGATGGGAAGCTTGGTAGGCTACAGTCCACGGGTCGCAAAGAGTCGGACACAACTGAGCGACTTCACTTCACTCTACCTATATTAACCAGAAGCCTTCAACCCATGTGAAATTTCAATTCATAATTTAGAAAGCAAAGGCTTAGCTTCAATATCCTTTTCCAGAGTCATTAACCTTACAGGCATAATTTATAAAAGTAAGAATAAGGTCCTCGCTTGTGGAAACAGTAGCTCATTTTTCCAGGAAAGTTGACTCTGCCTTGTAGTAATCTGATTATCTGTCCCTTCTAGTCATATTGAACAAGGGAGCTTGTCTCTTTTCTGATGACATTCTTTAGTTTCTTTATCTTGAGCAAAAGAAGTAATTTGAACACACTGAACCAGCAGAAGAAAATTTTAAAGAAAATTGTATTTCATTTATTTTATCCTTGCTATGTCTTAAACTGAGGCAGTCAAATATGAGAGAACTGGCTGGACATTATGCTTTGAACTGCAAAAACAACATCTTCCATTTTAATTACTTTACTCATAAACTTTATTATATCTTCTCAAGTATCTACAATTTAAAAGCAAATAACCACTGACTTATTGATTTCTTTTCATCATTGTTCATTATTTTTCTTAGTGATTTTTTATGCTTCAATTCCTTGGCAGCCTTTTAAAAACATGTGTTAAAAATCTCCTTGCCAGACTACACAGTGTTATTTTATACATTTCTAGTTGGGGTAATAGTCCTTAGCAACAACTTTACGCAAAAATTAGCCTGTTCCATATAGAAAGACCTATTATGGTATGGCTGGAGCATGTTTTAAAATAACTTTCTTCTAAGTTCGTCTTTTTACCTGTGTTCAGTTCAAAAGATGGAATTCCCACACACATACATAGCTAGGCAAATGAGTTTCTGCCTTGAGCCTAGACACAGTAACTTTTATTTCAGTCATGTCTGCACACCTAAATTATGCTATCACCTATCCCTATATGCTTTCTTTTTCTCACCTCTTTATTAGCCAAATCAATTCATAAACAAATCTTTCACTTCTACCGCTAAAGCATGAAGTCAGGAAGCTTGAAGGGGCAAAAAATTACATCTTTATTTTCAGTATTTTCTAGTGGAAATTTAACATTTCCTTCCACTGTGAATGTGGTCAGCATAGAGCAATGTCTTTGATTTCATCACCCACAGAAATAATAGATATTTTCATGTCACATTATTAATATATCAGTTATGTCACATTAATGTTTATGTATACCACTACTTTGAAATTATGTGGTTATCAGATTCACTACCAATTCTTATCATTTAATGTAGGACTAAAGCTGTACCATATATCAGTATGTCACAAATTTATTTTTAAATGTTTTGATGACTACATTTAATACAGTTGATTTCCTTTATGTTGTATATTATGCATTTTAAACCATTATTCTGAAATATTCTTATTAGCTTCACCAGACTGCTAAAAGGAGAAAGCTATCTTTTTTTTTATGAAATCAGAACTATATAATTTGGTAGCTACTTTTTAATTTATTTTTAATTGAAGGATAATTGATTTATAATAATGTGTTGGTTTCTGCCATACATCAACATGAGTCAGCCATAGGTATACATATGCTCCTCCCTCTTGAACCTCCCTCCTACCCCAAGAAAGCTACCTTCAATATCAAGCTTTTTCACCTTCTCTACCCCAACCAGCCCACTGTCATCTCCAGCCTGGACCGCTGTGAGAGTAGGCTCTGCTCCCACAGAGAGTCTGTTTCCCATAGAACGGCCAGATTCATATTTTAAAAATATAAGTTGAATGATATCACTCTACTATTTAAAACTTCAAATAACTTCCCAATGCACCTTACCATGATGTCCAGGCCCTATAGTGACCTGACCCCTGCCTGTCTCTTCCACTTAATTTTAATCCTCTTCATATTCATTCACCTCTTTTGAGAGGTTCACTCTATCACAGCATCCATGCCATTCAGGCACAGAGATGGTATCACACTATGGTATTCTCTTCTCTGAAACGCTTGTCTCTATCTGCATTTAAATTCACTTGTTTATATTTGGCTCCACAAAAAGCATATAAACCAAATCCTCCATGAAAGCAGAAATTCTTGTGTGCCTCTCTTTCTTTTCTCATGTACATCAACATGGTGTGAACTCCATAAGTGTGTGTCTGTTACAGTAAGAACAAAATGAGGATATCCTGGCTGTAAGCTTTTAGAAGCAGTGGCTCAGAGGTTAAAGCGTCTGCCTCCAATGTGGGAGACCCGGGTTCGATCCCTGGGTTGGGAAGATCCTCTGGAGAAGGAAATGGCGATCCACTCCAGTATTCTTGCCTGGATAATCCCATGGACTGAGAAGCCTAGTAGGTTACAGTCCACGGGGTCACAAAGAATCAGACACGACTGAGCGACCTCACCTCACCTCACCTCACCTCACCTCACCTCACCTCACAGAATTCTAGAACAATAAATGCACAGAGCAGATTGTGGCTATAAGACATGACACTCTAAAAGGTAGGCATCTGAAATATAATCTGTGTGCATCTGTTTATATGCTTTACTTCTGTGTCTGTTAGTCTCTCAGTCATGTCTGACTCTTGCAGCACCACGGACTGTAGCCCACCAGGCTCCTCCATCCATGGAATTCTCCAAGCACGAATACTGGAGTGGGTTGCCATGCCCTTCTCCAGAGGATCTTCTTGACCCAGGGATCAAAGATCCTGGGATCGGGTCTCCTGCACTGTAGGCAGACTCTTCACTGTCTAACGATACCCATAAACTCTAACAGCTAAGTCTTCTGTTAGGTCTTCTCTTCCAACCTACATGTTGGTGCACCAAAAGCATGAACCAGTAGAGGGCAAGCTAGGACAGGCTGCAGTTATAAAAATAAAACTCATTGTGTGGCCAGCAACACAGGAAGCTATGGCACGAAGACCAGCCCTGCATAGGCTTAGATTCAAAAATTCAAAGTAAGTGGAATTGCTAAAATAGATCTATAATATTATGTGCTTTATTTTCTTTTAACTGGCTTAAACCATGCCTCTGTACTTTTCTTGTTCAAAGTGTTTTCATAATATAACAAATATATAAAATATCTTTGAAAATCAATTTTACAAAGCCACCAAA
This sequence comes from Aepyceros melampus, assembly GCA_006408695.1. NCBI lineage: Eukaryota > Metazoa > Chordata > Mammalia > Artiodactyla > Bovidae > Aepyceros > Aepyceros melampus. Next base: position 134,528 of record SJXQ01008791.1, read on the forward strand.
GTGTGGCATATAATTTAAATAGAGATTTCTCAGTTGTCTATCCTCATTAGGTAAAGAGTTGGGCCAATATGTAAACCTCATGTATATTGTTCTTTACAGTGAATGACATTCTAAATGAAGGGATTGTAACAGATTTCTTTTCCCAAGAAAATTCCATTTAAACCAATATTATAATTCCATTTAAACCTATCTATTAAAATGTCATTATATTCCCAGCCAGTGCACATATAGGCATTGGCTGGGGGAGAATGCATGTAAATAATTTCAGATAAAATGCTAGATTTTTACTTATAATTCTCAATTATAAATTTTTTTATTCTCACAAATCCATGGAACATAGATTATTATGATTATCAGAGACTCATGTAAATTAAGTAACTTGCTCAGGCTAATGCTAACCCTTGGGGAAGCTGAGATTCATATTCAATCTACCTATTCTTCCTGCTACAGCATATAAAAATACTGAGGTCCACTAAATTTCAGACACATAGAAGCACTGGCTGGTTGTAGTATTAATAACATGAAAATTGAAATGAGAGGGAAAGGACGTAATTTACAGCTGATTTAAACCAGAGATTGTAAATAAGTGTCAAAAATAATCTCCCTTTCCCATGCCTTTTTCAAACATGGCCAATCATTCACAACACTTCCCTACCCCACCCTCAACTCTAGATACAGCCTCAAAATCTTCCAGAATGCACCATGCAAAATAACACATTACTGGGAGATGACAAAGAAAACTGAAATATTCACCGTGTCTTTTCTAGGTAGCAGTTATGCAGCTGAATAAAACTTCATTGCAGTTGATTAAAGATCACCTGTTTACAAACAAAATTTGGACATGCCTCACACACACAGTGGAACTCACTGCCACTTCACCCAGTGCTGACTGTTTCTCACCAATACTTCAAACGCTTTATCTCATACCATTTGCAGGAAAAGGCCCAGATTTGTAATTAAACCGTTTAATGAATATAAAGTTAAAGTAACTGCCTTTTCTTTTTAAATGCATGGGGTTCCCTAGTGGCTCATCTGGTAAAGAATCCACCTGCAATGCAGGAGACCTGGGCTGGGAGGATCCCCTGGAGAAGGGAACAGCTGCCCACTCCAGTATTCTGGCCTGGAGAATTCCATGGACTGTATAGTCCATGAGGTTGCAAAGAGTCAGACATGACTGAGTGACTTTCACTTTAAATGTATAGTTCTATTTATTCCCAGTCTAAATAAACAAGTTGTCTAGCGTTCTGGAGAATCTAAGTACTTAATAAAAATATATTCTCCAAAAATCAAAGGTTTATAATTTTAAGGACCAATATTTAAGTTATTGAAAGCCATGATTATAAAATGTATTATATGTTACCAATTTATTTAACAGGATGTACTGAATATACTTTGTGTTCTTGTGTTGAAACTAATCAGTATTATAAATTGCATATTTCACGCGTGTGTATGCACAACATCTTTTGATTTTCTTACCATTTATCCATTAGCCATCAGGTCTCTCTCTCTTTTTTTTTGGCTATGCTGGGCCTTCCATGCTGTGTGAACTCTATCCAGTTGTGGAGAGTGGGGGCTACTCCCTGGTCACCACACATGGTCTTCTTATTGTAGTGGCTTCTCTTGTTGTGGACCACAGGCTCTAGGGCGCGTGGGCTTCAGTAGCTGTATCTCCCGGGCTCTAGAGCACAGACTCAGTAGTTGAGTCACAAGGGCTTAGTTGCTCCATAGCATCTGTGTCATCTTCCTGGATCAGGGATAGAACACGTGTCTCCTGCATTAGCAGGCAGATTCTTTACCACTGAGCCACCAGGGTAGCCCAGATATCAGGTCTTACTATTACTATTGTTTCTACCTCTCTCTCCACAAGATGAATGCCTCTAACTGGCTTATTAAGAACTGTATTATTTTCTCAATAGTTAGTGGGAAGTTACTATATAACCCAGGGAGCCCAGCCTGGCACTATATGATGACCTAGACGGGTAGGATGGGAGGAAGGAGGGAAGTTCAGGAGGGAAGGGATATATATATATATATATATATATAATTATATATATATATAATTGGAGCTTCCCTGGTGGTTCAGTCGGTAAAGAATCTGCCTGCAATGCAGGAGACCTAAGTTTGATCCCTGGGCCAGGGAAGATCCCCTGGAGAAGGAATTGGCAACCCACTCCAGTATTCTTGCCTGGAGAATCCCTGGGCAGAGGAGCCTGGTGGATCTCATGGGGAAGTTGCTATATACTTAAGGAGCCCAGCCTGGCACCCTTTGATGACATAGAGGAGTAGGCTGGCAGGAGAGGAGGGACGTTCAGGAGGAGAAGGGGTGACAGAGAATGAGATGGTTGGATGGCATCACCAACCTGATGGACATGAGTTTGAGCAAGCTCCAGGAGTTCGTGATGGACAGGTAAGTCTGGCATGCTCCAGTCCATGGGGTGCAAAGAGCTGGACATGACTGAGCAACTGAACTGAACTGATACTCAGTCAGCCCCTAGTGTATGGAAACAGTTTGTACATGACTATAAGAAAAGCATAGAGTGTACAGTCCTGTCAGGTGAGTGGAGTTTTGGAGAGCAAGTCCCTTCCCATGGTTAAACTGGAATTTCAATTTGAACTGACAAAGAAGCAGTTTAAAAATAGTTATATAGAGAAACCACTTTTCCCGATATGAAAGCTGGATTTTAAAAAATTCATTTTACAGAGAGGAAATTTTTGACAGAACCTCAAGTTTGATCAAAAGTATTTAATAAAATTAGTGAATGAAGAGCTTACTTTTCTTTAGGGAGAATATGGAAAAAGAATTTACTTTCAACGCAGGCTTGCTGCTGCTGCTGCTAAGTCGCTTCAGTTGTGGCCGACTCTGTGCGACCCCATAGACGGCAGCCCACCAGGCTCCCCTGTCCCTGGGATTCTCCAGGCAAGAACACTGGAGTGGGTCGCCATTTCCTTCTCCAAAAGCATGAAAGTGAAAAGTGAAAGTGAAGTCACTCAGTCGTGTCTGACTCTTAGCCACCCCAGGACAGCAGCCTACCAGGCTCCTCCGTCCATGGCATTTGCCAGGCAAGAGTATTGGAGTGGGGTGCCATTGCCTTCTCCATCAACACAGGCTTAACAGGTGGTAAACACTGACACATTGTTTCCAAATAAAACTTTAAATATTAACATAAAACACCTTTTTGTTTTTGATCCAGCTAGTAAATAGCATCATAGACAGATTTAGACCTTTAGTATCAGTCAATAACATGTCCTCTAGAAACCCTCCGAAGTCCAGGGGAGCAACAGGAGCCTTTAAGGAAACCAGGAATCCATAGACATGCTTTAAATTCTACCAGATATCACTGAATCAGCAAGAGCAGTAGGTTGAGAAAATAATTATGTTGTCCACAGCTATATTGCCCAGGACTAGGTTCTTTCCCAACCTTTCTTTTTATTTGTTATGTTGTTTAGTCTCTGTCGTGTATGACTCTTCGTGAACCCATGGACTGCAGCACCCTAGGCTTCCCTGTCCTTCACTATTTCCCGGAGTTTGCTCAAACTCATGTCTATTGAGTCAGTGATGCCATCCAACCATTTCATTGTCTGCCTCCCTCTTCTCTTGCCTTCAGTCTTTACCAGCATCAGGGTCTTTTCCAGTGAGTCGGCTCTTTGCTTCACATGGCCAAAGCATTGGAGCTTCAGCTTCAGCATCAGTCTTTCCAATGAATATTCAGGACTGATTTCCTTTAGGATTGACTGGTTCGATCTCTTTGGTATACAGGGGACTCTCAAGAGTCTTCTCCAGCACCACAGTTCGAAAGCATCAATTCTTTGGTGCTTAGCCTTCTTTATGCTCCAACTCTCACATCCATACATGACTACTTGAAAAACCATAGCTTTGACTAGATGGACCTTTGTCAGAAAGGGACATCTCTGCTTTTTAATATGATGTCTAGATTTGTCGTAGCTTTTCTTCCCAGGAGCAAGCATCTTTTAATTTCATGGCTGCAGTCACTGTCCACAATGATTTTGGAGCCCAAGAAATTTAAATCTGTCACTGTTTCATTGTTTCCCCATCTATTTGCCACAGAGTCTTAGGGCTGGATGCCAGATCTTAGTTTTTTGAATGTTGGGTTTTAAGCCAGCTTTTTTCACTCTCATCTTTCACCCTCATCAAGAGGCTCTTTAGTTCCTCTTTGCTTTCTGCCATTAGGGAGGTGTCATCTGCTGGATTTTCAGTGAATGGACTGATTAATAGACTTGTAACTGTTCCACTTGTAGTTATGTTTGGCATAACTCTGTGCTTTCCTATATGGTATACCATTAAGCTAATCTCTCATTGTTGTTGATTAGTTGCTAAGTTCTGTCCTATTTTTTGTGATCCAGTGGACTGTAGCCCCCGAGGCTCCTTGGTCCATGGGATTTCCCAAGCAAGAATACTGAAATGGGTTGCATTTTCTTGCCAAAGTCAATCTCTAACCTTACCCAAAACCATAACAAGGAAAAGAATCCTGCCTAGAATTACCCATTCAAATAAAGGTCTTAATTCCAATACACATACAAATATATATTTGGCATCCTAAAGGCTGCTGCCCCAACCTCACATAGTATCCTTCAGGCTGTGCTCCAGCAGTGCTTTCAGCAAACCATTACAAACCTCTAAACTGCTGACAACTTCTGGATGGTATGGTATATGATATAACAAGAGAATCTCATGGTCAAGAGTCAACTTCACTCCTGTACCTGTGCTTTTGTAAAGTCGGTCTCTTGGTCCAAAGCAATATTCTCTGGGATTCCATGCTGGTGGATCAAGCACTCTGTAAGTCTTCAGTTAATGGTGCAGCAAAGATAACTCCACACCTCAGTGTGCCTCTTTCTGGGAGAACAAATCACTAACTTTTCCAAGCTAAAAGGCTCTATTGTCGTCAACTTCTCATCAGAGGTCAACGGGTCTCCTCAAGAGATCTGCCATACTGGGGACTGAGGAAGATCTCTGCTGCCAGCAACGTGAACATTTCACAATAGCAGCAGCTAAGTCAGTCTTGGTAACTGAGAGTTGGAGAAAGAAATGGCAACCCACTCCAGATTCTTGCTTGGGAAATCCCGTGGACAGAAGTGCCTGGGGGACTACAGTCCATGAGGTTGCAAGAGGCGGACATGCCTGAGTGACTAAACCACCGCCACCACTGGGAGTGTGTGCTGCTGGGCCCAGCTCTCTCCTCCATGTCTGCCATCTCAGCCTCCAGTTTCATGAACCCATCCTGACAGCACTAGATGGCCAATTACAGAGGCTGGCAAACACCAGTCAGGTGATTTTTGTCTGCTTTATTGGTGACTGCCTCTTCCAAGAAGATGTTCTCTGCTGGGTATAACATACAAAGATCTCGACACTTTGTACCCACTCCCATATGATAATCCACTTGCCTTTACTCCAGACTTCCTTGGCCCTCATCTTTCCTTTTTTCCCCTTCCAGATCCCTAACCAGACATCTATATATCTTCTAATCTCCAACTATTTTTCTTTCCCCACAAAGTGGTTCACCAGGAGGATTTTTCCTTACCACCATCTTTAAGACCACCCTGAAGCCTTAGTGCAGCTGCTGTTTATTTTCATCTTATACCCACACATTAAGCCAGCCCTTCTGTAAAATTAAGCTCAGGCTTTTTACTCGTGTGTCAGGACTCCTCATATGGCCATAGGCCCAAACTGAAGAAAGGACACTGGTGCAACCAAGGTGGATGACGTCTGGGCTATCTGCTCATGCAGTTTACTTCCAACCCAAAAGAGTTTGTGCCATTCATCATGGGAAAAGGATCAAGAGACACTAATTTGTCATTTATTTCTGCAGATATGTCCTGTCATGACCCCCCCACCCACTGCAGATATCTAAACATTTTTCAGAAATGGATGGCCCCTGAGTCTGAAATGTTTATCTTCCCACTTTTGGAACTCATGTTTCCTCCCCTGTGGCTACCATTTTCTCATCTCACTAATCAGCATAACTAATCATCAATACAGTGAATGGATATGATGATCTGCAGGATGCTAAGATGCTCCAAGTAAGTTTGGGCTTCAAGAAAATCCCCTTTAGAAGGGAATGGCAACCACTCCAGGATTCTTGCCTGGAGAATTCCGTGGACAGAGAAGCCTGGCAGGGTATAGTCCATGGGGTCACCAAGAGCCAGACACAACTGAGTGACTAACACATGTTACAACAGAGGGTAGAAGACAGCCCTAAGGCAAACATGCAAATTGTTCATTCATTCCATTTGAACACAGTTTTCTGATTATGATTTAACAAACAAAGTAGCATGCATTTGCTCAAATCAGTGGCTACATAGCACTGCCTGATGTCCTATTAATCTATGCTAGCTAAGACACCAGTCATGTCTGAGATGAGAACTGATCAGAGCTATAACTTGGTTGATCTTGCTGTAGTTTGTAGACAACCTATAGGATCCATTCATTGCTGGAGGGGTCAATCAGGTGAAGTAAATAAATGTGATGGGACCACCACCCCTTCTTCCTTTAGATAAGGAGACAATGACCTTTGGCTATGAAGACTCAGATGGCAATTATTTTAGATTTTTCAGACCACGCATGCTCTCTGTGACATATTTTTATTTTTAACAACACCTTAACAATAGAAAAGCCATAATTAGCTTGCAGACTACAAAAACTGACCTCGCACAAATTTTGCCCAGATGCTAGTTTTTCAACCCCTTCTTCAGATCCTTAAGGTGGCACTAATATCTGCCACTCTTTCACACTCAGGTATAATACAGTATGTTACTGATTTTTCACCTTGGTGCTGGTAGTAGGTAGTTTCGGAGGTTTTCTCTCTGTGACTTTCCCATCTATGATAGATTTTATCACTCAGACCAAGACCCAATATGGGGATTGTGCCAATTGCCAAGTATATTAATCCCAATTACACATTTATTTGAGGACTGGAGAAATGGATCTCTGGGAAGGTTTTCAGACTCATTGAACTCTGTCCAAGGTTCCATTTATTATCTGATCCCTATGATTTATTAGCCTTGTATACTATTTGATTTTTAGTCTACGATTTTGTATTTTTTTTAAGTCACTCAGTTGTGCCCAACTCTTTGTGACCCCATGGACTATTAGTCTATGGAATTCTCCAGGCCAGAATACTAGAGTGGGTAGCCTTTCCCTTCTCCAGGGGAACTTTCCAACCCAGGGATTGAACCCAAGTATCCTGCATTGCAGGCAGATTCTTCACCAGCTGAGCCACAAGGGAAGCCCAAGAATACTGGAATGGGTAACCCTTCTCCAGCAGATCTTCCTGACCAGGAAATCAAACTGGGATCTCCTGCATTACAGGTGGATTCTATAGCAACTGAGCTATGAGGGAAGGATTTTGCATAACTTTGATAACAAATAAAAATTAAGGCAAGATTCCATTTTGTCTTTCAGTCAATATTTGGCAAATAAGAAGTTAATGAGCAAAAATGCTGTATAGGATATATAAAATATTTTTTATAAACTCCAAAAGAAGGAAAGAAAAAGAAATCTACGGGTGCTGGAATGAAGATGTTCTCAGTGTCAGAGTCATAAGAAAAATTTAAATAACTGAAATGCTAATAAGTAGACTCTATGTGACCACATGGAGCCATCCAGTAAGTACAGGACCTGGAAATGAATAGTGAAAATGAAAGTCGCTCAGTCATGTCTGACTCTTTGCTACCCCATGGGCTATACAGTCCATGGAATTCTCCAGGCCAGAATACTAGAGTGGGTAGCCTTTCCCTTCTCCAAGGGATCTTCCCAACCCAGAGATTGAACCCAGGTCTCCCCCATTGCAGGCGGATTCTTTACCAGCTGAGCCACAACGGAAGCCCAAGAATACTAGAGTGGGTAGCCTATCCCTTTTCCAGTGGATCTTCCCAACCCAGGAATCGAACTGGGGTCTCCTGCATTGCAGGTAGATTCTTTACCAACTGAGCTATGAGGGAAGCCTGATGTAAATATTAGGTGTTGGTAATTTGGATTTTTTATTGGTTTGTAACATTATACATTTCACGGGAACAGTATTATATTTTGATGTCTGTATACACTACAGTATGTTCACCATCAAAGGTCTAGTTCCATCTGTCATCATACAGTTGACCACCTTCACTCACTTCCCCTTTTCCTACCCTGCTTCCCCTCTGGTAAGCATGACTCAGTCCTTTGTATCTATGTTTGTTTCTGTTTGGTTTGCTTTATCAATTTATTTTTTCTTCTGTTTTTAGAAAGGAAACCATAGGCTATCTGTCATTCTCCATATGACTTAGCATAACACCTTTAAGGTCCACTCGTGTTATTGCAAATGGCAAGAGTTCATCTATTCTTACGGCTGAGAAGTAGCCCAATGTATGTATACACCACATCTTCTTTTTCCCTTCAAAAGACACGTAGGCTGTTTCCATATCTTGACTGTTATAAATAATGCTGCAATGAACATAGGATTGCCAGTATTTTTTGGAATTAGTATTTCTCATATTCTTCAGATACTACCCAGAAATGGAATAGCTGAATACTATGGTAGTTCTATTTTTTATTTTTTGAGGACTCTGCACGTTATTTTCCATAGTGGCCACACCTATTTACATTCCCACCAACAGTAGGACTATACCAACAGTGTATAAGGGTTCCTTTTAGAGAAAAGGATCATCCTCTCCAACACTTGTTTCTTGCCTTTTTGCTACTAGCTATTCCAATGGCATGAGGGGATATCTCACTGTGGCTTTTATTTGCAATTCCCTAATAACTAATGATGTTGAACATCTTGTCATGTACTTACTGGCCATCTACATGTTTTCTTTGGGAAAATGTCTCTTCAGCTCCTCTGTCCATGTTTTTTTTGTTGTATGAGCTTCTATATATATTTTTGATATTAACTTCTTTTCAGATATATCCTTTGCAAATTTCTTCTCCTGTTCAGTATTTTGTCTTTTTGTTTCATTATGGTTTCTTTTGCTGTGCAGAAGATTCTAGTTTGATATAGTCATATTTTTTTTTCTTTTGTTTTCCTTTCCTGAAAAGACAGACTAACGTCACAGAGTATACTTCCTATGTTTTCTACTAGGAGTTTTGTAGTTTCAGGTCTTGTGTTTGATTTGATTTTTATGTATGGTTGTAAAATAGTGATCTAATTTTATTATTTTCATGTGACTATCCAAGTTTCCCAAAACCATTTATTGAAGAGATCATCTTTTCTTTTTATGTTCTTCACTCCTTGGTCGTAAATTAAGTATCCATATATTTGTAGTTTTATTTCTGGGCTCTCAATTCTGTCCCATTAACCTAAGTATCTGTTTTCCTGCCAATACCATGCTGTTTTGATTGCTATGTTGTTGTTGTTTAATCACCAAGTCATGTCCAACTCTTTGTGACCCCCATGGACTGCAACTTGCCAGGCCCCTCTGTCCATTGGACTCCCCAAGCAAGAATACTGGAGTAGCTTGCCATGCCCTCCTCTGGGGGATCTTCCCGGCCCAGGGATCAAACCTGCGTCTCCTGCATTACAAATGGATTCTTTACTGCTGCACCACCAAGGAAGCCCCTTAGCTTGTAATCTTCATTTGTTGTTGTCTTTGTCTGGTTTAGCTATCAGGGAAATTTTTGCTTCCTAAAATGACTCTTCAATTTTTTGGAAGCATTTGAGAAGGATAGGTTCTAAAATTAAATATTCTTTGAATGTCTGGTAAAATTCACCAGTGAAGACTTCTGGTCCCAGATGTTTTGTGAGATTTTTGTTATTATTTTAATCTCGTTACTAGTGATCAGTCTATTCAGATTTTCCATTTCATCATGGTTCAGTTCAGAAGGTTGTGTGTTTTTAAAATTTTATTCTTTTCTTCTGGATTGTTCTATTTGTTGTCATATAACAGTTCAAGCTGGTTTTAGAAAAGGCAGAGGAATCAGAGATCAAATTGCCAACATCCGCTGGATCATGGAAAAAGCAAGAGAGTTCCAGAAAAACATCTACTTCTGCTTTATTGACTATGCCAAAGCCTTTGACTGTGTGGATCACAATAAACTCTGGAAAATTCTGAAAGAGATGGGAATACCAGACCACCTAACCTGCCTCTTGAGAAATCTGTATGCAGGTCAGGAAGCAACAGTTAGAACTGGACATGGAACAACAGACTGATTCCAAATAGGAAAAGGAGTACATCAAGTCTGATATTGTCACCCTGCTTATTTAACTTCTATGCAGAGTACATCATGAGAAATGGTGGACTGGAAGAAACGCAAGCTGGAATCAAGATTGCCGGGAGAAATCTCAGTAACCTCAGATATGCAGATGATACCACCCTTACGGCAGAAAGTGAAGAGGAACTAAAGAGCCTCTTGATGAAAGTGAAGGAGGAGAGTGAAAAAGTTGGCTTAAAGCTCAACATTCAGAAAACGATGATCATGGCATCCGGTCCCATCACTTCATGGGAAAAAGATGGGGAAACAGTGTCAAGACTTTATTTTTCTGGGCTCCAAAATTACTGCAGATGGTGACTGCGGCCATGAAATTAAAAGACGCTTACTCCTTGGAAGAAAAGTTAAGAGCAACCTAGATAGCATATTCAAAAGCAGAAACATTACTTTGCCGACTAAGGTCCATCTAGCCAAGGCTATGGTTTTTCCAGTGGTCATGTATGGATGTGAGAGTTGGACTGTGAAGAAGGCTGAGCACCGAAGAATTGATGCTTTTGAACTGTGGTGTTGGAGAAGACTCTTGAGAGTCCCTTGGACTGCAAGGAGATCCAACCAGTCCATTCTGAAGGAGATCAGCCCTGGGATTTCTTTGGAAGGAATTATGATAAAACTGAAGCTCCAGTACTTTGGCCACCTCATGGGAAGAGTTGACTCATTGGAAAAGACTCTGATGCTGGGAGGGATTGGGGGCAGGAGGAGAAGGGGACAATCAAGGATGAGATGGCTGGATGGCATCACCAACTTGATGGACGTGAGTCTGAGTGAACTCCAGGAGATGGTGATGGACAGGAAGGCCTGGCGTGCTGCCATTCATGGGGTCACAAAGAGTCGGACATGTCTGAGCGACTGAACTGAACTGAACAGTTCATGTCTCATAATCTTTTGTATTTCTGTGATATCTCATACTATTTCTCCTCTTTCATTCCTGATTTTATTTATCAAAGCATTCTCTCTTTTTCCCCTAATGAATCTAACTAAAGTGTTGTCCCTTTAAAGACCTAGCTGTTGGTTTCATCCATTTTAAATTGTCTTTTAAATTTCTATTTCCCTTATTTTCACTCTGATCTTTATTATTTTCTTCCTTCTTCTGACTTTGGGCTTGTTTGTTCTTTTTTTTCTAGTTTCCTTAAATGTAAGTTTATGTTGTTTATTTGAGATTTTTCTTGTTTCTTGAGGTAGACCTGTATTGCCGTAAACTTCCTTCTTAGTACCACTTTTACTGCATTTGACAGATCTTGATATATTTTTATTTTCATTTGTCTTCAGGTATTTTTTAATTTGTCCTATGATTATCTTCATTGACCCAATAGTTGTTCAGTAACATGTTGCTTGTCTCCACATATATGTGATTGTTTCAGCTTTCTTCTTTTTAGTAAATCTCTAGTTTTATATTACTGTGATTGGGAAGGATGCTTAATATAATCTCAGTCTTCTTAAATTTATTGACTTCTTTTGTGTCCCAACACATGGTCTCTCCTCGAAATTATTCCATGTACACTTGAAAAGAATATCTATTCTGCTGCATTTGGATTGAATTATTCTTTATAAATCTTTCAAGTCCACTGGTCTAAAGTTTGTTTAAGGCTGCTCTTTCCTTGCTGACTTTCTGTCTGGTTGAGCTATCCATTGATGTAAGTGGCGTGTTAAAGTTTCCTGCTAGTATTGTGTTGCATTGATTTCTCTTGCTAGGCTTGTTAATAATTGCTTTATACCTTTTGATGCTCCTATATTAGGTACATATGTATTATTTGCTGTTAAGCTTTTTTGATTAATTATCCCCTTTATCATTATATAGTATTCATCTTTGTCTCTTATTACATTTTTGGCTTGAAGTCTATTTTTTCTAATATGAGTATGCCTACCATCTCTTTCTTTGGGCAGCAGTTTTCTTGGAAATTCCTCTTCCATTCCTTCACTTGGAGCCTATGCTTGTCTGTAGAGTTGAGATGAATGTTCTGGAGTTAGCATATAGTTAGGTCTTATCTTTTAATTCATCCAGCACTCTGTGTCTTTTGATAGTGGATTCAATCTACTTACGTCTAGGGTGATTATTAATAAATGAGGACTCAGTCCTGCCATTTTATCTTTAGTTTTCATGTTGTTCTATACCTCCATTGGTTCTTTTCCTTTGTATTTCCATCTGCCATTTTAGTTTGGTGGTCTTCTATAATATTTTTCTTTCCTCTTTTTTTTAATGTTTCATATCTTTGTTCTACATTTATGTTTTATGGCTACCATAAAGTTTGTATAAAATATCTCATAGATAAAATAGTCCTCATTATACTGATAGCAGCTGTTCTTCATTTGCCTATAAAAGTTCTTTTTCTTCTTTTATGTCGTTATTGTCTCAAATTATCCCATTTTATGTTGTGAATTTGTTACCTAATTGAAGTAGCTATAGTTATTTTTACTGCTTTTTTCCCTATAATCTTAAGCTATAATTGTTTAACAACCTATGCTCTACAGTTGTAACTTCTGATTCTGTCTTTTCATCACCATACTCAAAGTTTTGTGTACTTCTGCCTTTTCATTTTTTGTAGAACACTTCCTTTCAACATTTCTTGTAAAGTGAGTTTAGCAGTGAACTCTCCCAGCTCATGTTTGTCTGGTTAAAGCTTTATTTCTTCTTTTTATCTGAATGATAACTTTGCTGGATAAAGTATTCTTGGCTGACAGTTTTTATCTCTCAACATTTCAAGTATGTCATTCCATTCTCTTTCAGCCTGTAGAGTTTCTGCTGAGAAATCTGCTGATAGTTTACTGGAGAGTCCTTTGTAGGTTATTATTCTTTATCCTCCACTGCCTTTAAAATTCTTCCTTTGTCCTCAACTTTAGACAGTTTTAATATATGTGTCTTCAAGAAGGTCTTTTTGCATTGAAGTAATTAGGTGTTCTCTTAGCACCATGGATCTGTATATACAGTTCCTTTTCCAGGTTTGGGAAGTTCTGAGCTATTATTTCTTTAAATGAGTTATCTCCTGCCTTCTCCCTCTTTTCTTCTTCTAGAATGCTAATTATCCTAACATTGCCCTTCCTACTGAATTTGGATAGTTCCTGTAGAATTTCTTATTTTTTAGATCTTAATTCTTTCTACTTCTACCTGTATCATTTCTAGGTTCCTATCTTTCAGCTCATTCATTCTGTCTTTCATATGTGCTCTGTTTCCAGTATTTTCTAATACATTCTTCATCTCATTTATTCAGCTTCAGAATTTCTATTTGGATCTTAGAGTTTTAATCATTTTGTTAAAGTATTCATTCTGTTCACTAACTTTATTCCTGATTTCACTAAACGGCCTTTCTGAGTCTTCTTGCAGCACCTTACATTTCTTCATGACAGTTATTTTGAATTCTCTAGCAGTTAGATTGTAACACCCCATGATTTTAGTTTGATTTCTAGTGAATGATACTGTGTTACTGTGGTTCTTCATGGAGCTTGATGAGTTTCTCCTCCTTTGGTGCACTTGAAGTAGCAAACACCTTTAGGCAAAGCTTTTTTCATATTCTAATGATTCAGTTCAGTTCAGTTCAGTCGCTTAGTCATGTCTGACTCTTTGCGACCCCATAAATTGCATTACGCCAGGCCTAATGATTCAATGTTAGTAATTAGAAACCTTTCTTTTATTTTCCAGGAGGTGGCGCTATAGCACCGGGTTTTTTTGGTGGTGGTGGTGGTTCTCTTACCTGAGTTGCCTCTGGTTGTACTTGAGTCAGCACTTTCTACCCTCCACCACCTCTGACAGAGGCTTCACCCACCTTAGCTGCCATCGCTTGTGTCTCTGGGGTTATTGGTGCCTCTCTGCTGTCTCTGTCTGAAGCACACGGATGAGAGTCACTTCCACTGTGTCAGGTCTCCTGGGTGACAGACTCTGATATGTAAGGAAAGAGCCGGTTCTAGCAGAGCCCCTGGGTGGGTGAATCTGCGTACAAGCACTCTAAGAGTTCTTACTCTGTCACAGTCCCACAGGTCTCATGGCAGGAGTCCTATTGATCGATAAAGCCAGATATTTGGGGGCGGGCTTGTGTTTAAGTATCAGTCTTAAAAATTGTGGTGGTTGATAAAGGTATAAACCCTTTGATCCTTGCAGAGAAGTTTTGGAGCTTGGGTTCCCTCCCAGGTGTGAGTTGCCATGCCAGAAGCAGGGTTTATAACAAGTCTGCATCTCAGCCTCTCCTATCCATTTTATCGTGGTTGATGTTTGGTGGCTCAGAGGGTAAAGCATCTGCCCGCAATGCAGGAGACCTGGGTTCAATCCCGGGGTCAGGAAGATCACCTGGAGAAGGAAATGGCAACCCACTCCAGTACTCTTGCCTGGAAAATTCCATGGACAGAGAAGCCTTGTAAACTACAGTCCATGGGGTCGCAACGAGTCGGGCACGACTGAGCAACATCATTTCACTTCACTTCCCTTTTGTTTACCTAATGAGAAGGGATTGCTTTGTCAGTTTTTACGGTTTCCTTAGGGACTTCCCAGCTGGCACAATGGTAAAGAATCAGTCTCCCGCAGGAGATGCGGATTCAATCCATTGGTCTGGAAGTCCCCTGGAGGAGGAAGTGGCAACCCACTCCACTATTCTTGCTTGGAAATTTCCATGGACAGGAACCTGATAGGCTACAGTCCTTGGGATCTCAAAGAGTTAGACAAACAACTGAACAACTGAGCATGCAAAGAATCAGAGCCAAGCTTCACTGATTTAACAACCAGACTAGGGCCCAAGGCAGAGATGGCTCACAACAGGTAGGAGAGCCATGCCAAGTGGAGGGTCAGCTGTCACTCCCAACCCCAAGCTTCAGCAAGCTGGTTAATGCTTCTGCATTAGAGCCATTTCATAGAAATGACGATCAGCCTGGCCATCTTTCCAGGGAGAATCGGGGTGTCTACCTCCTCAGCTCTCAAGCAGAATCAGGATTTTTTCTGAGGAAGTTATAGTATATATAGATATAGATTCCATGTGTCCATGGACAGGGTCTTCTTATGTCATCATCTTGAATCAGAACAGAACTTACTTGTCTTATTAATCCCTTCCCTGATGTAGCAGGTTCCCCATTACCACTTGATCACACAACACCTTTCCAGACTCTACATGGATCACAAAACTATCGTTAACTTACAGAATCTCAACTCTGAGAGAGGGTTATAGTGATGAAGAGGCAGAAAGTCTTCAGATGTTTCTCCCCCATAAATGCATGGGATGGTTCTCACTCTGCATGCTTGCAATGTCACGTGCCTGAATCTGCTGACACATACATGTCTTTCTAGACTGTATGCCACTGATATTATACAACCTTTAACTGTCATTTGACAAAAGCATTTTGCCAACTGCTTTTCTGCTTTCTCTCGTGTCATAGACATTGGAATTATTTTTGTGGCAAGTTTTAAAGTTTTCTCAGAAATGATATCTTTAAAATCAGATTTTTCCATGCATGTGTTAGTCACTCAGTCATGTGTGACTCTTTGTGACCCCATGGACTGTAGCCCACCAGGTTCCTCTGTCCATGAGGATTTTCCAGGCAAGAATACTGGAGTGGGTTGTCATGCCCTCCTGCAGGGGATTTCCCTAATCTAGAGATCGAACCCAAGTCTCCGTATTACAGACAGATTCTTTATCAGTTGAGCCACTAGGGAAGCACTTTGCCATGGTAAATATAATTATGGATACTTGGAAAGTTTGGGGCTCATCATTATCTTTAGCAACAAAGTTTATGCATTTCTTACTGCAAATTAATGATTTGTATTTGTTTTGGACTAGAGAACCCATCCTACCTTGGTTTATAATTACGCAAAGGCTTCCAATGTGTTATTCCTGTATCTGACAAAATTTATAACAGCACTCAGAGAACAAGGGTTCTCCTGCTGTAACAATATCTCATTTTTGAATATCTACCATGCATCCTATTTACATTGTTTTGTGCAAAACAGTAACACTTGCAGATCTGCTCCAGTGTATAAATATTCATATTTACTATGGATATCAAAATCTGTTTACTTATGTAATGTTTAAATAATGTTTAAAACTTACTAATCATAGGGATTGCTATTTTTATCATTACTTCTACACCTTAATGAACAGCTTTTGAGCCAATTCATTTTTGTGGATAAGGACTTCATAAAAATAATACTAACAATAATACATATGCAAATATAGCTAATAAACATGATTATATTACATGAAAATAATAGGTAAAATAAAGTGACTGGTATGATCTTTAGAGTAGATAGGCATCTTAAAAATGAAATGATTAAGACTATTATAATTTTTCTGGGAAATACCCATTCCCATGTTTCAAATATGAGTAACATATATGACTAAAATTATATAATCACCCATTGCTCTAAAACTGTTTCCTGATACATAAATACATAAATAACAGGCAAGAACCCCAGTAGAGTCCAGACCACATTGAGAAATACAATATTAAAAGAACAGGAGAACAAGATGATTTTTTTAAGTGTCTGTGAAAAGGACATTCTACAGCTGAATTTATAAGACTGTCTAATAGAGGCAGTGATGTTACAAAAGAATTTCTGTAACTCAAATGTTTGCATTCATCTAAGAAATACATCTAAGAATACACTTCAGTATTCTTGCCTTGAGAACCCCATGAGCAATCTGAAAAGGCAAAATGATAGGATACTGAAAGAAGAACTCCCTAGGTCTGTAGGTGCCCAAC